>VZTM01027509.1:2045-71703 GCA_013400555.1 Jacana jacana
AAAAAAAAACAAAACCCAATTTATTTTTGAGATCTTGGCATAGATTATTGTTCACAGGGAAGAGAGGATCAAATCTGTTAAACCAATAGTCAGTAGGAGCTTCTGCTACACAGATCCTTGCAATGACATTTTCAGCTAGGTTGGGCAAGATCCCCAGAATTGCTGCTCTGCTTGGCTCCTATAATCCAGCTGGCCCTTGGTCTTAGCGTGACCAGTTAGGCACACATGTGATCCATTGCACAACTGGCTACTTTTAAACTGCATTAAAAACACCTCCTAAATATCTTACATACAAAAGACTGTGCTCCGTGGTGACCTTTTCTGCCTCTGCAAGAACAGATTCTATTGACTATTTAGAGGTGTCTTATCTCTGTACAATTTCATCAATTTTGCAGCAGGAACCCCTCTGGGGGAGCGTCTGAAAGGAAGATACAGATTCTCCAACACAAATGTTGAGGTATTTAAAACATTTATCAAAACATCAGCAGAATACAGATGTTAAAAAGCACCTGTATCTGAGAAAGCAAAATATTTCTGCAGTACACACTGCATGACAAAATGCAGCAGTTACCCACAGAGCACAAGAGAAACTTTCTCCCATTGCCAATTTTATTTCATACTACCTTCTATTTTTTCACCTTTTAAGTACTTGTATCCTTTTTGTCATTGAAGAAAAGCACCATGTCCTGAAAATAAAAGCCCTGAAAAATAGCATCAACCTTAATATTTAACAAAAATCACAAATTCCTAGTTGTAGAGTATTCCTTTTTTCTTCATTGTTTTAACAGTCAACAAGATGTTAGTTAAAAAACAAAAAAAAATAATCAGGGAAGAATGGGAGAAAAAAAATATTCTTTAACATAAACAACAACAACAAAATGAGTAAAAATTTCTATAATACCGAAGACTTTTAGAAGCTTCACCTCATTTCCAGAAGACACAAAGAGGAAGTAGTAACTTGGGAATCTCGGTGAATTAAGGGAAGCATATTTAGACAGACATGTACAAACTCTTCTACTTACATTCCACACTAACTAGCTGCAGATTGCCTCATCTAGAAGTTATCACCTGCATTACTATTTTGTTTAGTGAGAGCTGATGTACTAGTGTACTGTAGTGTACTACACTAGAGTGAGAGCTCTAGTGTAGAGCAAGTGGAGCAATTGGATGGTTTCTAGTTTGAAGATTGCTTTCATTTAAGCTACAGAAGGTGAGGATTTCCCACACAAAAGCAGGCGTAACTCATGCATTTTGGGAACAGTCAGCCCTAAGGCTGAAGCCTGTAAACTTCATGTTTATCTATTGGGATGTATTTTCACAAGTGGTTTATGCTACTCCAGGTCCTTGCTGCTGGTGAAAGGGATGATTCAAAGCTGCCCCCTGGGTATGTTCCAGCCCATTCCACTTGGTCAGTGCTACTACTTGTGTACAGTCGTGCTGTGGACTGGACCAAACAAAAATACCCATCTGTTGGATTCCACACTGCTTAAACAAATGCCCTAGGAGGCTTCAAGATACAAGTATGAAGGAGGAATAAATATGCTTCTTTTTTGCCTTCCTTTTTTTTTTTTTTCCTCCATTTCATTTTATTTTGCCTTTTTTTTTACGGAACAAAACTTCTACTGTTCAGATACCAGAAAAGAAAGAGATATGAAAAGTTTTCCTTTACCTCAGCAATCAAACTGTGCAGTTGCAGAATGAATCCATACTTTCAACTGTTATGAAAACTGCCAGCATATCATGGTTAACCTGGTTGTACAGTTAATTGCCTTAACGGAATGGAAATGTTGTTTTGAGAGGGCTGCTACTGTTACTGATAGATTTTAGCAAGCTGCAGAGACAAGTTTCTCCAACTTTTGCAACTCTTTTGTCACTTGCATGTTAAGTATTGCAATAATTTTCTGTTTTACCTTTTCTAAATTTGTATATATTGTTACTTTAAGACAAAAGGCATGACTGGCTCAGGTGGACCATTCTGGTGGAAAGAAAACCTCCCACAAATGCAGGAAGAATGGAGCAAGTGCAGCGAGCAAGAAGTCTGTAATTGATGCTGAAATGAGGCAATGTTTGGAGAACAGGGTGTAAAAAGCCTACCATTAGAAAGAACTTCTTTGTCTGCCAGGCAGAGGCGTGCAGGCTTTGCTAGAATTCAAAGGTGGCTAAAATCCAGCATGGAAATGCAAACCTTTTTGCAAGGACACTGAGCTTGGGGGAAATGTTGGTTATAAGCTGGTTTACTCTCCTTTTCTGCCTAACCTAGCTTACCTAGCTTTCTCTCTTTAAAAAGTTGAACCAACTAGTCTTGTAGTCTAAAAGCCCATGAATTTTCTCTAACATAAAAATCTCTTGATCTTCCTTGGGAAGTTCACTGTCAGAAAAGAAAAAAAAAAAAGGGTATAGACAGCTCTGCCTGTTGGTTTGGGGACTCATCATAGTTATCTGCTTCCTGTATTAAGCGGTTGTAAGTGGTGACCCTCTATTCCTGCAAACCCACCAGGGTACCTCTGATGTAAGGAAGGAGCAGAACAAATCTGAAAATAGAAAAAAAGGAAAAGATGAAAAGTGAAGGGAATATGGATCTATGCAACCTAGCAAGACCAGCAGACAACTGGAAGAAATTGAAGACCTTTACCTCCTTATGAAGTCAGGTGGAGATATGCATAAAAAAACCTGTCTTCTTAACATAACCTTTCAGATACTCAGAAGTTGTTTCACAATCTATAGATAAATTAAAGTCAAAACCAAGTACCATTTTAGACCATAAAATTTGAAAATACTGCTCTCCTAAGAAGAATTCTTCTAGAAAATGAAGAATTTCCCCTCAGAATACCATGACAGGAAGAAACCTGAAGAAGAAACTTGTGAAGCATTTTCAATAAATCTGAAATCCAGTCCAAGTCCCATTGATTAAGAGAGATTATGAAATCACAACAAACAGCAATGTCATTAAAAATCAAGACCTGCGAAAAAGGAAAGCTAGAAAATCTTATCTAAGTTCTTTATGGGGACTTTCAGAGGCTGTGTTTATCACATTGAATATGAAAATGCTTTATGACTTACAATTTAGACACAGATGCATAAATTAATATGATGATCTCCTGTATTTCATTAAATGGTTTTGATGTCATATTAAACATGAAAAGGTAAAATTCTGATTGTGCAGTGGGGAAAATAGTTTTCCTGTCAGTGAACTGGCCAGTTGCAAAACAAAATCTTTAAAAAGTGGTTTGCATTGTTTCAGGACATAGTAACTTTCCTTGGATGGAAAACATGGCAGACTCTACAGCTCATTGAAAGAAATGGTTTGGAAGAAAAAAGGCAGGCAATAAAGATTTTTAAAAGTAACTAAAAAGACTGCAAAACTACAGAAAGATACAGAAATTTGTAGCAAACAGTCAAAGGACGGGAAGAGAAAATTAAAAAGAAATGGTAGCAATTTAAAAAAGCAGCAAAGACAGGATCAAAAAGCCATGCTATGTGTGTGAATACACTCAAAAGCCTCAAGGTTACTCTCCTAGTTATCCAGAAGCTGAAGTATTTAAAGAAGCCTGTAAGAACATATCTAACATAAATCTACATCAGAGTTGGCACCTTGGTGAGAACAGTGGACTACAACTTGATTATTATGCATTTAAAAGATAAATGCATAAAATTACTATGATTTTAAGTGTATTTTACAACTTTAGCCTTCATCTACATATATTCTATAAACCTGTAGAAACTAGTATCAGTCTGGCAAAGCTCAAATTTTGTTTGGTACCATAAAATTGGCATCCTCAAAATGAGAATACTGATTAACTTCTCAATATTGAATAATTATTCCATAAAAGGCTTAAAGGAAGATGGCCTGATTATGTAATAGCTTATATTGTATTTCTAGAAACGTTATTCCTACAAAAAGAGCAGGGGAAAAGTACTATTGATAGCTGAGCACCTGAGTTAGCTTTTACAGACATGAGGGAGTATGCATAAGATGCTATTCAGAACAGCTAAAGAGGAAATGGCAGGAAAAAATAAATCTTTTCATGCTGCTCCTGAATTCTGCGCAGAAAAAAGAAACCATTCTTAGCTTCTTCCAGAAAAGAAGATGGAAAAAGAAACGGACATACAGAATTTGAGGTCTGACACAGAGCAGGCAGGGGAGGAGGTGCCACAGGAAACAGTCAGGAGAGAGCTAAACTCCCTGAGGTACCTTGGATGCTGTAAAACTGAGCGGGCTCACAGGCTCCCTGCAACACCTTGGCAGGAGGCTCAGAGTGTCAGTGCCACCTCACTTTTCTCTTGTGTTCACCACCTTGCCTCCTGTGTGCCTAACCCCATTGACCAAAGGTCAAGCAATGCCTGCTCTACCTCCCTCCACCTCCCGCTTCTGACTGCTCCCCTGCCTCGCCTCATGTAGAAATTGAGTTTTCTCCAGGGAGGTAGGTCAGTGCAGCAATCTGGCAGAAAATACGTTCCTTTAGCAGGTTTGTTTCCCATCAGGCCAATGAGGCAGTTGAGCAATCTCAGGCTCACAGAGCCTACCTAACAGCTTAGTTAACCTGACTCATTCATTAAAGACCTGCCTTATCAGGGTCTTCTAGTGCATCAGACCCATTTCTGACAAAAGTGCATTTTAGCAGAGCACAAAACAGTGCATTTTAGCAGAGTCTTCATACACTGGCATGTACCCTATCAGTTTTGTACTCGGACTACATCACTAGAATAACTATAGCAAGATTGCTAACTAGAGCTGGAAAAAAGACAGATTCTTGCCAAGAAGGGAGTGAGGAGTTGGGAGGGGCATAAAGAAATTAAAAAAACCCAAACCACCAGAAAACACAAATCTGTTGGCTAAAATATCACCCAACCATTCCAATGGCTGAGATTTTTTGAAAGGGTTCTGCACAGGCCTAACTTCTTCCCTCAATAAATCTCACGTTGGGATATTTAATGGATAAAACTTACCCTGGCACAAGAAAATATGAGCTGCAATAAATAAGTGGCACGTATATTTTGGAGACGCTGCGAATAAGCATACCAATTCACTGCTTACTAGAAGCTGGTTTATCCAAGGGCTGGTCACCTACGTCACCTAATTATGCTATGCATGCAATCTGCTTCCATTGAACGTTCAATATTGATCATTTCATGTGAGCACTATATATGGGAACACAGACCATGTCTAGAGTCTGGATATGTGTCATGTCTTTCTAAGACATATGAGATTTACTAGTATTCTGTGCAGGAGCATATTATATATATATATATATATTACTCAACTCTGATTTACCATTTTGATCTTGTCTACTTTCTTCCCAATGGCTATGTACAGAATATAATTACAACCTGTCCTCTTTTTTTTTTTTTTTCCTTGCTAGGAAAAATGTTTTGTGAAAATGAATCAATTTCAATTAAACATTGGCTAAGATAAATTCCTATATGCAGAAGGCTTGGGAGGAGAGCGAGGAAAGGGCAGGTTGAGGAAAGAATCTCACAGATCCAAAATAACAATTGCTTAAATCAGAATGGGCAAAAATTAATAAAACCTCTCTGCTCCAAAAGAGGCAAAGAATGTAGTTCAGTCGTCCTCACTCTGTGCTTTAAAGACTCAGCAGTAGACAGCATGGAGTCTTTCTTCCTGTGTGAAAATCTAGTCTCACATGCTTTTTACTGCAAAATGAAATATGCTTCAAACCTTTGACGTTTCATAAAATGGATTTGCTTTTCCACTTTAATTATAACTGTGCCTTACTTTAGATAGTTGGCCAGCTTTTTTGTCATCACAGCACCAATGTCTTGTTTGAGAATATCCTTCCCAGTGTATGCTAATTGGAAAGATGTAGCCCACGCTAAACTTCCTTTAATTCAGACAACAAAGAAATGAGTACAATGCACAGTTACATTTCTGCTTGCAGTGGCTTCTGCAATATCTTTTTTATTTGAAAAGATGACTGATCAAAGAATAATGATGAACTACTTAGATGAGCAAAGGAGCCTCTGAAAGGACAGACAGAATGGTGAATCAATCAGGTGGGACAGATAACTTTTCTAGTGAGCTCATATGTGTATATATACACGCTCCTTTTAAAGATGCAAGGTTTCCTGTTCTGTAACACATAAACTGTGCTGTTTAGACACAGCCACCAGGTCAGATTACAGTCTGACTGGCATCAGACCACTGCTGGTATGACTATGGGTAAAGTCAGGTATTGTCTCAAGCTAGGAACCCCAACCTAGAAATCCTCATGTAGCTGATAACTTCTATTAACTCCTGCTCTGTATGCATTTACAGTAAATTCCACTTTGTAACACAATTATGATTTTAAAAGAAAATATAATTGAATATAAATCAATGTTTTCTGTACTCAGTGTTTATAAGAAAAGTAACTTTTTAGTTGATTTTTTTTTTTTCTTTTTGAAAACTAATGCATTACCCTAATGGCTGCAATGCTCATGCTTTTAAAAGAATCTACTAAAAGGTTCAAATGTTTGGTATAATTATTTCTGTAATAGTATATCTTTAAAATAAAGAAACAAAAAATAGAAACCACTAATTTCACTTGTCAAAGGTCACAGCTAGCACTGCTAAGCAGATCGGCTAGTCTGTCTGAGTGCTGAGGAAGGGGGCCGAGAAAAAAGGGAAAGAGGCATCTCTACAAGAATGCTTATTAAAATGTGAAATTGATCGTGCCCTTTCAGTGGGGGCACATTTAACAAATTTTTGCATTTGACCTTCGCTGCTAGGCCACAGCGCCTATGAATTCATAGCATAACTTACCATCTGATTGATGGCACGGCGTAGGAAACTGCAAAAATCCAGGGGGCTGCACGCTTCGAATGGCACAGGACGCAGCTCGGCGTGTAGTTCCTCCCTGTGCCAGCTCAGTGTGCTGCAGCCCAAACAATCGGCGGGCACCACGCTGTTCACTCTGCAGCTCTTACCCGCACCTTTCGAATATACATACGCTCCCACACACATACACGGACGCGTATGTAGATACGCTCACGCGGTTCCTCAAAGGATGCAAAAAGGCATTAATTGCTCTTTCTCGGAGGGCGGAGGAGGGAAGGGAAAAAAAAAAAACCGCCCCAACAAAGGCAGCCAAAATGCATAGAAATAATCCGGCAGGGCAGCCTCCACCCCCATACCTTCGCGCTCCGGGGCGGGACTGTGGAGCCGCGGCCGCGTCCCAGTCCTCGGCCGGGCACCCACACACCGGGCTCGCCCTGGCGCACCCACACGCACAGACCCGTGTCGGGATTGTGCATATTGCATTGACGGCAAAGCAGGCAGCACGTCCCCCCGCCTTCCTTCAGCAGAGCACCCTTCTCATCTGGGGCCACCCTGTTTACCCTCATCCGATGAGTTTTAGCAAAATGTGTGGCTGTTACGGTTTTAAGAACCCACAATTTATTGTCGTTTGGACAATTATTCTCTCACCCGATGACGCTACCACCACCAGGGAGGGGAGCTGGAAAAAATAGGGAAACCCAGGTGAAACCCAGGGGCTGAAATATAAACAAGATTTAATAGAATAAAACTAGACAATTTGCATTAATAATACTAAAGGACCAGTATTAATCCTGATACCAATATAAAATATATAAGGATTATACTCAGCCAATTCTGTCAGCAGAAAGCTGTCCCTTCACAGCAGTGAACAGCAAATGTTGGACACTGCAAGCGAATGTTGGGCACTGCAAGCACTACGGCTCCATGAGGAAGGAAAGGCCTCAGGGGTCTGGCACCAAGGCAAGAAGCTCTGAGGATTGCAGCCGTCGTGAAAGAGAAAGAACTCCTCAGCAAACTTTCTAATTTGTATTGAAAGTGACATTCATGGTATGAAATAATGCTGTCAGCCAGCTTGGGTCAAGTGCCCAGGTTTTGCTGCTCCCGGGCCACACACCTGGCTTGCTCAAAAACACTGAAACCTCGAGAAACCACATACCCACAGCTGGCATTAAAGTAAATATTTTCACAAATTCAGACAGTAGAGTCTTCTGAAAATGACGTTTTTCCCAGCATTGGAAGAGACCTTACTGAAAAGCAAAATTACTGAAAGAGAAATTGATCCTGTGTCACTCAAACCAGGACAGTAACCTGCATGAGTCCGATGTGTATTCCATGTGTTCCCACCATGGGCCAAGATGTTTCATTCTCCTTTCTCCATTGCGCTGGTGTTCCTGAATGATGTTTCACATTTCTGGATGCCGCTCTGCTCTGATGGGAAGCAGTAATCAATCATCAAGTGAGGTGTGTGCTGCATCCCAACAGAAGGAACAGAAATGTTTGCAAAGGTTACAGCTGTAGCACACATCTGGGGAATAGGTGAGGAGAGTCATGCACAAAGTACAAATAAAACATTATAATAATTTCTTACTATGTCAAACCCAATCTAAGGCCTGTATGGTTTAGTCTTCTGTCTCGGGACAGGCCAAAGGAAGGTATCCAGAGTATAGGTAGACGGAACAATTGCACAACAATACCTACCCAAATCATCACAGCATGATTGTGGATTGGGTTTCAAATGTCACACACCCCCCCTCCTCTCTTCCTTCATTCATTTGGAACCATGTATTTCTTGACTAAGTTTGTGTCCCCATGTTATCACATTGAACAAGATGGCAAGAAATCGATTTTTACTCATCTTCTCCCAGCCATTTCATCAGTCTGCAGGTCTCTGCTGTATTTCAGCAGCTCTTTCATTACGTATTTTCTAGAAAGAAGAAAAGTTGCTCTTTCACACCATCTGTTGGAGTTCCACAAATAATCAGGAGTCTAAACGTGACCTTTAATAGCATCACCCTAATGAGCTCCACACTTCCCAAAAGCGGGTCAAAGTTCCTCAGTATTTTCCTGAAAGGAATCTTAAGGTTTAGCCAACAAAAATCACACAAATACGTTGGCAAGATGTACACTGAATGCAAGTTTCTCAATTTTGGGGAAAACCCCCAACTATTGAACAAGTGGTTGAACAGCATGATAATGTGTTTGGAGAGATAAATTATCTAAGTAATATAAATAACCACATCTATTTGGTAAGATGGAAAGAATGGAAATGTAATAAAAAGCAATATCTTGGCAAGTATTAATAGAGGTTGAATTTCCAAAGTGCAAAAAATGTCTGTTCCAGTCAACAGTATGTCATCAAAAATGACCGAAAAAGTCAAAATATTGCTATAAGCTGCCTGTTTTTCCTCAGTGTGGAAGTGGTAAGCAGGTTATTATACCTAGTTTCTCAAAGGTGTATAGGCTTCCAACTTGCTCTGATATCAGTAGGATTTAGGCATCTAAATATGTTTATAGATTTGTTTATAAGCATTTTTTTAATATTTTTTTTTAAATTAACATAAGCCCTCCATTAGTATTCGGGGAACTTAAGAGTCTGTCTTACCTGATATTTAGCAATGCTCTCCCATTTCCGTATAAACAGAAAGATACAGTCATCTTATACGATAGTTTATTTTACCTTTGGGACATAAAAAACCTTTTGCTTAACTGAGGTATAAAGCCATGAAGAGATCTAAAATGATTGGAAAAGATATCAATGTTTTTTCTGTCCCTAGTGGGTGATAACAGGGCATCAAAATGAGAGCAAAATGGCATGATAATGGCAATTAAATGCCAGCCAGAGCATTTTCAGGGGACATTGTTATTCACCCTGAATAGAATTAAAAAAAGAACATGCTGACTTTCCTAAACTTGCTAACCACAATGTGCTAGTGTATACAAAGTAAGAAAGTCATGCTAGGAGTTATCCTTTCTGTGACCAAATAGATCATCTGTTCAGGGCCTTCCTTCCCAGTTAGCTCTAGTTTAGGTCATTGAAATCACAGGATTCAAATCCACATGTTTAGGGTGCCAAGGCAGTAGAATTGCAGCCAAGAACAGCTCAGTCTTTTATCCCTTCCAGGTATGGACATACCACATAACTCTATTCGCAACCTGCTCCAGAACAAGTAGGAACTGTGTTGTAATAGAAGATTATGTTTTCATGAGATAGCAAGTTACCAAACTGTAAAGCTAAATGTCCTTGAGCAGTTGATATTCAAATACTGGAAATATTCTGACTAATGCATAATACTTCGTGGGTAAAGGATATTATATTCTCATACAATGTAGATGAGTTATTCACAAACAAAGATATCTCATTACTTTGAAATGCTGAACACTTTGATCACAAACCTGTCACAAAAAGGTTTCAGAAAAAGAGACAGTGGTGATAGCAGGCAGCTATAACTCTCCAATATTGAATTCCAGCCAGGGATGGAAAATCACCATTTAATGCCTATTTCTCTCAGGTATGCAAAACTTAAAAACATTAAGAGTAGTAAAATGCACAAGAACTTGCAATACCATTAATTAGAGCTTTAGATAAACCTTATCTGAGTGGCTGCTCAAAGAGTTGAGTTAACTCAACATTATTTCCAAGCAGTATGCATTTTCAGAACTGAGCCAAGTCACCTGGTTCTTACCTACTACACTGTACAAAAATCTTTTGTGGAGGATCCATATCCAAATTCTTCACAGGCCCCTACTCTCTTTCTCAAGAGATTACTCAGCTCATGATGTATGACAAGAAAGGTATGGATTTCTCTCTAAGCTTCTCTTCAAACCATGGGCTGTCAATCACTGAAAGAAAAAGGGAGGGTGGGAGGCGGAGGGAAGGGGAAAAAAGGCAAGCACATTCGCACACACGAAGGAGCTAGAAGGCATTACTCATGATGGATACATAAGACATTGCTTTCTGAAATCAAATCCCCAAATTCACCCTCCCCCTTTTCATCTGTCTTTCGTTTACCTACTGTTTGTCGTATTCTGTTTTCCCATCTGGTGGCAGTTGTGTACATCTGATGAATCCTCCAAAACTTTCAACTTTGTATTCTTCTTTGCCTTCTTAGCTCATTTACTGCTAACTTCTTAAAAGCTTTTGTCAAGATCAGTCGCTTAGGTGACATGTTTCCACTTTGCAGCTGTAAGGCAGGTATTGCTGCTACTCTTTGTGTTGCTTGCCCTGTTCTAAACCCCATCTTTATAGCTTTTAGATTACAGTAATAGGCACACACTGTATGGAATAATATTCACAAATGACCCCATTGTTCAGCATGCCGCATCCCATACGTTTACTTTTGGCAATAAATCCAATCGCATTACTTCAGCTATGGCAGAGTTATACCCGCTTCCTATCAGTCAATGCATTGACTTTAAAATTTTGTTCTGAGTTTTTCATCACCCGTCTGAAACATCCCTTTCATACCTATCAAAATAGTTCTCCATTTATACGTACCCTCAGTCCTTGCTTTCTAATAATAAATCTGAAAGTCATCAGCCCCCTTGCCAGGTCTTTCATCCATGGGTAGCAGAGCATTCACCTGTTATGCCCCTGAGCTGTAGAATTCCCTGAACTCAAGTCTCATCTCCAAATCCCCTGAGCTTTTCTAATCCCTCTCTGATTCACACTTATTAAAAATTACTTTTAATATTTGATCCACTACTGACACATGCTGTAGGCTTTACTGACATAAAAGTACTTCTATTTTCTTTACAGCGAATGCACCAACAATTTCAAAACTAAAAATACTTTTTTATTGGTTTGCCATATAGATTGCAAGATTTACCTTTCTCTATCTTTTGTTTCTGGGGTTAAGCACTGGTTCATCTGCTTAGGCTGTGGTGTCCAGACCCCAACTCTGAGAAAAAAGAAAAAATTCCCCATGCTATTAGTAACATATAATGAGTAAAATGAGGAGTACTGAGTAAGCACATCATAAAAATCTCTTAATTTGTAGTAGTGACATTCTACAAAACATTAGCTAATTAAAACTCAATATCCTTATGGCCTAATTGGGAACTATGCTCAAGGAAACTGAAGCAGAGGGTCAAAAACCCCACTACAGCATTAGCGAAGGGACTCAGGCATTCCAGCAATTGGACCAGGACATGGTCTCTTTGTCAGCAGTGGGTACATCCACGTCTTTCCCTCCCACACTCAGTCTGCATTTTATCACTCATGGAAAGACACATTTTGTTACAGGAGCCCACACATTATTTGAGTACTTAGAGGTGAAATACAGCAGCTCCGAAGCATATTAGGACTGTAACTCCTGAGGGAAGGTGTCGCCTTGACTCAGGATCTGCATCCAAGTGACCTAAGCTTCATCTCACACCTTCAAGGTGAACTAAGTGATAGTTTTGAAAACCCAGTGCAAGCAAGAGCTGAAAGGAAAACACATTTTGTTTGTTTAAGCCTTTCAGATACATCTGATCCCATATATATATATACAAACAATCACAAACTTGGGATAAACTTCCTGCATTTCAGAGAAAGCTAAAAGCATATTTAAGAATTGCTTGGGGAAGTCAATGAATAGGATGTTGTCTGACAGTTTGGGGGATGTCAGCCAATGGGGATGGAGGACAAAGGTTAATGTCAGAAAGTGACACTGGATAAAATTTCGCAGCAGGTAAAGCTCAGAAGAGCGTAGCTGTGTGAAGTGCATAGGAGAGGGGGATTTATTTTCTGGTGATGTGAAATGGCTTCACTTCTAGTTATTTCTATTCCCTGGCTGAGTTTAATAGCAGTTCTTGGTAAACTGTGAGTTTTAGTGATTTCTCAAGCCTTGCCCACGCAACAGGGTACTTCTTGGCTCCAATAAGGACACACTTGGGATCCTCTTCTCAGTGTCCCACAGCTGGGCTGTGAGGAAGAATTGCCTAGTGGCGCTTGTTGCTATATGAATAGAAATACTGAATAGTGCTGGGCCAAGAGAAAACCCAGACAGAATGAACCAGCAAATGATGATGATGATTTCTCCTTTACATTTACATGTTTCCCTCACCTCCCCCATTAAAGTGTTTATAACACAGCATAACAGAGTACATGTATTTATCTCTACTGATGGAGTTCCAGGTCAGCCTTTTTGAGATTAATATCAGGTTGCCAACTCAATTTACAGCAATACATTTACTCCCATTAATTATTGGTGCATTGAATTTGCTTTAGTACTCTGAAACTTCTTCATTGTTCTATGTTTCCTTTAAAATCAGCATTAACGATTCACAGGGTTTCTCAGTGAGCACTTTTAATACTCTTGGGTGTAAGTTATCCAGCCCTGTAAATTCAAAAAACTGTTTAGCTCTGACAGTTGCTGTTTAACAATCTCCCAATTTATTGATCGAGGTGAAAGCAGTCCTTATCACTGTCAGATATGAGTATATCATGTTGGTTCTTTCCAAATCAGAGCAGAAATATTTATTGGGTTCTTTTGCCTTTTCTGTGCTGTGGTTGACAGCTTTACCATCCTTGTCTAGTAGCAGCTGTGCACCACTGTTAGCCTGCCGTGTTTCTGCCACACTGAAAGAATTTCCTCCTCTATGCCCCATATTGTTACGCTCTCTTTAATTTTTCTGCATGTATCTGTAACTCCTAATTAGCAATGTACACTCCTCCAACAGCTTCCCAGCTTTCCAAATGTTTTACACTAATTTTAATGAGAAATGTTGTTCTCATTCAACCAATGAAGCTCTCTTACACCATTTTGTAAATGTAATTTCCTTTTGCAACTTTGCAAAAAAACCCCTCAGCCTTAGCCTTAACTACAGTTGTTCACATTACAGTTCTGAAGCAACGCTGTTACACTGGTTGAAGCCATACCCTTTTTCTACTTAGTAAACAGAACTATATATACATGTATTTATTTTCATTCAGTAATTGATTTTCCCTTTAATAAGCATTTAGTATTTTAACTTAAATCATAATGGGTAAATACTGAAAGATGAGACAGTGCTAGTCTGAACATTTTTTTCTGCTATAAGCATTTATGGAATTTTTTTCTAATATTAAATGTAAAAATTTTAAGGGAAAAAGACCTGCCTTGTGTTGAGTACTGTTAGTTAGCAAAATCATATGGCTTTATTGTATCAATTTATTATAAAATTTACTAAGGGTAAAATAAACAAACTCATCTTTAATAAGAATAGAGCATATTAATAATTCTTGCTTCTCTTTTTCCTCTCACCCTACATCTAAAAGAGTGAGTTTTTTGCCTTGTTGGAGAGCAAGGTTAAAGGTCTCCCCTTCTAGAGTTCCTCACATCTGCTTTGAAAGCAGCTCTGAAGGGGTAGGCAGCTACCTGCCCCAGCTGCAGCAACTCTCCCAGCCAGCACCTGCATCTGCAGCAGATGGGAATTGTGTGCTTTCAGCTTTCTGAGGCTATTTAGTCACTCCACTTTAGCCAGGCTTGAGAGAATACTGGCAAGCACAACTGGCTAGAGGCAGGATTTAATTTTACAAAGGCCAGGATTTTAATCAAAGTGAGACTCCTTCATACTGTGCTGACTTTTCCTCTGCCTCCCCTTCAGTCTGCTCCTCTCTGCATTGCCTTGTTTTGCTTTTCCTGAACGTAATCCTTTCTGCTTAAAATTTCCTAAAATGTTTCAGATTCAGTAACCATCATACTGTTAGCTGCTTTGACAAGATATGCTCTCCTTTTTCTGTTGTGCTTAAAATGCATGGTGATGGGCTACCTCTATCCTATCACACGCAACAAAGTCAGGCCATGTCCTCATTTTCTTTTCAGCACCTATCATGCAAAAATCAATTAGAAGTGATATGATAGAAGAAAGAAGGGAAAACAGGCAATAGATCAATTTCTCCTTTTTCTTGGTGAAAGATGAGAGCATCGCTTGGGTTTCCATCGCTTTGCAAAGGCCTGTTGAAGAGACTGCTTTATGCATTGAACTGGAATACCTGCTTTAAACTGGTGATTGCAAGGTGTCACCAGAAGACACCTAATTTCTTACTGTGGTCTTCTTAATTTCCCACAGCACAAGTCTGCTTACTGCCTCAGGAAATTCAAGAGGGAACACTCCTGGATGATGGGTGCCCCAGGGGCAGTGTGCCACCCCTCAGGGCTTCATATGCTAAATGCCCACCACCTGTGAGATACAGTGTTGCAGGGCTCTAGCTACTTATGCTGGGGACAGTAAGCAAGGGACAACAACATTTAGGGCTTTGAATTTAGAGTTTAGAAGCAGACGGAGGGAAAGTGTCTGTTTAGTTTAAGTTTCTGGATGAAGAGGCTCCTCCAAGCATGACAGGCAGCTCAGGAGTACATACACAAGTGGCTGTTCAAAAATTTAACAAGGAGGCAGTGGAAGCTGCTGTAATAGGTTGATCAAAGGCAAGAGTCAGCATCTTGACAGTGAGTGAGTGGTAATAGCTACAATAGGGTTGGACTCTAAAGGACCTGGAAGGCAAAAGCAGTTACTTCTGATGCAGCATAGAAAAGGAAAGATGCGAGGGAGGGATAACGAAAGAAAGTGATCTTTTCAGCACTATCCTCCATGGCTACAAGTAGAGCAGAATGCTATTTGTCAAGGCCAGAGTGAGGGATGTTGCTGTAGCCAAGACAGAAGAGAGGCTCAATGGGCTGGATAGAAAATCCTCTGTATGGAAATCTTTTCAGTAGTGAGAAGCAGGAGGAGAATCTGTGGGGCTGAGGTGTTGGCCCGAAGCCTCTGTAGTTAAAGTGAGCAGACCATGGGCCTGACTGATGGATAGAGGTGAGGGCAGCAGGCAGGCAGGAGGTTCTTTAGCTGTACTGAGCTTGCCTGATGTCTACCTGCCTGAATCAGATGCCAAAAGCAAGGTGAGATACCAGCTTGAGAAAAACGTGTTACTAATTAGATGAGATGAAGAGGGATCTAAATTAATGTTTACAGAAAGCATCAGCTAGATTTAAACAGGAGGAAGGAGACAAGAGACATAAGAGCTTTTGGTAACCAGCTGCAGGAAGGAGGTAGCAGGGTTAGTCTCTGTTGGTTAGTTGTTTAACTCTGATTACTCAAAGCCTGGTCACTTCAATTATTAAATTCCTCTGGCTAATCTTTCACCTGCTACAGAGGCCTGCAATGGAACAGTCATCTCAGGGTGGGGAGCGCCAAGTTCATTTTATGCCAGCCTTAAAAGGGTTTGCTGGAGCAGGGGAGAAACTAAACATTGCAAGTAAGAAGTTAATCACCTGTTCTTACTTGGTACAAGCAATCACCATAGCTTAGCAAAAGCAATCTACAGGTTGGAGACAATCTTGATATCTTCTCTGAAAAGTAAGCTATTGCCTTTTCTTTTTAAAGCTCCTTATTTTTCTTTTTTTTATTTTAACTTTTCTGATGTGCTGCTTAGTCATTCTGAAATATTCCTTTTCTGTTTAGCTATATAACATATGGCACAGTGGGAGTACTCTGTGGTTACAGACTAATTCTAAAACCAATTTAAATCAATGTGAATGTAATTTACTATGCATATGCCTATAACATTCTCCTATCATTTGTACCCTTTATTATGATTGGGGAACTGTATTACCGTAGTTTTCTTTTTTTTCCCCACACATTACTATTTTAAAGTAGTACTGCTAGCCTCTAAATATATGTTACAAATACTTATGATTCTTAGAGAAAACTAGTTCACTTACATCTTTAAGAGCCATCCTGTAAACATACTAAGCTTAACCCTTGCTTAAGTTTTTGGGTCTAGAAGCTCTTGCTTGTAATTTTTACAAAACATAGTGTCAGGAGGGAAGATGAGAATAATAATTTTCTACCATGTTTATACATTTAAAGAAAGAATCAGAGGATGATCTATAGAGAACAGGGGCAAGAAAGCCGGTGATATTATAAATCCCAGCACAAGAATGAATAACAGCATCAGATGCAGTTTGGATTCAGGAAATCCAGCCTCGGCTAGAAAAAAAAATAAAAGGCTTGGAAAACATTGGGAGAAGTAGATTATGAAGGACTGAAGCTAAATTTTAGAAAATCTGGAATGGAAACACAGTTGATACACTGCAGCCAGAGGTAAATGGGACAACAACATTTATTTAGGGTGGGAAGGAAAGGGAGGATGAAATAATGATGAAGGAATCAAGAATGGTTTCAAAATGTTATAGGCAAACAGCCAGCAGAGAACAAACCAGAAACATCAGTATCTACAGCAGGGAGGAGAGAAACCTGCAGGAGAAAGGAAGGTAAATTGGGGAAGATACTTTTGTCAGCCTTTCCTTGGGATAAATTTGCAAGAATCTTTGCAGAGGCAAATGAAATGAGATGGGAGGAGAAAAGGTTTGACATGTTATCTGTGGACCACTTTCTGACCACCAAATTAGAAATATTGTTAGAAAAAAAATAGGAATGTGAGAAAATAATTTGACATCTGAAGAGGAGTGTTATTTGCAGTTGCCATAGAACCAGATGGTACTTTATTATTTGAATAACTTCCTTGTCAGTTTCCTTGAAAATATTAGCAGAATTTAACCCCCAGATTACTAAATACTTACAGAAAGACATGGCAAGTTGTAGAAGAGAATCTGAATTGAGAATGATGTTCAACTTTTTTGCATGGAGGCAAATGATCATAGAACACTTCTACACTTTCCCAGATTCAGTTGCTGCATGGCATATTTTCTGTGCATTTTTACCTGCATTAAAATCACAGTTAAAGTCAGCTTGAAGATAGTGGTATATGTATCTCTAATTTCAAGTTTATAAAATATTTTTAGAAAGGAAATCTCCAAACTCTGTTCTGTCTCCCTTAGCTTCTTCTGGTGCTCAGGAAGCAGTCTGAATTCCATGTCCTCTTGGACAGAAAGAAGGTAGGACTAGGACTTACTTTCATATATGTAGTTTCTTAGCAAATAATGGCACTTGATGTCTTTCTTGTATTATGTTTGTCATCATTGGAGAGTATTTCATGAGAGCATTGAAGTGAGTGTTATTTCCCAAGTCTCTAGCAATATTGTTTGCTCATAGAAAGATGAGATGGAAAAGAGATTTAAAATGTAAATTTAAATCTAATAGAAAAATTATATACCTGGGAAAACCCTACGTATTATTTCTTCAAATAACTCTGAGAACTTTCTGAGGTGAGACAAAAGCCAAATGCCTGAGTAAGTGTTTTCATAATCATTACATCAGAAATTAAGCTGCACATAGCCTGATTGCATTTGAATGTAAAAAGGCTATCCAAACAGGTAAGACTGATGTGTCTAAAAGTTCCCCAATGCTACAAAAATCCATTTTTTAGAGGCCCAAACTGTAAAGTGACTAATATTGTATGATCAGTCTCAATGACCTGGGGATCCTGGTGGACAGCAGGATGACCATGAGCCAGCACTGTGCCCTCATGGCCAAGAAGGCCAATGGCATCCTGGGGTGTATTAGAAGGGGGGTGGTTAGTAGATTGAGAGAGGTTCTCCTCCCCCTCTACTCTGCCCTGGTGAGACCCCATCTGGAATATTGTGTCCAGTTCTGGGCCCCTCAGTTCAAGAAGGACAGGGAACTCCTTGAGAGGGTCCAGGGCAGGGCTACCAAGATGATTAAGGGAGTGGAGCATCTCCCACAGGAGGAAAGGCTGAGAGAGTTGGGTCTCTTTAGCTTGGAGGAGACTGAGGGGTGACCTTATTAACATTTATAAATATGTAAAGGGTGAGTATCAGGAGGATGGAGCCAAGCTCTTCTCAGTAACATCCAATGATAGGACAAGGGGTAATGGATGCAAGCTGGAACATAGGAGATTCCAGTTAAATATGAGGAAAAATTTCTTCACAGTGAGAGTGACTGAACACTGGAAGGGGCTGCCCAAGGAGGTTGTGGAGTCTCCTCTAGAGACATTCAAAACTCGCCTGGACGTGTTCCTCTGTGATCCGATCTAGATGTTCCTGCTCCGGGAGGGGGATTGGACTAGATGATCTTTCAAGGTCCCTTCCAATCCCTGATATTCTGTGATTCTGTGAACTGAATCCTGCACAGCATCTCAGTAGCATTATTCTTGTGAGCAAAACAAAACTTCTTGGGAAAGGCACCAGTCATGCTAGCGATTAGTAAACTATCTAAGTTATATTTAATTCAACCATTTGACTGTAAAAAAATTCATAGTTGGTAAAATGTAACCATAAATTCCTTATTTAAAAGGTATATAATATTTTTAATATATCAGAAAGAAGTATCATATTTTATGTATCCTGAGTTGTATGCTTTTTGGATGTTGTATCAAAGTGAGCATGTGAACATTACACACAAAAGATGACAATGGGAAAAAAATGGGCCAAATTTATCCACTCTTGTATCTTCTCTGAAGCCTATGAGATGCACAGGTGAGTGACTTCTTCAAGGTCAATCAAAAAGAGTAATTTGTATTGATTTGCTCACATTATTGAAGCCAGCTTGGGAACTGTTTCTGTACTTGGACTTATGCAAAGTGTTTGACACTGTCCCGCATGACATCCTGGTCTCAAAACTGGAAAGTCATAAATTTGATAGATGGACCACTCACTCAATTAGGAACTGGCTGGATGCCCGCACTCAAAGTGTTGTGGTCAACGGCTTAATGTCCAAGTGGCAGTCAGTAACAAGAGGTGCTCCCCTGTTTCTTATATTTAGTTTCATTTGGAAAAACTACCTATCTGATACAAAAAGTGAAAATGTTTATACTTTCTTTTTATGTAGCAAGTTTGATTTGAAGTAAATCATCATTAGGTTGCAGAATTTTAGTTAAAAGTAGACATTTACTTAAGACAGGAAAAACTTTTCCTTAAATATTGTCACAAAAACTAGGAGTGTTGCAGTATCGGGCACCATTTCTGAAAGTAAAAGCAATGTACAGGAGTTAAGTGGGACAGATGTCTCAAGAGACCTTGCATTAATTTTTCTTTTGTTGTCTACCACGAACCATCAGGTCATGCTTTTCGCTGCCCTTTCTGTTAGAGAACAGAACTGCATGGGATGTGGAAGAAGAGTTTCTTACCTTTTGTTTTTGTTGGTTAGTTCCTTTACAGAGCAGTTTCTAATGGAAAACATTGAGCAAGGATTTCATAGAGAAATTGCTCATGTCCAAGGTGACCTGTGACCAGAGCTCAGTACAACGTTTAGATCCACATTCTAAATCTTTTTTCCCATCCCGCTCAGAGCAGAAATCTGAACATGTACACATCACATGCAAAGTCTAACCAGCAGGAGATCTGTATACAGCAGGGGAAAAAAACTTATTTTCTCTCCATTCAGCATATTGTGCCAGCTCCTCTAAAAGCAAAATTCATAAAAGCCAACCTTCCTTGTTCATGTGTAGATGCTCATAAGTGCATTAAACAGCAGTAAGCCTAGGCTTTTGATCAGAGGTCACCACAAAGTGCATGCCAATAAACTTCCCCTTCTGTAGTGCATAATAGTATGCCATTCTTTACACTTTTCAAATGTTTTTCAACAGTTGCCAGCCAGATACAAAACTGGAAGAAAGAGCAGTGTGTTCTTTTAACCAGGAGCATCCCACTGTCCCTTGTTAGGCAGGTACTTAAAAACAGAGAGCTGATTCTTTTGCTCCAACAGAGGCAGTGCATGGCATGCAGAAATACGTTCAGTGCATTTCATTAGCGTCAAGTGTCTAGCAGCAAAATTTTCCACTAGGTACAGACATTTGATCTGTCTTGCAGGCACGCACGTATAAAGATAGCTTCATAAGTCCAAGTGTGCTGCTACAAAGCTGAGATTATATCATAAGAAATCTCTGAAAACAGCAGACAACTGGTACTGGAGCAATAACACATGATTGAAGAGTTCATCCAATTTGAATACATAAGCTATGCCACCCAGAGTCACTTATGTAAAGCACAAGAAGCATTTCCCACAAACTAGTTTTCAAAGCATGCCTGTGGCCCAGGATCAAACAAACAAACAAAACAACTCATGGTGGGTACTCCAGAAAGCATGGAGAAGTGCTGCTAAGAATTTGTTTAATCAGAAAGGCAGATTTCATGGGATTGATACAGAATTTTAAACATGGAAGATCTGAGTAATTAAATGTTACAGAGGCATAAGGGTCATAACTTTCACAAAAATGCTTTCCACTTTCCTATGTCTTCTCTTCCAGAGAAGATACTGATGTTTTACACCAAGAAAGAGGGTTGGCCTTTTGTTTCACTGAAAGAAGTGGTAGATGAAGTGAAGCATCTATTTCCAGTTCTAGAACTGAGAGTACCAGTGCAATGCTACTGTCCTTTGCCTGTTTTCCCAAAGCCCCTTGGATCACAGCCACCTATAGCTTTAGTGCAGGGAGTTGAAAACAAGCAAAGAAATCCAGGACATTTAAGGAGTAAAGAGAAATTGAGCCTATCTTTTAGTATCAAGCAGTAATAATATTTCCTCATCTCTGAGTGACTGTGCTTCTCTGCATAACAAGTGGTTCAATAAAGAGCAGGCAGCCAGCATGTGTCAGAGCAGAGAAATGCCTTCAGAGTTCATATTCGCACAGAGGGGACAAGGAAAAACTTGGGTCACACACACCAGATCCATGAATTTAAGTTGATGCTTGTTCATCAAACAATTTGAATAATGCTTCTTTTGACATGGAGATTGCTTCTTGAAAAAGAACTGCCATATCTTTTTTTTTTTTTCTTCTGTTCACACCACTAGAAGTGGAAGAGCAATTTCATATCTGATTTTCTGTTGAATTCTTTTCTTAGTTTAGTTACAGCAGGCAAAAAGATAAAGCACTGAATTATCCAACTCCTCATTGCTTATCATTTTTTCATAAGAAAAAGCTTGTCCCTAGTCCATCTGCTTTTCTGAAGAAATAACAGCTTCGTTTGGGCTCTTTTCTTCCTTGTTTCTTTTTCTTACCATGAACAAGAGACTGATAACAAATGTGCAGGCAAACAAGTATTTTCACAACTATAAATATAGAAGGAAAACAGTACATTTCTCTATAGGAAAACACTGAAAAATGCTGTTTACGTGTATAGAGAGTGGTATGGTTAATAAAAG
This sequence comes from Jacana jacana, assembly GCA_013400555.1. NCBI lineage: Eukaryota > Metazoa > Chordata > Aves > Charadriiformes > Jacanidae > Jacana > Jacana jacana. Next base: position 23,839 of record VZTM01027509.1, read on the forward strand.
AAAACATACCTGACTTCTCAAATTCCTTTACTAATAAAGATGGGTGCTCTGTTTTGCTTTCACATGCATCCTGAATGTTGCACCTTTAAAATACGTCCAGAAATCACCACCGCAAGCTGAAGTACCCTTCCTTTGTCATTTCTAGGGAAGAAGCTCTAGCTGAAAGAAAGACAAAGAAATCTTGACAAGAAAATAATTGTTGGAAAGTTACTATCCTAGCTTTTCAGTAAGTTATCTGAAGAGACAAAGAGCTGTTTGCATTAAATATAATTTGTTTTGTGTAAAATACTTGGAAGAATCTTATGTTAGAAGTCCATACACATTGTAAAATGTCCAAACTGCAGAAATAGAAGAAAAACTAAAAAAATTGCTTGAAACATTGTTAGCTTGCCTAAGAGTCTGGCTAGTTTATAAATGTCAAAAGTAATTATTTTTTTTTTATTATTTGCAACTATAAAATCAAAAGCTGTAGCTGAAGGTTTTTGTGGGAAGTTAGAAAAGTTCATGAAGTTCAAATGGCCTTAAGCTCAATTAGATGAACCATTGCTTTGATATGGTTGTTTCATATTACCCAAACTACCTGTACTCAAGGTTTAGCTAAGTACTGGTTGTGTACTCATTTTTGCACAGCTCAGGTAACTTGGCAGTTGTTGAAATTAGGCCAACTTCCCTTGCTTGAAAAGAATGAAATAATAAAAACAACTCTAACAAGTCAAACCTCAGTGTCAAGCTGTGAATTTATACTCATGTAAAGTGAAAACAACTGGGAACACTACTTGAGCTGCCTAGGAAAATAGGGGAAGAAAAATAAATAACTAGAGCAAATAAAAAAAAATCATATTGAACCCCACAAACAACAAATTAAAATTATTTTAAATTATTTTTCTTTGCCTACAGATCATGCTCCATCACCATCAAGAGGCTTTCTGTTACCAGACAGCATGAGTGGTTTCCCATGCACCGCTATGGGGACCTCCTGCAGTTCTGTGGTGTTCCCCAGCCCCTGGTGACATCCCCCCTGGCCAGGCAGTCCAGCACACAGACTGGGTGTGTGTCACTCCTGTACTGCAGCCACAGGCAGAGCAAGAGGCAGAGCCTGATAGCCTCTGTGCCAGCCATGCCTGCTGTTTCGTCAGCCAAGCAGAACAGGTAGCCAAGGAGCTCTCAGCATGGCATTTCTGGGAGTAAATTGCAGAATCTCTCCACTGCTCAGGAGGCAAGTTTTGGTGAAAGGCATAGGAATCTGGTATCCTCAGAAATGCTGCCTTTGTGTAAAGATCGGTCACAAGTGGAAAGGTGGAGGAACTGACAGAGCAAATGAAGAGGTTTTGTTGCCATGAGGAAAAAGGCTTTAGAGGGGGAGAAGAAATTACAGAGTTTCTTGCATTCTTCAGTGCTATAATACATTTTTGTCCACTCTCAGCTATCAGTTCATTATTTCAGTTCCAGTGCTAACTGCCATGTTATTCAAGCACCATACAGTAAATTTGAGCTAGGTGGTTTCCCTTCTTTCTACTATTCATATTTTGTAAGGAGACAGCACTGTTCTTACAAGAAAAGGCATTTAATTCACAGCCTTGTCACAGGCTTCCTGTGTGACCAGAGACAAGCCACTTAACCTTTAACTGCTTTGGCTTCCCCATCTCTAAAAAGGGAAGAATAACAATATATTTCCTACCTTTATTCATTTTGTCTGTTTAGGCTGATGCTCTCGTAGGGTGGAGGTTATCTGCACTTAATTACAGTACTGCAAGATTTATTAGTATAAAGCTATCTGTTGCCTATGTAAAATAATCCAGAATTTTTATTTTCATAGAACACACTGAAGTTCATCACTATCTGAGTGAGTACAAAATGTTCAAATGCTTTTTAAAAAGCAGGTAAATTGCTCCACACTGCCTCTGCTTACAGATACTCTGCTGTCAACCTCTAAGAGTGCCATTTAAGCAGCGCTGTGTCTGGATTCCCAATTTCTGACAGCTGAGAATTTTACAGCTAGAGAGGGGATTAGGGACTGCCTTGTCTCCAAATTCCCCAGCTTTTTTGTTCAGCTCACCGTTAATGGGATTTTAATGTAGACTGTTAACGTTTTCACTTGATGCGGTAGCGATAAAATGCAGAGTAGCAATAAGAAAAACAGTATTCCTTGTTTCAGCCAGAACGTGTGACAATTTGGGGGCTTAAACTGTTAGACTGCTATTACTTTATTACAGCCAGCTACTTTTGAGTCACAAAGAAAGAAAAAGAAAAAAAGTGGGTAATGGCTAGCTAAGATTCCCGACTGCCTATTAACACACACCTAGAATCCAGAACAGATCTTCCACCTCCAGCAAAACAATCGTGACTTGTTTTTGAGGGTAAGGAGGAACGGACACAGTAGTCCATATTCTATCAAGGCATGGAAAATGATAGAACTGCCTAATAACCTTGTGGCAATAGAAAAGCATTTGTCTTTTAGAGTATCAACCATGCAGTTGTGTCTACAGGCTTTACTTAAGATGCTGCAGACAGTGTGGTTTTGTTCTCCCCTATGTGAGCCTCTACCTCTCCAAGATAACATAGGACAATTGTACTTACCTGGCCTTGAAACCCATTTTACAGAGTTCAGCAAGAGTGACTCACCCTTTCTAGTAAATTTATACTAAGATCTTGGTGAAGTCATGAGGAGAAAGTGAGTACGAGGGGCTGTGATGAAGAAATATGTCTCATCCAAATACCAGTACTGTTGCATTATTAATGTGTTTTCTAACAAAGGCTGTAACAGGGCTGACAAGAGCATTAGCAACTAGATATGCCACCACTCTGATAAATACGTTTTTGTCCTATTCTTAAGACAGCTGGGACTTTCTTACAGTTGAACTTTTAAAAAATATCTCAACTAGTACTGAGTTCTTTTCCTGTTTTGTTTTTTTTTTTTGCTTCAAACTCAGATTTATTCAACATACAAATTTACTACTACAATCTGAATATTTTGCCCAAGATTATGCATTATATTTGCAAAAATAGAAAAGTTCCAAATCACAGGGACAATACTGAGAATGTTTTAGAAGATTTAGCTCAATACTATATATTGCTGATGGCCCAGGTTTCTAGGAGGAGCTTAGGAGGCTGTAGGTTCATAGCTCAGTGACAGAAGGCTGCCTTTGAAGCAGAGGTAGGAAAACATTTTTGAAGAATTTAAAATCCCAGCATTTTTTTTAGTCAGCCATGAGTATTGTTTTTCCTTTAATTCTGTTCTCTGCCAGCTCTTTCTGAGCAGTTTCTTGCAGAACTGAGCAGATCTGATTAAGTGATAGAGATACAGCAGAAATTCTTATGACATTCAGAAGTACTCACAAAAATCAAAGGCTCAGAGCTGAGTTTTAATTAACACTCAAAAGATTTTTAAATGTTACTGATCCTGATTTATAAGTGAAAGGAGGTATGCATCAAGTTTGTTATGATTCACTTCACTTTCAGTGTAAAGGAGTCATACCAAAATATGATTTGGAATCAGCTGGATTGAAAAATACAAAATAAACCTGCTTCGATATTAAAACACTTAATTTAATTAAAATGGGAAAATATTTATTTATATTTTATATAGAGGTCCCTGTGTAGATTGACGTATTCAAAGTTTCACCTGCTTCCTCATTCAAAGAGCAATGATGCCACTACCACAGGAAATCACTTGGATTTTTTTTTGATCAAAAATTATCAGTGTTAACAAGCATTATGGTTTGCTATAGCAATAATAACTTCACATTTTGACGTGAGCAGAGGTTCATTGTTTCTTTCCTTTAGCTAAAAAGCTGAAAAAAAACCAAAATTTTTGTAGGGCAAGATCACACACACATTCACATGTGAAATAGTTCCATCCAAAAGCCCTATTACTCAGTGTTGAAGAGGATGTTATCCTGAAGTCTTGCCTCTTTAAGACAACCTGGAAGCTGGGAACTTCCTCCTTACTGAGAACAATTCTTTCTCTATTTACATGGAAAATGAGTGAGCTGCAGTTTTCTTGCCAATGCAAATAGCAGTGTTAATGTTACCTTACTGCAGGCATAATTCCTAAAACTGCTCCTGTGGTCCATAATCACCTGAACTACAACCAAAATCATTTGCTATCAAAACAAAACAAGAAAAGCAACAAACAGAAGGCAAACACATAATTCTAAATGTTTCATTGTAACCACAAATTATGAGAGGAAAACTGTCAAAACTAGAAGCAGCAGAGAAAAACTGTTCATTCAGTAAACAACTGTAAATGGTAAAATGTAATTATCACAAAAGCAAACTTTAGTAAAGGCATAACTGTGAGACTGTTAGAGTAAAAGGTCTTTTTACATTCTTAATCTGACAGGTTGAGAGTTCTCAGGAGAAAACAATTCTTAATAAAAATAGTAAAACCACAGATACAGAAGGTTCTTTTCAGCCCTTGTTTTCCACTTCACCTCTCATAACAAGCTTATAAAGCAAACTTATTTGTTTGCAATAGTGACCACGTATGGAAGATAAACAAGAGTCTTACTCACTATCAGTAGAAAAATAATATAAGCAGATTTTAGAAAAAAAAACAATTCTTGAACTCACATGCTGAACTACTAATCTGGATTCCAGTTCTTCCAGCCTTTAAAAACTGTTACAACTCCTCAAACTCACTTTTGGGGATGAAGTAAAAGTAGCCAAGAGGAGTAAAAATAACCAAAGTCATTTCATGGCACAGAGCACTGAGTTAGGTTGCAACTAGAAACAGGAGAAAACAGACATACCACCTCTTTAAGAGCAACCATACACATTCTGCCTACATTTTCCCTCAGGAATAATTTTTTTCAGAAAAATCTTTGATAGTGTAGATAAATATTTTGCTACATTTATTACTACAATGAGAAACATGGCCTTCAATTTCTACATTTTCATTTAAACATGGCTATTTCCCTCTTTGCCATACTGCTTATAAAACTATTATAAAGAGCTTTATTTGCTTTTTTACTACTCACTCCAAAAGTATACCACATGCAAAACTTGGACTGTGAAAAATATATCCTAGCATGGAACTGGTGAACAAAAATTCCTAGCCAGGGTCTTCTTAACTTCTGTCCCCTGCATGGGTACACAGCTCTACTGCAAAGAATGGGGAGACTCTCACACAACACGTAAGTCAAGGATGACAGCTGAGAATTCATAAGACAAATATTAAGGTTCTTAAGAAATGTGAAAGATGCTTGTTAGTTTTCAGTTTCCTAAAAATAATCCAAGTGCGGCCCATTTGGACTAGGGGAAGGTTTGGAATAACCAGAGTAATCTGTACTTCCACTTGCTTGCTTCCCACAGGAGTAGTTCTGTAAATCCCTACTATTCATGTCAAAGTCCAGTCAGCTTTTTGAAGCTCCAAAAGGTCTTTCGAGAAAGACTTGGAATTGTTTCATCAGTTTAGCCTGTTCATTTGGGAACAGGCAGTTTGATGCTCTGAACACCCACATTCATTTCTTGCTTTCCCAGTCCCCAGTGACCAGACGTTCTTTGAACCAAGAAATCAGATGTTGCCTATGTAGTTTATTTAAACACCAAACTGCTCTTGGTAAGTAACCTTAGCTCAGCAACCAATGTTTGATTAATAAATCTGATGACACTGATTCACATTTCTTACTTGATTCTACAACTCTTTTTTGAGGCAAAACTCCCACTGGTGTTAAATGAAGTTAGGCTCTTGTGAAGATGGTTGCTCTTAATTTAGCACCTGTTCCTTTGCCTGTGGATTAGTGGTTTGTTTGTGGCATCTTAATCACCTTTTCTGATACAATTAAAGAGTCACCCTTGTCTAGGTTTCAGGGCCATAACACCTTATGGATTTTTAAGCAAACTCCCCATTGATTTCAGTGGGAAGTTCTACCTTTAAAAGAAAAAAAAAGAGAGAGAAAAAAAAAAAAGAATAAAAAAATCAATGGTGTATTATGGCCCTTAGAAGGTAATCAGGACTGGAGAAATCATTTGAAGATGTTTCAGGCATTACAAAGGGATTTTATTTCAGAACATGAGGAAATAAGACCACTGCATTGTCTGAACTTTCTTATTGATTTCCAGGAATAAACAATGTATAAAGAACAAATATACAATGTTCATATCTGTATGAGGGAGAGATAATAAAGCCTGATAAAGTTAGGGTGCTAACTATGTCCAGTGCACAGCTAACAACAGCTGTATGATAGTGTGCTTTGTAAGGACAGAGAGTGACTGTAGTTTCCTCCAGGTCAGTTATTTCACAGCTAGACTTGGACAGAAAAAATCTCTTTTCTAGCCCATAATCAGATTTTAAAGTGTTTTTTTGGTTGGTTGCTTTTTTAAATTATTTTTTTTTAGAAATACAACTAAATTGCTATTCATTCACAACGGTTAGGTCTAGTATATAGTTTTTTAGAAAAATCAGAAAAAAATACTAAAAAATATAGAGAAAAACTTCAACTTGTATTACTGTAAGATTTTTCTAAAAAAAAAAAAAAGTACTGAAAAAAAATGAAAAAAATCTTGCATGCTCTTCCTGCAATTTCATCTCTTGTTGCTGCTGTGAGGACATTGTAATGAGGAGCTACATTACTCCAGCAGAGACTGGTTCTCTTCTCCAACAGCACCTCTGAATCTCTCTCTCTCAAAATGCAACAACATTTTACAGTGCATTAGCCTGTCAAAAAAAATCTCTAATATATACTCTTCCATTTCTTGTTCATGTGTTGTTTAGCTTTGCTCAAAATAACTGTCCTCCTTGAGTTACTCTTCACATTAGTACAAGTAATTCATTGCGATCACTAGCATTGTAAAACTATCAGAGCCAAATGGATGATAGCTCCCTAGCCCACCCAGGAATAGTAGACTTGTATCTAACCAAGCATGGAGAATAAGGACAGGCAGCTCGAGACCACCTGCAGCCAGCCGTGCGTATTGTATCAAATAGCACTTAGACTCATTAGTAAGCCCCGTTGATACATTCTTCCCCAATTTGCTGCTATTTCCATTTTAACAAAGACTCAAAGTGGGGGTGCACTTGAGCCCTACATAAGCCCTTCTTTGCACAGTCTACAGCCTGAACGAGCACGTTTAATCTCTTGTGTACAGACTGAGGTCAAGGCTGTCAAACTACAGCTATGTCTCTTGAAAGCTGAAAATTTCAGTTGCCTCTGTCTGAAATGAAGAATCGAGGTCTCTAGATGGGACTATAATAGACAAACTCCCCATCTATTGACATATGTAGGTCTGTAACATATGCTCAGCAGTAGATTACATGCTACCTCCGACAATGTCAAACAGTGTTATTCTCTCCAGTTTTCTTTCTTTATTTGTGCTTGGATAGAAGATATTTGATCTTCCTTCCTTAGGAAGATCAAATTCACATTCAGATTACATCAAGAGGGGACACGTATTCCTTTCATGTCCTGGTGTGGTAGTAGCAGTCAGAACTTGGAAGGAAGATTCCTGTCCCTGAAGAGTTTTCTAAGGATCTCACACCTTTGCTACTCCCACCAATCACATACAGTGAACTGCAAAAATCTTAAAACTGTACAGAGAACAAAAAAAAAAAAGAAAAAGAAGCTAATAGAAATTTGATAGGGTTTGTTTGTTTTTTCTTTTAATGTTTGGCTTGCCAAGAAGTCAACAAATAATTTATTTTTATCCAAAAATGTAGTGAAACAAGAAATTAATCTAAATGTAGAACTTATTGCTGAAATGAAAGCTCTCCACAATCAATTCCACCCTATGAAAATAATTGACCACCCCTGCGAGTCCCTGTGATGATTTCTCTCCCTGTCCCAAGGGAAAAATCATTGCATTCAATATGGCGCTTGCTAACAAGACGCTGTGACTCTCTCAGCTGCCCCTGCCCAGCAAGGGCTCCCCCAGACACACACATGCACTTTCATGGGACAGTTTCCCTAAGAAAACATACAACTTCCAAAATGGGAGAGAGAGGAATTACTCTAACACAGTGATGATGAAGCTGTGATGAACCTTTACAGACCTTTCTTCAAATGCTACGTGCTGACTATTCAAGGAGAAAAAATAAAAATGATTGAGATGTTATTTCATCTCGAAGTGAGGCTGAAAATGCGGTAACATCTCCGATAAAACTCTCAAGGGGATTTTCAGCTTACAGTCCTAGCACACTTTCATGATCGATGAATAATCCATGGATTCCAAGGTCTGTACAAATTCATGGACATGCTACACCAGGACTACTCAAATAATAAAGAAAGAAGCCGTCACAATCTAATATTAGCTTACAGGTGAGCTTTTAATGACAGATATACACAACAGATTATAATAGTTCTGAAAATGAAGGTTATTCAGGTAAGTAAAGAGAATCCACACAATATACATTTTAAGACTCTAATACCAATTTTGCATTTACCTGAGAGACTCAAATGGCTCCTACAGAGCCGTTATGTCAATCCAGAAACATAGTGCTTTTCAGGACAATGCTGCTCTAAGGAAAAACACACATAAATATTCAGAGCTTTCCTCACACCACAAGAACCCAATTCAGAATTCAAACCGAAGCTGTGTCCCAAATGCATTGCACCTGGAGACTGGCCTTTCCTGCAGCTCTGAGACCCGCTGAAAGCAAATTATAACACAATCCTAGGGAAAGAGGGAAGTTTTTTGTTATTCGAAGCAGAATTCCTCTGGAACCGAGGCTGTAAAATGGCCCCTTGAATTACTTTAAATTTCAAACGCATCTCTTTCCTTTAGTAGCAGTATTTAGTATTTAATACGAGGGAGAAACGGTGATTCCACTTTTTAAAATACTCCTGGTATAGGTGGTGAATTTCAAAGCACCCTGCTTGTTTCTGCTGTTGTCTCAGGGTGCGAATGTCACAGAATAATTCTGCTGCTATTTTTCCATGTTATTTCTTGAGTTAAAAGGCCTGACTGCTATACATTCCAAGGTTGCTGATTTCCACTGCAATTGTTCTGCTTTCAAGCTTACATAATTTATACTGCTTTGTCTGCCACCTTCATATCTAGCTGTCGTATTAAAGTAATAGAAGCAACTTTTAGGCATACTTTATACTTAAAACAATATCATATGGCGCACAAAGTCCTTGTGTTGTCAAAGGACAACAAATCACAGACCAGCTTTTTTTCTCATTTCAGTTCTGTTTGGCTCTAAAGTATCCCAGCATATATTATACTGTATTGTTTGAATTTGAAAATTGTAGAGAAGCATAATCAAAAGTCCCTGTAATTATACAAGACTATCTAACTGAAAGAAAGATGATATAAGCTACTATCAGAAGCAAAGGACGGGTTGGTGAAACATGATAAAACAAACAAAAGAGGAATCAAATGAATCAGAAAAATTACCCCATCATACAGTGTCTGTCACTGAACTAAGGTTACACAGAAACAACGAACTGCCTTCAAATAACCCACCTAGGTAACATCATTGATTTTTCAGTTCAAAAAGATGCTGCTCTTTGGAGACTAGATATAAGTACTGGTGTTCAGAGCATCAAAACTGTTTGCTTCAGAAAGGAATTCTCAGGTGAATGAAACAATTCTGAGACCTTCTCAAAAGACCTTTTGGCCTGCTAAGGAGTTGGTTGATATTTGCTGTGCAGCATGGGGGTTTGCAAAGGTGGCTCCTCTGGGGTTGAAACTTCGGGAGCTTTTGACTTATGGTAGCTGTGGCCATGGGGCTGGCACCTGAGTGCAGGGCAGAATAAGGAAGATTTCTAGGGGAGAAGGTTTCCTGGCACCAAAGTCAAGGCAACAAAGAGGTGTTTGTGACAAGAAAAAGAGATTACATAAAATGAGGTCGCACTTTCCAGGGAGCACTGGCAGCTCTCTTGCTCTTCTTGAGGTTCGCACATATCAAATAGGCTCTGGCTGAAGAATGATAGATACTGGGTTTACTCCCCTCTTTCCTTTATAATATATGACAGTTTTTCCTAAAATACACATAGCCACAAATAACAAGCAAAGCTTACCGTTTCTTGGGCTTCACATGAGAATCCCCCTGACTCTTCTGAAAAACAGTGTAGTGCTGCACAAGTGGATCACCTCAGTAGATTTTTTTTTTCTTCTTGTTGTTTTTATAGGAGAGGGAGGAAGTCCTTTTCAGTCTTTTTCTCTGGAATTTAAATAACTTGGAAGAGAAAGTTGCAGGTGAGTGCTGACATACAACTGTGTATTCCTTGCTTTTGTTTCTGGTTGTTTGCTATTCTTTTATGCCTGTTTACCTGCTAATTAGGAAAAAATGCAATCAAATATTACAAAGTCTGTGAAGAATTGCGCCCTATTTAAATGAAACTTCTATAGTCAAAGTCTAAAAAAAAAAAAAAAAAGAAAAACAGTTTAAACATCAGTCTGTGTCTTGTGTCAGTAACTTGTACTTGTAAAAGATGGAAAAAGCTGACTTTCCATTCAGAGACCCCTATAGGAAGAACCAAATGAATTTTTACCACCTTCTTTCCCCTTCCCTGGGTGTACAGTGTCCAACCATTGCTGCACACATATACAGCAATGAAAATGTAGACAGGTGGTATTAACAAGATGTTCTTTAAGATATGAAAGGCATCTGTTTTTCATTCTGCATTGATACTGAGAGAGAATAAACATCTCCTCATAGACAAAATTATTTTTATGACAAAAGGAAGAAGGGACAGAAGAAAATTAGTTTTTTCTTCAGAAGGAAAAAAGTTTTCAGCTGGGACACCCATGTTCACTGACACAAAAGAACACTGAGTATTAATTCTGAAATAGCATTCAGACTTTATTATGGCATAGAATGATTTTCTTATAAGAATGGATTGCATTCTGAGTTTGCAAAGCTGCACATGACATTAGTGTCTTCTTTTAAAACAAGTGAAGAAAATTGCACATTTTCAAATGTTAACTATGTCTTAAAAGAGAAGCTGCATAGAACTCTACCTTTGGGTAGAGTTGCTGTGGTAAGGCTAATTTCTCACAATTACCCAATATCACGCAAACCCCTAGGGATACCAATTCTATTATATTTTATTGTTCCCAAGCTCAGTGAAATTCTTTAAAAAGACTATTTTACTGATCAAGCTAACAGCAATTCTGAAAATGTTGTAGTCATCTGTATTCTTTATTAAGCATACATTTGCTGACTAAACAAATGACTCTTGTTTATTTCCATAAGATAATAGCTCTGATGCTATATTTATCTGCAAGTCTATCACACGATTTGCTGCCATGAAGAAAGAAGTGTTTTGGCAATGAACAAGATCCAGGTGCAGAACCAAACCTTAATTTCACAGAACCCACCTGACCACACCTATAAAATGGTTATATTCTGCTGTTCTTTATTACATTTAAGCATTTAAGTCTATTAAGATGCATTTCGTTACCTCTTCCAAATGCAAATGCTTTCAGCCTTTTCAAAGAGGTAAGATTCATTGTACAGTTTAAAGAATTATTATGCCTTCTTTCTTATACAAATGGGATTTGTTTTCATGAGTATGTTCCCAGAAATTTAGTAGCCATAATTCAACAGACTTGATATACTCCCCTAAATATTTGCTGAGGAATTTGAGTAACAGCCCTGGCATATCTACTTTGATTTAATGAGAGATTCTTGCAGAAGTGCTGTCATGAATCGCATTGTAGTTAGCATTGTTAACCAGTGAAGTAATTAAACTGTTAAAATACCATTCAGGCAGAGAGTAACAGTCTTCTGCTACAAATAAGAATGCTGTTTTCTGGTAGGACATAGGATGAGAGTTATAGCAAAAGGTAATTTTTATGAGAAAATTTCATCCCCACTCTTCTATGATTATACATCACAGCAAAAAGGTTACGGAATTAATAAACTTAGTGGAAACATATGAATGTGCCCTAGCATCTGTAGATCAGAGAGGAAATTAAAGTTCTAATACAAGTTCATATAACAAATACGTTTTTGAGGGACTTTAGCCTTAGAGGGTTTTTCCTTTATTTGAGTGGAAAATAGTCTGTGCTATTAAGGCATCAAAACATCCCCCAAATTGCAGAAAACAACATAATATTACAATAATTTCTTCTGTTTATCACCTCCTGTTTCTTGTACCCACCAATACCTTGATGTGGTGGCAAACACAATGCTGCAGTCACTACTTCCTCCATCCATCACTCTCCATTCCTTGTCCTTCCCTTCATTATGACAGATTAAGAACAACCCTAGTAAGTACAGCTGATAAGGGTCCACCCCACTACACCAGTAATTACTATACAGAAATGAAGGAAAAACAGCTACTAGTGTCTGAGCACTGATAAAGATGTTCTCCAGTCTCTGGCAGGGCTGCAGGGTAGCAAACTTATCTACAGTAGTACAACAATGAAGCATAAAAATGGATTATGACACTGATTTCACTGTATCGGTATTTATTTTTTGCACCTATAGTTGCCCCAAATGATCTTATCATTTAGCAATACTTCCCCCAAAAGGAAATTCCTTTGATGTAAAAGTATCACCCAGAACTGGAATACCCAATTACATAATTTTCCAAATGATAACTTTTTTTTTTTGTGTGTGAATATAAGTGAAGTTTCCACAAACTGGCATGCTTTAAAATGAGTAAAGTTGTGCCTGCATCAGAAAAGAACCCTTTTGACTTAAAAGTCTCTATGATTGGATGTGAAACAGTAATTTGAACTAAGTAGATACTGTGGAGGTATTTCTACTCTTCAACAGAAGTTGTTACTCCATTTGTTTTCCCAACGCCCTAAAAGAAATGTTTCGCAAGCCTAAAGGACAGGCTCTGTAATGTCATCTCTATAACTCTGAAACTGCTCTAAGGTTCAAGCATGGGAATTATTTGAAGCTAATTGGAAGAAAGAAAGATGCATTGGGTAATAAAATGAAGTTAGAGCAATATATGATCACCAGGAAGACTGTAATTACTCAGCACTGCTTTGAGAAAAATCTCTGCCTTCATTTTCAAATACCAACTTTCTAGAATTGTTGTTGAAAAATTACCTTTGAAAATAAGTCTGATCACACACTTAAAATATTTTTCCATATTAGGAAGGCTGTAGACTGGTAAGGCATAACATTTTAATACATAACAGTTAGGTATATTAAGGTAGTCAGAAATTATTCCCCTAAACGTCCCCAGACTACCTTCTCCAGTAGAAAGACAAAGGTCTAATTTGTAAATAAAGAAGCTATTTCTTTTCACAGCAATGAGGTCTCTGGGACAAAAGCCTACTGCTTATTTTGGGACTGGAATGGCCCCACAGACCTGTCTGGTTTTCAGAAGGATACAGGAGTGCCAGGGCATCAAAGGGGAGCCTGGCTTCCTTCCACCCAAACCAAGGGTGAGGCTACTCCTTTTTCAGAGGCTTCACCTTCATTACCAGATCCTTCACCCTTGGAATCTTTATGGAAAGATCAGTAGCTACATGGGTCCTGAGCAGCATTAAACTGGGCCATAGTTAGGGGCACAGAAGGACCTCACAGTCCAGCTTGTGCTCTGCCTTCGGGTTGCAGGTAAAACCATCAGTAAGCAAGGAATGTTATAAGTGCATGAGAACTCATTACACGGAAACAGCTTCTCCTTCTGCTGATAGAAAAGATCTCATGTGCATCAATAATCTGATTTCCAGAGAGCTGAAGTCCCTACTGGTGTGACTAAGTCACCATTAGCCAGTTTACCTACCTCTGTAACAATCAGTCACTAAGGCTTTCTGCAAACCCCAGAGCCACATCTGCCAATGTGATTTGAAGCAGAGACTTCACAACATGCTTCTGATAAGCTCCAGACAGAACATAAAAACATCTTAACTTGTGCCATTTGTGAAGTTCTGTAAATCCACATTGACTCTTTGACTTTTTAAATGAATTCTGAATGCATGGATAGCATTACTGTATTAGAATCATAGAATCATAGAGTCTAGTTTGGAAGGGACCTGATCATCTGGTCCAACCATCAACCTAACTCATAAAGAACCATCACTAAACCATGTCACTGAGCACTACGTCAACCCATCTTCTAAATACCTCCAGGAATGGTGCCTCAACCACCGCCTATTCCAATGCTTAATAACCGTTTCAGTGTAAACATTCTTCGTAATATCCATTAACTTCCCCTGGCATATTTTGAGGCCATTTCCTATTGTCCTATCACCTGTGACTTGGGAGAAGAGACTGACTCCCACCTCTCTACAACCTCCTTTCAGGTAGAGCCAGGTAACCAGATAGATTGCTTTTAAAAAGTACAGTGATTTTCAGGACAGAATCAATATGCGGTACATAGTTATGTGTCTTAATACATGGCAACTTTAGTTAGCAAAATTTTGATTTGTTGAAGAGAAAAAAACCTGTGAACTCTTTATTTGGAGAGGTGGTGAACAACATAACGCATTTTACTTGTATTTAGAATTTTTTTAGCTCAAACACCTTCAAAATCATTAGGAGTAAAACCTACATAACTCTCTCTATGAGACATTCCTTTACTGAACCAGAATGCAATAATTACCAGGTCCCCTACCTTTGGGTAGCAATTACAGGAACAGACATTTTGGCTAAACCTACTCTAGGAAAATACCTACACAAGAGAATTCCACAAGAGAGCTTTAATTACTTGTCTGGCCACCTTTCTTCATGGTTTGGCTTTAACCTGAAAGTGAGGTTATTTCCTGGAGTTAATGTCTAGCATTCCATCTTTTTCTTGCTAATGATGGATGCTTTTTCATTATTGTGCTCATTTGCCATGCTTGATATATAAAGCATAGTTTACACAGCAGATTAAACAAAACAATAATAAATATACATTTTTACAATGTGATATCTAAAGCTTCAACCAATCCCTCCTTTTATTTTGTAGGATTCCAGGACAAAATGAATGAGTGACAGAATTTTGAACACTTAATTTTGCTGAAAAAAATGCCCTTTCATGCACTTTGAAAGTAGACATGGATACATGAAATGGATTTTTCCCCTGGTGCTATTTGAGGGACTACTATTTTGGATATTCAAACTATTATTCAGGCAACTATTTATTGCCTGAAAACTATAAATGTGTACAGCACTATTTATAATAAGTCTACGGCCACTCAATATATAACTATTTCAACTTGAAGTCTGGATGCACTAGACCTCACCAGAAAAAAGAGGAAACTGAATGAAAATTACAAGTTCAGTGTCACTTCACAAGGTTTCCTAAGCCATGCAATTACATCAGAGAACACTGATCTAAAGCTATAGTAGCTCATATTAATTCTGTCATAGAAACACTCCATTCAAGTGAGTCCTCTATCATGCAATCCATTCCTACATGCATATTATTCAAGTTCAATAACTAATGTTCTAGAATTGAGCAGCTTTCAGATATCTGCCTAAAGTTGCAACACTTTTGCAAAGTAGACTTCACGTTATTATTATTTTTTAAATAAAAATCATGGCCATGATCACAGGGAAAGCATTATACCATGCCCCCAAGGCAAACTTAACATTTGACTCCAGATTGATGTCATTCCCTGTAAATTTACCAACCTTTATAAAAAGGAACAGTTAAGTCCAAGTTTAACAAAGACTTTCAATTTCTACCTCATATACAACCTGTATGCAGAAAGTGCATTAGTGAAACTATATTTTACATTATGTGATCTTCAAAATCTGAATGTGATATTTATAATGTACTGGTTAACCTTAGCTGTAGTTTGTAAATTCTCAGCAAAGAAACTGGCCAGTAGGTATGCATGCTGTCAGATGGACATTTTCATATTTCCGCATAAAACCACAGAAAATATATGAAGTTTTTCATCCAAGCTGTTCCACATGCTGACTCCAGCATAGAATTTTACTGAGACAAATGTAAGAGGTTATGAAAATGAGGCACTTGAATCCCTTAAAGGAGGCCTTAGTTACTTTGGAGATCTGCAATATGCCATAAAGTTTCACTCAGAAAAGTGGGACATAAATCCTTTATTTCTTGAACATCATGAGGACCATTGGCTGGATTTTGATCAGTGTATGTGAAGTGCTGCAAACTGACAATAGCCTACAAATCTAAAGTAAGGTTTTGCAACTCGAAGCCTTGTATTTGTATTTGTTCCTATGTTAAATGATTATTTTATTATCACCATAGCAGTGGTCCTAGGTCTCCACAAAAAAAAAAAAAAGAAAGTCTTATTTGTGAAACATATACATGCATTGATGTCCCTTTTCCCACATTCAGTAATATTAAATTATCAAAATACAAATGACATACAGTATTTTGTGTCAGAAAAATGGATTAGAATCATTCTTATATTATAGCCTTAATTCACCTAGCACACTAAACTCAGAAAGAGAACTACTCAATTCCTGTAACACTGGCTGCTATTCAAAAACATGCAAATCAGATAGTTTCTTCTTAATCCAGTTGCTATCCATTTAAACCATTGCACAACTGGTATTACAGTGGTGAATTTGGAGTGGCGAAACAAGGTTGAATCCTTTAAATTATATATAAGTGTGTGTGTGTGCGTGTACATATATATATGATCTTGGAAAACATACAAAACTGTCATAGACAGCTCAATAGGTACACTTTTGTGTCAATTTGAGTTAATCTGTTTTGCCTTTGACTAGATTGCAACCCACCACAGAATTAAATAGTGTTAATGAGCCTTGGACTACATCCAGAAAGTTAGGCCTTGCAAAAAAGGGAGCTTCAGTTCAGCTGAACACTTCATTACAGGGATATAATAAAATACAGAACGTGAGTGTATTTGGGAGAACTGAGCGGTAGCTAACGAGCCTCTTCAGAACCAGCAGGCTTGATGCAGCAATGCCACACGCATTAGGGCTCCTGCCAGCCAGAAGGTGGCTAAATTGACCAGGGACTAGAGGACAGGGAGAAAAAGGGAATAAGGGAAGTAAAGAACACTTTCCTAGTAAGGCATTCAGAAGACAGGTATCGCTATTGTGTACCTGTCTTGAATATAGGAAATATAGTTTTTAGTTTACAGCTGCTAAATTTAGTTCACTACCATTTCACTGTCATGAGAGAAAATAATTAAAATTAGTTCCTGAAAATAGCCATGCAGGAATTATTACGGCTTTATGGGTTTGTTTGGTAGTTTTGGTTTTGGTGTTGGTGGGGTTTTTTTGGGAGGTGTGTGTTTGTTGTTTGGTTTTGGTTTGTTGTTTTTTCTTTTTTTTTTTTTAACACAGACCAATTAGCCTCAACTCATTTTGATGAGCTCACATGAAACAATAAATGAAACTGTTACCTTTTCCAATTCACTTCTCTTCAAGCCAATTGGATAGTTTAACCCCAAAATACTAAAGGTAACAAAGATCCAAAGGAGCCACAATCCAGTTAGTATTTCTTTTGTCTTCAAAGAACTTGTAATAGAGTACCACACAAGCTAAAAACTTAAAATAATCTGCTGTACTAAAAAAAAAAAATTAGGAAGAGAATGAGGATGACAACATATTACAACAATCCGTGGATATTTTTCATTCTTCTTAATGCAATGTTTGTTATACATTTTTTTCTCATGCAACATTTTTTTTGTACCCACCCATTGCAGAGATGCTCTTATGAGCCACGTATTCCTCCCAGGTGTGTGGTATCCAGGGTCCAACAGTGTTGGCCGTGACAGGCAAGGACAGCACGATAACGGGACTTCACCAGCTTCTGAAGCTTAGTGCCCCTGTCCTGTAGTTCTGTCTTCAGAGAGATAGTTGCACCCAGACCATTTCAATTTTGTCACTACTACCATGCTGTTACAAGATCCTCTGTTTTGTATGGCTTACGTACTTGCCACCAAAGCTCTATTAGCTTTACCCAACCCCTAATGCTGGTCAATCGACATCAACAAATCCCTAATCAGCAAGTCCTCAGCAAAACAAAGAGACAGGACATAATTTCTTCTGTCATTTAAAAGCCACCAACCTAAAATTTAATTTAGAAATGTCATCAGCATGTTATCTGAAGCTGCTTTAGAAGGATTCAGCATTATTAATCCTGATCCAGGCCCATTTCTGATCTGCTTGGACTTCATAGTTAAATAAAATAAAGAATATATTCTTCTCAGTAAGGGATTATGTTGTCAAAGGAGTAGAAATTAAGCCCTGCCACTTTCTCTCTAAGGGGCAGATTCAAGCTTAAGACTGTGGTATCAAGGAGCAAAACTCCCACTGTCTTCTGATTTCTCACTGGGTTCCTGGGCTGAAATTGATTGTGTTTTCCTCAGCTTGACAATCTTCTCTCACCACTGCTCTCACTACAGCTGAGAAACTTTCCACTCTCCAGAGGAGCTTGCTGCCTCCCCAACTTCCTGAGCTTCAGTTCTCATAGCAGCTGCTTTCAAGGTGGGAATCTCATGGAAGCTGAGTGACACAACCCACCTTTATGAGCTGGTACAGCCAATGGTTAGTCAATTCAATTTCCAGTGAGGTGTTTGCCTTGCCTGTATCAGACTCCCACAGAAGTCCAAGCAAAAGACTGATTTGTATGTCCTTCTCTTACTCTAAAGAATGCTAGGCTGCTTTTATAATGGCTTCCTCCTCCAAATGCTTTTAAAATTACAATAATGACATACATAGATTAGGAAAGGAGTTTATGGGTACCTGTTCCAATTATTGGTGTCCAGAACAAAGCTTCAACCAATGAGAATGTACTTGCTTTTCCCTTTTCATTAAAAATTGTAGAACAAAGACACTGGTGGACTTTATTCCTCTAGACAGTCTTTATTGTATGGTTGTCAAGCTTATGGCAAAATAGAATCTTAGCATATGGTGATTTTTATCCCAGAGATGACTCCTTCCCCACTGTTTGAGGATACGTTATTTCTTTGCCCCCAAACCCGAGATTTGATAGTCTACTTCCTGACTGAGCTGCACACAGTTGCCTCACACCATACAGCGTGTGACCCAGATACATAGCTTACTGCTTTGCAAAGCACATTCTCCTGCGCTGACAGATAAATCAGTTTCTTGTGGCTGCTTAAAAATAGCAGCTATAACTGTTGGAGAAGTTCTCCGCAAGTCCAGCTGAAACATGAAATTGTGAGAGTAATCCACCATGCTCTTGACAAGCCAAAGGAGAGCCCTATGCACATGCTATCACCAACCCTCACATGCAACCACCCCACTGGCACAGCAACAAAGCTGGAAAATCCTCGAGGTATGGTGAGGGCTGTCAGCAGCACTAACAGGATTAGTTAAGGAGATCTGGGGTTTTTTTATTTTCCCTCATGCAGACGTGTGAAGAACTATCATCGTTCAACCTGGGCACTCCTCTTAACTGGGTCATCTCTGCTGTAGACCCTAAGTAGACATATAAGCCTTCAATCCATGCTAATGCTGTCAAAACTACCCTGATAATCTTGTCGCTTTTCCTCAGGTGTCAGCATAATTGAGCTTGGCCAAGAGGTAACTCAACTGCTTGTGTCTATGCTGTAGGTTTCAGGTGAGAGTGTTTGTTCCTCACTCTCATGCCATGGTCCGTTACAGATGAGACCATGGAGTAGACTGAATAGTTAAAAAAGGCTTGGCCAAATGATATTTCAAACACACATACACAGAATGTTACAGACCAAAAAGAGTTAAAAATAAGTGAGATGCCTCTGAGATGAACAGAGTGGGTTAAATAACCTTAGTATAGTATTTCTTCTCAGGTATCCCCAAAACCTTTTGGGATAGGGAGCTCTAGAATATAATGATATAAACAATATTCTAAAAGAAGCAGTGGTAAGTAAGAGGTGGCTTTAGAAACTAGTGTAATAAAAGGATCTCAATTGCAATTCTTCACCTACTCAATACTCTGTAAAATTAGTATTATCTGGGTTGTTTTTTCCAGGGAATTGGGAAAGACCTTAAAAAAAAAAAGGAAGCTGGTGATGGTAATGTCCTAATCCTTGCTACATATCATCTCTTCCAATGTGGAAATAGTAACTTTTTGTTGTGCATTTTTATACCATAAGGCCCATAATGGGTGTCTTTAAAGACCAACATAGACCTCTAGTGAAAAACATGAGCTGTGGAAAAATAACTTAAGAAAGGTGAATTCATCCAGTGGTAATTAGGTCAGTAAAGGCTATGAAAAAGTAAGCTACTGTTGACAAGTGTTTAATCACTCAGGATGAGTACAATGTGCACATATACAGACTGAAGAAAACAACAGTACTGTGGCAATTGGTTCCCCTGAAAATATGATGTTAGATTCAGATTATCTACCTACTTGATTTGATTTGATACCTATTTGGGTATGTTTTCTAAGCTCCAGCATATTTTCCTTGCAGCCTGTCAGATCCTGAATATTCACAGTAAGCTAGTCAAGGTGAGCTAAAGGCAGCAAGAAGAAAAAGAAACTCCTTTGACAAGTTAAGTTTTGTGGCACATGCTACAGACAGGAGGTCAAGTTCAGACCAGAATAATCTATTCTGACCTTAAAAACCTTTTGAACAATGCAAAAATACTAGTATCCCCAGATTTTATTCTACATTGCATACTGTCCACAATGAAAACTTTAAAATGGCTCTCCAATCATGATAAGCAAGATTCTTTTTACCACTTGCCTATCCCAGTCACTTTAAAATAAAAAGTTAATTCATAATTGAACAAAAATATAAGCCTTTTTGCTTCATAAAACATCAAAAAGTAAATATTCTTTCAGTTGCAGCATACTAGATTATATGACAAAAGAAATAATTTTTTTTTTTCTGCTGCTTTTCATTGAAGACACCAGTGGTTTTTCTAAATTGCTTTGTATGTTTACAAGCTGCATAATGTTATCTCCGCTGTACTCTTACCAGAGCAATCACTCAGCAGAACTCATTTCCCCATGGGTACTAATTCTACTGGCTTTTCCTCCAAATCCAAAATAAACAAGCCAGCTCTAGTCTGAAAGCCGCAGCAGTGTAGAGCTCAATCCCAATTGAAATGCAGTGTTTCTCATCTAGTTTATGACAGGGTCAGCTCAGAATTCACGCACTCGTGCAGCTTCCAGATCCCAGCTGATCATCTCTGAGCATGGGCTGAATGGATGCATGACTGCCTCTGTCATGGGATTACGAATTCACTGAAAATTATGCTCAAGTTATACAGAGGCTGCATACTGGTAGCCTGCTTGTGAGTCGGTTCTCCTTGCTGGGAACTGGCATCTTAAGATTGCTTCACAAATACTCCTTCCAGGAGCTCTAGCCTTAAACCTCTTCCTCCCTTGTGTCTACCAATATCATTCATGCTCCAGTAGTATCACCCATGTCAGTAATCAGTGGGGTTTGTGGGAGCTGTGCAGTAAGCCTCCAATTAAATTGGTACTACTAGTGCAACACTGGTGAAAAGGTGGCCATAGAAGTATCTAAGCAATAAACCAGGCAGGAGGAAGAGTAATTGGTTAAATTAATTGCTTTAAAAAAAGAAAGGAAGGACAGAGGTGAATAAAAGTGTGCTCACTCCTGCTATACTGCGAAGTTACTGTTAGCAGCTAACTTTAACCCCTTCCAGAGCTGCCTCTGAACTCAATAAAAGCAGGTGCAGACCCTTTGAATGCAGGCTAATCTCTTCCATGATGAGGATCATCCTTTCCAGTATCATTATCAGGACAATTAACAGGAACACCACAGTTGCTAGCATCTTCCACTTCATTTGTGACAGCATCCATGGCACAGTGCTGCTTAAGATAGTTCCTCAGCTACATCAGTGCAGGATGGTTCACTGCTCTCAGCTGACAGATTTAACATGCTACTGTAACTAACTACCAGGCATTAACCCAGCTGTAGACTGGGTTTGCTTTTCAAAGACAGAGAAACAAAAATACCAACCATTTCATTCAAGTTTGCTCACATGCAAAATCATTAAGTTACAAGACTGTCTTTTGTTTCATACATATACTCTGTACAAAATCCCAGAGGATTCTTTTATTGGTCTGTTTTTGCTACTTTTGATGAACTGCCACAACCAACATCCAGAAAGGAGAATGGGTAATAAGTAGCAGTAATTTACAGTTATCTAAGTGTCTTAAAATCAACACTTAGAGACCTACAAAATAATAATAAAACCAGCATTTTACTAAATTATTGAGAATTCCTTCAATACAATGCTATGTCACTATTGACTTCAAATCAACATCTAGCTGTAATTCCTCCAAAATGAAGTCTCATAGTAACTTTTGGAAATCAATAAATATTTATATTATCCTTAAATGAAAAAACAAGACAGTTTCTGTAACTCACTCGTCCTTTATAAACCCATGGCATGATTACGGGAACCCACACTACCATCATGCTCTATCAGTAGTCCTCAAAGCTTTCTATTCTACTAACCTTTTTCATGCAAATTTAGAACGCTGCAGGAAAGATAAAGATGGCATTCAGAAAAGTCTTCAACACATGGGTGAAGCGAGAAGCTTAGTTTGGAATCATCTGCCTTGACACTCTCTGATGACTCAGAAAGTTGCCAGTTTTAGAAAGGCAAGAAGCTCTTGCAGGTAAATAGGAAGTACTTACATTTATATTATTCTAAAAGGAAAAAAAAATGTGGTGCTGCTTGGCACTGTGGTAGATAGTTTATATAGTAACTCACTATAGGCAAGTAGAAAATCTTAAAATCTGTGACAAATTAGGTTAATTTAATCTCTGGGATTAATAGTTAGCAGAAAACCCCGTAACTGTATCAGTCGTCTTAAAACAAATTTCTTTAAGAAGCGATCATAGTTTTTTATTTTTCTGCAGCTCTGGAAATGCACATTAACTGCACAACTCCATTATTACTGCAAAGCTTTAATCTCATTCTTATATTCTGGTTGATCTCCAATGCTAAACATGCCTCCAGCAAAACAGATCTCAATTTATTAGCACAGATTTTAATAATTCCTCCCCCCTTTTTCTCTCTCTCATTTTTTTATATTATGCCTTTTCAAGTACTTTCTTTTTTTGTTAGACATTAAATTTAAATTGATGCAGTACATAAACCCCTGCATTATATCAACTGGCAATAAATACATCTAACTTACAGATTTATTTCTTTACTAGCCATGTGTTCTTTCCCAGTCACACTCCAAGGTTTATTGTAATACATCTGGCTAAAAAATCTTGGTTTATTTTTCAGTGAAAATATGGATTCTTGCTGACAGCAAAATTTTATTGCAAAGGTATTGGAAAGTAATATCAGTTCACTATAACAAGCTCCCCTGAATCCATGCTATCAACCAGAAACGTGTTACGGGCAATTTGTTTTGTCTTTTTTTTTCTGCCGCTCTCTCTCTTAACTGTAATTGGAGCAGGAGCAAAAAGGCAACCTTGAAGGACAGATCTCGAATGGTCAACCTTCAGAAGTGTTAAGCAGTATACATTGCCTGTTCGGATGCTATCAGTCAGTTCACTTCAATTCCCTCTTATACGGGAAGACTGCCTGTCTCGTATTTCAACTGCATTTTGACAGCTGGAGTTTTCTTTCAGGTCTCTGAAATGAGAATATTTCCTGACCCAACACACCTGCTCCCATTAAGGAAAAAATCAACCCACCCATGCAAGCAAGGAATTCTTTACCAATACAACTCATCACGAGCTCAGAAAACATGGGCTACATCTCTTGAACGGGGCTGGATACAACTGCCTTGAAGTAAGCACCAAGTCTGAGAGAAATACACCGGTGCAAACTCTTATCTACAGCAGGTTTTATGAGAGAGAGATATCTATATTCCTTACCGAGCATGTTGAAATGTAGGAATAAATGTTTAGCTTGTCTGAACTGATACCACAGTAAGAGTTGGAAAGTGAAAAAAAAGAGTGAGCAAGCTCAGCCAGGGATGGGGTAGCAAGTGAACCTGCCCTCTGAATATAATTGTGGCAGTACCTGCAAAACCAAAGACATCAGCAAGGTTGTTTAATTTAACACATTACTAGAAAGGGGAAAAAAAACGGTCATAAGCAAATTTTTGCCGTAAATGCTTAATTTCCCCTAATACTGACAAGACAAATTTGCCCCAAGATCCTCTGAAGAGATAATCTCTGCCCTTACTTACACCTTGTATTTGAGGTAAGATTTTCCAATGGTGAGGTATAAGTAGAAAAAGTCACTTTGGAAAAAATCAAACCATAAAATTACATATTTTACTATTCCTAATTTGTCTTAACATAAGGAAGAGAGAAACTTTCATCATCAACCAGGCTGGGAAAAACAAACAAACAAACAAACAAAACATGAACATTCTTAGTATCAAGGCTACACATATGGTGCTTTGAAACACTCTGAGCTCTCTTTCCTGTGTTCTCCAGTTTTAGTTTACTCATATATTTTAACAAACAGTTTTTTCTATGCGAGATAGTCATAGCATCCGTACTTCTACTAAAACGGAAAGTGCCTAAGAACACACAAAGAATGGTCAAGGAGAAATCTAAAAAGGCTCAAATGAAGTTTGTAGACCTTTAAATTATTTTAATTGGTAATATTTTAAGGTTCTAAGGCAAATCTGCTTCTATGTATTACTATTCCTCCAAGAACTCCTCTGCTCCATTGGCAGGGCTGATGGGAGTTGAATTTTACCGATACTCCAATTACTTGAATTTGTTCTCTACTGTTCTTTTATCCACATTGAACTATTTTTATTTCCCTCCTATCTTTTAAATGCATGAGATAACTATAATATACAATAGCTAATCAATTGTATCAAAAATATTCATATACTGCTTAAAATGTTGGCAAATATGATAGATAGTCTTTCTGTTTGACATTCTTCTAGGCATGAGAGCAGTTGAAGTGATGTTTGCAGTCCAGTCAACAAATCAGTCACTAGGCCATTGGCAGGGGCCAGTGTTTTCAGTTCTTTGTGGCCCACAGACAACCACCTGACCATTACATTACCATACATGCTGAATTAGAACTGTAAATCTATTTGGATTCTAACTTCCTAGTGATTATTATAAATTAGCAAAACTCAACTATTTTGTTTAGCTTGTAGGTTTTCCAGAAAAGGCCTGAATCTTCACATGGTAGCCAACATCTACTGTAACTGAACTCATCATTGTCAAGGCCTTCTATTACCATCCAAATATAAATAAAATAACCACACCTGACAGAACAAGCTGCAGAGTTGTATTCAGTTGCCCCAGCTAGAGTGATTCTGGCCACCTATGTTTAGCAGCACTTCAGCTCATCATACTGTAACTATTCAGTCTAGTCTCCTTGACGCTGTCTCTTTTTGCATTGTCTCTCATCTTGGTCTTAGTTTGTTGTACTCAACCTATTTAATCTTTTACCCAGGAGAGGTTTAGGTACACAAAACAGAGAATGTTTCAGCAATATCGGGCTTCTCAGATACTTTGACCAGAGGTGATTTATTAAAATTCAGGAAGTCCAGATATTCTTCAAATAGATGCAGTAGTGTCTGAGATTGTGTTATACAATAATGATTTAAAGGCAGGCATACATACTGATGCAACACACAGATTTGTCTGTTATAGAGATACTTCCTTCAAACCAATGCAGCTGTGACAAGTTGATCATGACAACTCAAGAGTCAGAGGAAAACAGGAAGCTCTAAAGAATTAATTACTGTCTTTTAAGTGGCTGTATACCGTGCCATAGCCTATATACCTCTTTGTGTGTCTAGATACAGAATCTTTTTCCTCAGTTACTGATCAGATGGGCTACAAAAACAAATTTTCATGTGTTCTTCTGCATGTATCATCTTGAATGCATGCTCTGCCACTAGTTGCTTCAGAATCACTGGACTTTCCTTCTTGTGTATATAATCCTTCTTGTGTATATAGTGCAAATAAAAGAACTATGAAGAGTGTCCTGTTTATCAAATATTATGTGCAAAGAGACAGATAATTTCCATGTTAGAGGTCTACAACTCCAGAGGAATGTCATCTGATATCTTTATTCCTATTTATGCAATTTTGCAAAGGAATTTCTTAATTAACTCCTTAGATTTCTTAATTTCTTAATTAACTTCTAATTTACATCAACCTGAAATATCTAAACTGTCAAAGATCTGGTTTTATATATCTATATTAGCCTGTGCAAATCTGGAGGGTAAATGTACTATATAGTATCGGACCAACCGGACTATATTGCATAAAGAATAGTGCATAAAGAATAGTGTGACCAGCAGAAGTAGGGAGGTGATTGTCCCCCTGTACTCAGCACTGGTGAGGCCACACCCTGAGTATTGTGTCCAGTTCTGGGCACCTCAACACAAGAGAGATCTCGAGGTGCTGGAGTGAGTACAGAGGAGGGCAACGAAGCTGGTGAGAGGCCTGGAGAATAAGTCTTATGAGGATTGATTGAGGGAGTTGGGACTGTTTAGTTTGAGGAAGAGGAGGCTGAGGGGAGACCTCATCACTCTCTACAACTGCTTGAAAGGGCATTGTGGGGAGGTTGGTGCTGGTCTCTTCTCATGGGCAATGAGCAACAGGACAAGAGGGAATGGCTGCAAGCTGCAGCAGGGTAGGGTTAGGCTAGACATTAGGAAAAAATTTTTCACAGAGAGAGTGGTCAGTCATTGGAATCAGCTGCCCAGGGAGGTGGTGGAGTCACCATCCCTGACTGTGTTTAAGAGTAGATTAGATGTGGTGTTGAGGGAACTGGTGTAGGGGAGAACTTGTAGAGTAGGGCTGATGGTTGGACTTGATGATCCCAAGGGTCTCTTCCAACCTAAATGATTCTATGATTCTATATCCAGGACACCTGCTATAAGACAGCCAGCACAGGAGATGACATTGGCCTTTTTCTCTAGTGCTGCTTTTCTCTGTAATCAAAGGAGCCAAACACTGGAATGCCAGTTTTGCCAGATTCAGAATGTCAGCTGATAAAGAAGCACCATATTCAGGGACTCCTAACCCAGGATCTGTTTATCAATATGAATGGCCTATATTTTTCAATTTAAGTATTTATTTCAATACTTCCCAGACAAGTCTAGAATGTATCTAATCTTCTGCTATAACATCCCTTCAGCAGCCACTTATTCCAATGTGGAACAAATTTAAGGCACTAGAAGCGTAGATCTTATTCACTGGTCTGGATCTACCTATATGAGAAAAGGAAGTTTCCAAAACATCCCTGCAACTAAAACTTGAAAATCAGGCTTATAAATCTATCCTGCATGAATGCTAGCTAGTACCAACAGGACAGGGAGCAATGAATTCTTTTAAACAGAATCCTGAATGTTATTGGCTAAATATGGATTCCAAGGGGGACTGTAAGAAGTGGTAATTTATCTCTAAGTCACTTGAGAGATGCTGAGTTTGAGATACCAAAATAAAATTGCCTGAGAGTTTCTTGCTGATACTGTACATATTCCAGATTATGACAAAAAAAGCCTCATGCTTATCTACCAGATTTATTAAATCGAACATCGATCTATGCTCAGACATTTAAGGGCTTGTCATTCATCTTCTAGAAAAACATTTGCATTTCTGTATCTCAGCATAGGCAAGGAATTCCAGTCTACAAAATGCATCTAGGAATTTATTCAAGCCTGATGTTTCTTAAGAGCAGAATGTCTGCACAGAATGCAACAGAATCTGTGACAGCAGTAGTATCTGCTTAGGGAAAATGTCAGGTAAAAGCATGCACCTCATGCCACCACACAGCTGGAAAAGCACATAGTGACTGCAGTTCTAAAGGCAATATCTGCACTGTCCAAAGGTCTAGGGTCTTATGAGGAGTGGCACTCCTATTCCTCCATCATCTCCTATCTTTCAATACAAGTTTATTTAACAGCCTCAAGGTTTGCAGTCTTCAAGGAGGCTGCAAAGATGAAGCAGAAAAACATTCAAATAGATTTAAAAATACGAAGAAGTACTTCATGGGGAAAGAATGCACATAAAAAATAATTTACAACCTGTCTGCTCTCAGCATTCCTTTTCTAACTTTTCTCTTAAACATAATAGCCACAATAGACTAACTCTAGAAGATTAAAAAGAGAAAAGAAAGAAAGCTGGTATAATGTCATAGCTGTTTGAAACATTCACTTTTCATAGATGGCAAGGAGTTGCTGTTAATAATTTTATGACATTATTAATACCTTACATTAAATTTGACCTAAATATCTAAACCAAAGCTCTTTAGAAGCAGGGCTATGCCTTGATCTAATACCATATGAAGTCACATGCCTAATTTCACAGCAGTGAGTCATCCCCTCTTATTCAGTGAGGCTATGCCCATAAAGAGCACTGCAGCAGTACATTAGGCACCCAAGTTCATTCCAAGCATAGTATACACCTGTGCAGAACTCTTGGATCTCAAAAGCACTGCAGCTGTGTTAGGAAGGTATTGTACTTTGCTGAACTGAAATACTGTTTCTGGTTCTGAAAACAAAATATTGAATACTGCTGCAGGGATCTGATAGAGTTTGCTGGAATACATACTAAGGCATCTGAATAAAACTAAACTTCACAGCCTCAATTAAAGACCTTGTTTGCAATGGAAAACTACATCATGCTAGAATATGGCATTTGAGGAATACTAGGAATTAGCACCACAACAAGAAGGATTGCTAAATTTAGCGGTATGTCAGGTAATCATGGTTAATTCAAGGTTTAACCTTTCCTAATACTGAGCATAATCTATTTGAGGAGATTGCTTTTTTTTTTTTCAAAAGAAAGGAGCTTACTGCCTTAACAAGTAGTGACTAATTCACCACACATTCCTTGTGAAAACAAATGAAGATTTGTACTACTATAGGTCTTTAGGTGAAGGTACATTATAGCCTTCACCATAATTTTTACCTTAACCTAATACTAAATTGCCAGCTTTTACAAAGGTTTCTATTGTGTTATTTACTATGTTATGCAATGCCTATTAATGCTTTTTTCCCTTTTTCCACCTACTGTGCAGTCACATCTAACTCTGCCTTCGTTACTTAACCTGAGCGGGTGCTTCAGCATGATGTGGATTTTTACTAAAGGGCTGGGATTGGGCAGATCACACACACTCTGCGAACTCCTCTGGCTCCCTGATGAATGCAGAAAGAGAAGCCTCTGCAAAGGCAAGTAATTATAAAGCTTCATAAATCTCTGTATGGGGTCATACACTCCTCATCATCCACAAAGCACAGAAACTAACAAAAAGAAAGATTACAAGTAAAAAAGAATGGATCAAGCTAAAAAAAAAACAAAACAAAACAAAAAATCCTTTTGTGTTTTACCCCGATTTTGTTATTCTGTATGTAAGACTCTCTTTAGATCTAGTACCTACAATGTCAGCTTTAGGTCTATTTCATATTCAGCCTCCCAGAGTATGACAGTGTGCAGTGATTTATATGTAGATTCCATAGCAGTGAAAATCAGGACAAGAGCCACTATTCAGACCTTTGACGGAAGCCAGCCAAATGTAATTATAGATGGAATTAGGAAGAGTCATCTACTTCTACCCATCTATTCTGAGATTTTATTGGCAAAAAAAATGGTAAGGAAGATAACAAGCATGCTGAGAATCTCTGTTAGACATTTCTACACATCTTTTTCTCTACATCTTTTTTTTTTTTTTTTCCCTAAAAGGCTTTCTTTCAATACTGCCTGCCTGAAAGAAGAATTCTTTTCCATCTTTCTTTAAAAAACAACAGTGTATAGTTAGGTCCTAAAGGGGTCAAAAAGTCGAAGCATATATTATAGAGGAATGAACTACTTTCTACAACGTAGTAATTAGAAGGCTGAAGTTTCTCCTTGTTTGCACTCTGTGCACATACGATGATCCCAAATGAACAGACTATATTTTCAAACACAATACAAAGTGAATTTCCAGCAGGGCTACAAAAAGATTGGGAAAAATCACCTTGCAAGTCAGTTCACTTTATTTTTAAAAGCTCACCAAGGTCAGAAGCCCAAGGAAAGCTTAATTAAAGTCGTTGGAAGATGCAGAAGCAAGGCGGAAAGAATAAGATGGTAAGAAAAAATCATTTTTAAAAACATATTAGATTATGTGAAGCCAGAGAGGCTTGACACCATCGATTTCAGAAATGGGTTAAAGATAAGGAACCAAGTATTGTAGGAATTACAATGAGGCAAAGCAGGCTGGGAACATCTGGCTACACATATCCACTTTCTCATTCCAGGAGATACATGGAAGGCTAAGACTAAAGGGTGCCTAAACCCGATAGGCTTTCATTAGGAGCCACATATTTAACTCCCATGGCTCCCATGAAAAAAACAAAACAACCAAACAACAGATTGGCCATGTTACAAAGCAAATATTTTGGTCTTTCTTCTTATTAATCACTAGTTAAAATCAAAATATTTTTTCCCCATATACAGTGCTACCTCATTGTCTATTCCCACCATTAGTCATGGAAAAGATGTAATCACAATTATTTTCTGTCCAGAAAGACAAATGTAGCTTTTCAACAAGCTGAGAAGCTGCCTCAGGAAAAAATAGAAAATGAAACTACATATAAGCTGAACTAGCACTTATTATGCATAAAAGTGTTGGCAATACGTACTTTCATGAATCTTCCCCTCATCATTGTCCAGTAACTGAAAGAGACTTCCACAGCTAGCATGGAGTTACGTTTCACAGAATCACAGAATATCAGGGACCTTGAAAGATCATCTAGTCCAATCCCCCTGCCAGAGCAGGAACACCTAGATCAGGTCACACAGGAACGCGTCCAGTCAACTTTTGAATGTCTCTAGAGAAGGAGACTCCACAATCTCCCTGGGCAGGGTGTTCTGTCACCCTCACTGTGAAGAAGTGTTTACTCATATTTAAGTGATATCTGCTATGTTCCAGCTTGCACTCACTGCCCCTTGTCCTCCTCCTGACAATCACCCTTTACATATTTATAAACATTAATAAGGTCACCCCTCAGTCTCCTCTTCTCCAAGCTAAAGAGGCCCCGCTCCCTCAGCCTTTCCTCATATGGGAGAGGTTCCACTCCCTTAATTAACCTTGTGGCTCTGCCCTGGACTCTCTCAAGGAGTTCCCTGTCCTTGAACTGAGGGGCCTAGAACTGGACACAATGTTCCAGATGGGGTCTCACCAGGTCAGTATAGAGGGGGAGGAAAACCTCTCTCAACCTACTAACCACCCCCCTTCTAATACACCCCAGGATGCCATTGGCCTTCTTGGCCACAGGGGCACAGCGCTGGCTCATGGTCATCCTGCTGTCTACCAGGATCCTCAGGTCCCTTTCCCTTATGCTGCTTTCCAACAGGTCAGTTCTTAACTTATACTTAAAGCAGTCTTTTATAAAACTGCATCTTAAACTGATCTAGATGACGCAAGGTCAATGCTCAAAGAGACCTTCCCCATCAACAGAGCATTTTTTGTTATCTGGGTGAAGATTTTGCATCTTAACCTCTAAGGCACTTGAACCCTCTCAGCACTCATTTCCCACTAGTGCCTTCTGCTACAGCTAGCAACATGACAGAAGGACAAAAGCTGAATTCAAAGTAAAGAATGGAAACACCTGACATGCTGTCTGCCAGCTATAGTTAGCAAGGGCAATTGCAAACTTTGGAAGCCAGCACAGAGGAAAATTTTCTAAGGACTTGTGCAGAAACACAGAGGTGTCTGGAGCCCACACACCACTGAACTCAACAGTTAGGTGCATTTGCAGAACGAAGATGGTGAAGGGTCCTCATCCTAGGAACTACCCTAGATTTCCCAGGAAGTTTTCAGGGGAAAGACAAATAGCATTGTTCCCTTTCTTTTTTAATAGCACAATACTGATTGAAAATGCAGTTCAGTATTTTATAATGCAGAGCTAGAGACTCCAAAGAAAGCAGAAGACCTGTCTGATTTTAGCACATTAACTGCTTTTTAGCTTGAGGTTGTGCTGGCTAGAGAAATATCAGATTTGCAATCAATTTTACTAGCTCCTCAGTTGTTTTCCAATGTATATATTGAATATTAGTTTCAAACAGCAATACTTCATCTGAATAAAATACAAGTAGTTAAGAATTACACCAATTATTTTTTATTTAAAAGTGAATTAATTGAAGGGCCGTATGAATACCATCATATCTTTTCTTACAGTGTTACTTCCTTTCAGGAGAATGCAATGCTCACTTGATAGCTAGATAAAATAAGAGGATGAAGGAATTACATCCACCTGAAAATACTGGAGGTCTTTGAAGTCTGATTTCTCTTAAAATTACATGTCTGATTATTAGCTAAGGAGAGAATTTAGCCAAATACCAATATTGCAATAAGTTTGATATTGCTACATTTATTAAACATATTCTCACTGTTAATTTGGCCTGTCTTCTCATGTTCTCTATCAGTCAAGATATTCTTAGTACTCCTGAAGGAAGCCATTAACTCTTAAGTAGCACATGAACTATATATATTTGCTACTGCCATTTGTCCCATGCATAGGCTATACAGAGCAAACAATTAAGTAATTTAATTATTCACATACACACCACACTTTTAGTTTTATGAATTTGATTGCAGCTTATAATTGTTTGAAGATTTTATGTCAGCACTATTTGGGCTACAAAAATTGTGTTTAGAAAATTATTATTGCTGTTTGTAGTAGGTCACCTTAGGATATTTCTGCTCTTCCCTTTCCTGATGATATACTTCATTATTTTTAAGAATGCTCATGGAGGAAAGAGTCTGAAGCACAGGGAAGCCAGATTAATGGATTAGAAAGTTTGAGGGGTTTCGTCCCTGAAAAACTAAAGGGAAGCACCCATAGACATTACAATGGAACATCATATTCTTGCTGAATGTCTGGAAGAGTATTTCAGTGAAGATTTGTTTGGTTCAAACAAAGATTTTCTCTTTCTGTTCATATATCTTCCTTATTCATTGGCAGCTACCACCTTCACACAAATGACACAAAACAGCAAAGGTGGGGTGGGTGGTGGTGTGCAGAAGGAGGAAGGGAATTTCTTTAAACAGGTTCTCCTAAATCTTCTTTAGATTAACATTCAATAACAAGACTCAAATTATTATCAACACCACATCCTTCTCAGCCAATCAAGGTTGTTCTGATTGGGAAGTGTATAATGGATAGGCAGAAAGAAAGAAGGATAGTATAGAAAAAACACAATGAAGATAAAACAACAGTCACTCTAGGGAAGGATATAAATGAATTTTAACATTTTTCAATGTCAAATATCTGATCTAGAGTTTTCTACAATTATTCTAAAGAGCAAAATATTATAGATGTTTCATTATTGGATATATTCAATTAGTATACGGAGTATTGAACTGATATATGGAGATATGCAATGGTAGTAGTTGGGACAGAAAGGAACTGGTTTTAGAATCATTTAGGTTGGAAAAGACCTTTAAGATCATTGAATCCAACCATTAACTTCACACTGCGAAGTTCACCACTAAATCCTGTTCCTAAATGTCACATCTACATGTCTTTTAAATCCACCTCCAGGGATGGTGACTCAAACACTTCCCTGAGCAGCCTGTTCCAGTGCTTGGTAACCCTTTCAGTGAAGAAAGTTTTCCTAATATCCTGATATCATGGCCCATTCCTACTCTGAATTCTCCTTAGGGAAGAGAGAATGAGCAGGGGAAGTGAGAGAATGTGTCTTCTGACAAATTTAGTTGGAAAACCAAAAATCTATTACTTCCACTTTTACCTGAAGTGAATTTGGTATACTATGAAATAGATTTCATTTTACAACCTAAAAATCTATTTCTCAAACTTTTGTACAAATAAAATTTCACTCATGTAAATACAAATATTTGCAGAGAGATGAATGTAAAAAGCAGGAAAACAAGACCATCTGTTTCACTTCCAAATGATTCCAAAGAGTTGTAATTTATTTTTTCCTATTATTTTGCCAGCTTTAAGTTGAACTTAAAGTCTAAGTATTTACAGCCTTTAGGGGAAAACACAAAGATTTCTTTTCCAGTTAGGGTACAGCAATGCTCTGTCTACTTCAGAACAAAGAAGTTTTACCATTTAGTTTGTTGAGCTCTATAATCCCTCACTAGTCTGTAAATACTGCACCTTCATTAAAAGACATAACCTTTTAGAGACACCTCAATTTTGCTTCTAGATATTAAGCTGGCACAGCAGACCGACAACTTTGGCTTCTTCTGGTTTTGATGGTACATTTTACATAAAATATCCCATTTCAGGCTCAGGCAGTTCTCACAGTACTCCATAATGTGAAAATTTGCTCTGCCCTTATAACCTTTACTTTTAACATTGATGATTAAGTGAGGTAAAAAAGCCATGTCTATTTTGTCTTCAGTTTTGATGGGGTAATGCATACAGTGTAATCTTAGTAGAAACCAGAGATGCAAAGCATGGTTTGATCCTGAAAGTTATTTCACTGCTAGAAGTGGATGCTTTTTTGGAATAATGCCCAATGAACTGCAACTTTCACAAAGTCAAGAGACTGTCCTATTAAATCTAAAAGGTTAGTTTGGCTGGTATACAGTAGATATTAAACTCAAAGTACAAAAGTCAGATTGACTTATTGAGACATTTATCTGCTGGAATGATAGTCCACCTTTCACTCTGTTCTGCCGAACTACCACACTTTTAATCAGATCTTTATGCCTATGGAGTGACACAGGGTGAGTGTTAATGCAGAGATCCTAAGACACATAGCAGGATTGTTATACTTATTTTTCCTCATTTAGCAACTAAAAGTGCGTATAGTATTTAAACACTTGACAGGAATATTCTTTTCTTTCCAGGACTGACTTTTATCCTATGTGACCGATTCCTCTCTCTGGTATTAAGTTTCCTGCTCTGTTGTCCATGCTGAATTATAGAGAAGGCAGAATGTGATCTAAATTCTGCCAAACTCCAAGATATACTTCCACAAACAGAGGAAAGGAGTGCTATGAAGCAAGTTACTTCTTTACTTCTTTTTTTTTTTTTTTAGCATATGTGCAGGACTTAGCCCATTAGCAGCTCTCCAATGAAGCTTTTTCACTCTGCCATGATAGCTAGCTATAAAGGGACTTCTGTGGCCCCAAACAGAAGTTTGCACTCTACAACATCCTAACCCTCTTTTGCGGAAAGAAGCCAGATGTAAACCAACCCCTTCCTGTTCCTAGCCCTCCTGTTTCTACAGAAAACAAATCTTGCAAACTGGACAAGAACCACATACCAGCTGAGCTGGTGTCAGAGTCCTGGTTGCACTGTGAAGTGCACTCATTGGTCATACTGGACACAAATTATTGGACTTGGTCTTCTTCTCTCCACCAGACATGTAATTCCTCCTCCTAGACTAGCATCTCACAGAAATAATTGTTGCAGAGCCAGGTATTGCCCTTAGTAGTCAGCAGAGACTACTAAGTCACCTGATTTCACAGACATTGGAGATGCCACTTGGCCATCTTCATCCTTGTCTTCTTTCAGTCTCAGATTGAAAATGAGAATGAAGCTCAAAAGAGGAAATTAGCCCTTAGGTCACAAGTATGAACATGTGAATCTGTAGCATCAGTGAAAACAGCATATTCTTGCTATTTCTAAAAAGCAGTCAAGAAAAGTAGTGTCAGATTCCTAAACCTTGTCCTTAGTTTTAATGAGCCTGAGAGAATAACACTGAAAGGACTTCTATGTTTCAACTTGCAATACATCAGGCTGTCAAAAAAAACATTGGAATGCTGTATACACTAATCTTTTTTCACTCCCTGTAGCACAGTCAGTACAATTATCTTGTTGCAGTAAATTGGGAAAAAAGAATCAAGAGTAAATCAGTGTATAAAAGCTATAAAATCTGCATTGCAGGTTGTCCCATTTCCTATTACAATTAAATAAGGAATATTATGAAAGAATTAAATAAAGATGTGATTTTTTAGCAAGCTTATTTCTCCTTTCCAAAGCATTGCAAATACTTTTGGTGCACAGTCATGACAATCTTTAATACTATTGGTGACAAGGAAAAAATAATATATTAAAACTGGATGAGGTTGGTAATTTTAGAACCAATACCTAACAGCAAACAAATCTGATGGAAAATGCCATGTTCAGTGATTGCTTGCTTACAAAAG
Source organism: Jacana jacana (assembly GCA_013400555.1). NCBI lineage: Eukaryota > Metazoa > Chordata > Aves > Charadriiformes > Jacanidae > Jacana > Jacana jacana. The sequence goes on from VZTM01027509.1 coordinate 59,687, forward strand.
ATATGAAGGTCAGGAAAAACACTACATAAAATTGAGAAGATGAGAATACATAGTGGGAGAAAATTAAAAATTGCTATTCATTCAGATACCTTTCTCAGCACAAGATTTTCTTTACATCTTTAAAGTGCTAAATGTACTCTTCATTAACAATAGTTAATGGTAAATAATTTGAAAAACCTTACATTTTTTCATGTTCCTGGTGTTTATGATACTTTTCAAAACTGCCAGGTTGAATTCATCTACCCCACCTCCTCACAGACACTTAAGAGCCATGTATCCAAGAGCTTGGATACTCCCTCACTAAGATCCTTCTATCACATTAGAGGTGCAAGCCTAAAGTGACATGGACAAATACAGAAATAAATGAGTAAGACCCTATTTGGTCTTGGCATTATTGTTAAGAGGCAGAAAGGGAGAAGAAAATATTAGAAAAGCAGGCTTAAATGACATATTTGAAACTTTTACTAAAATTAGTCAATAGGGGAAAAACATCTTTTGTCATTGATGGAATATTATTTTTTAAGCTTTGAGGTGTGTGTGTCCACATCCTAAAATAAGTTGACCGTTTCACAGTTGGGCTTTTAGGAGGTATTGCATTACAGAAACATTGGTGCAGCCTCTTTTTCTTTTTTTCCCCATTTTTTAAAAGAAAAAAAAAATTTGGTAGTTCAGTCTTAGAACTTACTTTCATCAAGGTGATCAAAGGAATTATCCCTAAATTCAGTTGCCCAGAGTTTATACCTCAGATAAGTTTTGGATTTTGTTTTCATTTTGCTCCTGAAGGACTTCACAGTGAGCAATGAATGCTGATCTGCTAATGATTCTCCATGGTTGCAGCCTGTTGTGGCTCTGGAACAGATAAAATCTCTGCTGTGATTCAGTTAATTTCTCTAAGCATATTACTCTTAACTGTTGTTTTGAGTCTGGTTCTACTTTTAGTCAGTATGATGGGTTGCCAGTGAACCTACATTAGCTAATTCTATTGTAAAATCTTACCTTCTGATAGTGCTTTTGCATCTATAGCGATTTAAGAATGCAAGCCAGACAAAGTTCTTAGGATTGCTGTTATCTCTTATTGGGCCAATATTCATTTATATACTGCTATTTCTACTATCACCATTTATTCATAGAAAAACTGGTGCTAGATTGGGATTAACAACTCAGTGCTTCTCCTTCTTAGTATAAAATCACAGGATTTTCCCTTAGGTTAAATCATGTACATATTTTTTCCTAGAAGCTGGACAAAACTATGATAGACTATTATCTACAAACACACACAAGCATTAGCTGAGCACATTGTTGATGTCTCACAGTTTAGAGCCCGTATGAGCACAGTTTCATGCTGTGGTGCAGTCCACAGTCCTAGTGACCTCCACCCTGACAGAAGATACCCTGGCAGGAGACGTCCTGGTTGCCCAGCAGTATCATGACCTCACCTAGCTTTGTCACCACAAAAACACATAAGGCGTAGGAAGACTCAAACCAGTCTCATCCATAAGTAGACTTAGTGTGTGGCTGAGGCACATAAATCCTTGATGCCGCATTGTAGGTAAATCTTCTGTTTCCTTTTGTATCTGCTTCCAATCTGAGTTGAAGAAGTATTGTTTCACAACTAGATAGGCAAGTGTTTATGTGAATGAATTATGTACAAAAAGACACTTATGCCTATGGTAATGAAAGCCATAAAAGACCTAAAACCAGTTGCTTCTGTAATTAAGTCATCCATCTCAGAGGAATCAAGAAAATACTGCAAATGAACACTTTTCAAAATGAAGAAAAATTAAGCAGTAAATGTTTAAAAAACACAAAAATACACAGGTCAAATGAGTTTTCCTTTAATAGACTGCATACCTTGCTCTTAAAAAACCAAACCAAACCAAAACAAAAAAAACCAAAAACCCAACCAACCAAAAAAAAAACCCAGCAAAACGGTGCATGAAAGCTGAAGTTAGTTACTTAGTACTCACTTGGTCTATTCTGGCTGATTTAGAATATGAAGTTTAGGGATTTAAAAACAGATTTGAATAGGGGTTTTAAATTATTATTGATAATTGTCATCTTCCATTGTATGAAAGCCCACAAACAGATGTATTATAATTAGCCATTTCATATTTGGACTGGTTGGTGCATTATTCATAAATGTCTAAAATTTAAGGACTCTTTGTTGTTGTGCTTGTCCTTTTTAGAAGTCTAAAATGGCTTTTGTTAGTTCACTCTGGCACCCTCCTGCTTAAAAATATATTTTCCAATTAGATAAGGCTTCTTTGTTTCTATCCAATCACACCACTGTGCAGATTAGGGAAGGCATTTGATTATATTGATGAGCCCTGCACAAGGGGCTGCCTTCAACATCAACATTTAATCGATTTTATAGACACAAACAATGAAACCCTTGAAAAGCAAATTCATAGTGAAGTGGCTAAGCCTTTTCTGTACATCCCTCTAACTCCAGTATTCAATTCCAACTAAGAAAGAGTATATTCTTCATGAAGTATTTTTCTCCTCTCTTTTTTGGTGATTAGCTATAGAATGCAGTAAAGTGCCTGATGTACCACATTAAGAAGGATGCTAAGCGGTTTACAAGTCTCAGTAATTAATGACTATTTTTATCACGGAGAATATAGACTACTTTCTTATATCTATCTGAAACTCAATATAAGCCTCTATAAGCCTCCAGGCTGCATAATTGGTGCAATAGAGCTGAAAATGAGATGGAGGATATAATACAGCTCAAGTAATCCTGCCTTCAGCTGAAATGGAACAGTGGAGGCTCTGAGCATCCAGAAATGTTGTTTCCACTAAGATTTAAAGCCAGCCAGCTGTCGGCTGCTGCATTGAAAATTGTAGTGTTACTTACTTTCTTTAGTATACTTCAAACATTTAAAGTTACACAACCATATTTATGGGCATTTTTTTTTTATCTCTAGCAGCTTAAGCAATGTATACTTTCACATTTTTCCTTGTTAGGGTCCAAATGAGTATATTCTTCATAAAAGTTTTGATTCACTCTGAAAATTACCTCAGGTTATAACGTCCTGGAAACAAAGAAATTGGTTTTACTGTCTCTATGCAGTAGTTGTAAGAAATAAAATATTTTTTAAATTGTAATGGGTTTATAAAGGGTTTAGAGAACAGGAGGGAACATTGAAAGGGTTTATGCAGTGGTGACATTTTAAGATTGAAAGAGAGTGCTTGTTATACAGAGACCTGATGAAATCTGTCAGGTTGGGATTTACTGTTCAGCACATTTACCTCAGATGTAAAAAAAATACCCCACCATCAATCTCACCTTTTCTTTTCTTTATAGTTTGCATTGCAGACGAGATTGAAATAGGCTGCTGCTGGTGACAAAATCATTAGTCCACTTTATTGAATTTCTTTAATTCACTTATTAGTAAATGGTACACATAGTATGTGGTATCTCCTTTCCATGTGAGAGAATTGGCAGCAATTTCTGAAAGCAGTGTTCTGGCTGAAATACAGATATTCAGTTTAGCTTTCCTTTATTTTTTTTTCCCCAAGGGAAATCTTGGTTATTTTAAAATTATAACAGATGAAGTGCAGTCTATAACCTATGCTTTTGGATAAGGATTATGGTTTTGGTTTTCTTAATTATGTCCAAGAAGCCTAGCAGAGTAGAGCCCTGGGGCACTTTTTTAAAACAATCATTAAATAATATTATGCCTATGGCAAGGGTGAAGGAATCAGTATAATCACTGTACAGCTTCCCTCCCAGATCCATCCTCAGCCTAGAGTCTAGTTCTTGGTCTGCTGGAAATGCTACCTTCTGATAGCAATGCAAAAATCCTGTTAACATTTCTGCCATTGCCACAGCTGTACTACGTTTGTCCTTGTGACAGATACATTACCATGTTCTGCTTCATCATCTGCATCACTAAAATAAGAACTCCGATTTTCTATCTCATGGATACATTCTGTGCTTTCATTAGTGATAGTCATGCATTTTGACACTGCAGAACTGAGAATGATGTGGAACTGTGGAACATTGTTATTACTGTTTAATAATGTTGAACGATACTTAGGAGCTTCCTTGCTCCCTGACTTCCTTTCAGAAAGTGCAACCACCTCTCAGAACAGAAGAGTGGTAGGCAATCACTAGGCAGTGCTTCATCCAAAAGGGCTATGTAAATAGCCTCTCCTAACACTTTGGCCAAAGTGAGCTTGCTTTGTTTCTAAGGGACCTGGACAGGCTTGAGAGGTGGCTTTATGCAAACCTCATGAAGTGCAACAAAGACAAGTGCAGGGTCCTGCACCTGGGACATAGCGATTCCAAGCACAAATACAGGTTGGGTGGAGAATGGCTGGAGAGCAGCCCTGAGGAGAAGGATTTAGGAGTGATGGTAGATGAGAAGCTCGACATGAGCCGTCAGTGTGCTCTGGCAGCCCAGAAAGCCAACCGCATCCTGGGCTGCTTCAAAAGAAGTGTGGCCATCAGGTCACAGGAGGTGATTCTATGCCTCTACTCTGTGCTCATGAGACCCCACCTGAAGTACTGTGTCTAGCTCTGGAGTCCTCAACACAGAAAGGACATGGAACTGTTGGAACGGTTCCAGCGGAGGGTCACAAAGATGATGAGAGGGCTGGAGCACCTCTCCTATGAAGACAGGCTGAGCAAGCCAGGGTTGTTCAGCTTGGAGAATAGAAGGCTCCAGGGTGACCTTATTGCAGCCTTCCAGTACCTGAAGGGAGTCTACAGGAGAGCTAGAGAGGGACTCTCTGACAGGAAGTGTAGCGATAGGATGAGAGGTAATGGTTTTAAATTGAAAGAGAGAGATTTAGATTAGTTACTAGAAAGAAATTCTTTACTGTGGGAGTGGTGAGACATTGGAACAGGTTGCCTAGAGAAGCTGCGGATGCCCCATCCCTGGGAGTGTCCAAGGCCAGGCTGGATGGGGCTTTGAGCAACCTGCTCTAGTGGCACATGTCCCTTCCCAAGGAAGGGGGGTTGGAACTAGATGATCCTCAAGGTCCCTTCCAATCCTAACAATTCTGTTATGATTCTATGGTTCTGTCTCCTGGAATCCCATCAAAAACTTCTGTCATACTAAAGGACAAGGCCTCACACTACATGCAGAAGCCCAGGAGAAGCACTAATTTCTGAACTAGTTTGACCTTAATACGTCCATGGGGTAAAACCCAACCTGTGGATGTGGTAGTCTAGGTCCGCCTTCATAAACCAGCCATTGTGTGCTGTTCTGCAGGTGCAAAGGCAGGGGACTGACCACTTTGGTGCCCCTCCCCAAGGAATCAGCAGGGCCCCACATTGCAGGGGCAGCACAGGAACCAGAGGGGAGCTAATGTGCACTGCCAAGAAAGAGGCCAACTTTTTTACGTCAAGTGGGACTGCAGCCTCACAGGACAAGGAAAGGAAAAATGTTGAGAAACATCTTTGCTGTTTTCCATGTGAAAGTTATTTATGTATTCTTGCCAGCCTAGTGCTACATATACACATATATGCAATATACATATATGTGTATATATACAGATATAAATAAAGAGGGATGGTCCACCTGTGTGGGTGCATCTGCAAAGGAGCCTCATCAAGTGCAGAAAAACTGGGGGCTACCTCTGCCACCACAGCACTGTGGGCTGTAGGAAAGGCCACAAACTCAGGTGTTGTCCACACACTAGCATGGCAATACAGCACCTGGGCCATATCTGCAAACCACCATGTTGCTCTGGCAGGATATACTGAGCCCCTTCAGTGCATTGCACTGCAATGGAGCCCTGTACTTGCCTTCAGCGGTCCAGGCATCACGATGCTCTGTCCTTTTGTGACTTTGCTCAAAATGGGTACTTGTGTATAGCCTGAACTGGACGCAGTGACTTCTGCTCTGGTGTCAGGGATTTCAGACAGAAGGGTACAGAGCTTTGATCGAGGAGTGGGAGGAAATAGGAAGCAGGTAATGGAGTAATCCTCTCACAAAAGAAAAAGGGCGCTGACCTCTCCTCTCCTCTTCCAGCCAGTGCCCATAAGGATGTCGGTTGCACTTGACGTGGCTGCTGAACAACAGGCCTAGTTACTGTCTGCAGGCTGACAGGAAAAAATCTAAGCCAAAAAAAGTAAACAACCTATATTTATTTGTGTAATTAAAGGAGACTAAAACACGACAGAAATATCTAATCTCCACAAGAAATCCCGTAACCAATTTCCAACATGATTAAACTCGCATTGTTGCAAAATGAAACAATCTAATCAACAGCCTGTGTTCTAATTATGTCTACCTGATCTCGAAATATTTCTGAGCTTGTTTATATCCCCAGGCCTTTTTATCTTGACATATTGTAAAATAATTTCTAAAATGAATCAAGTAATGTGTTTTTCTTTCCGTGGCAGGTACAGCGTTGCGAGCACAGGGAGGTTGAGAGACCACAGCTATGAAATGATGATTGAAAATCTCAGGCAAGTGGGGGGAGCAATGGAGAGGGAAATGAAAGTGCTCAAGGGGAAGAAACATACCTGGTGCTGGAAATGGAAGGCAAATACCTGCTATACAAATGAGGATATAGCAGACTAAGAGGGTGAGAAGAAACTATATGGTGTAGGAAAAGAAGGGAGAGCAGGGAGATGAAGTCAGGGAAACCAGAGGCACCTACAAGTAGGATCAAGGTAGTAGAGAGGATATAAGGCTCTCTTTAAATTACCATCAATTAAGCTTAAAAAAAATACACATTTATATCTCTTTCTCACACAGTACTATTTTATTCATTTAAGCATTTCCTCAAACCTGATCACTATATCTGAACCATTGGAGTTCAAACAGTTAGTGATGGTTGGTCGAGGGGGAGTTGGATGAGAGGTGATATATGAACATAGCTGAACAGTTAATATTATAAAACACATATTGCATTATCTCCAAAAGATAGTGAAGGACAGGGACCTTCAGAGACTGGAAAAGACTATGTCTTCCTATTTCACTGTACAGCAAAGTGCATTACAAGGTTTTGATCATGATATTGGCTTCTGCATGCTACTGCAACATATATAGAATTAACAAGCATAGCATGGCAGTGGGAAAAGACAACATGCTTTCAATTTGAAAGACTGAAGTTCAGAGCCTTAATACTTCTACCACCAGATTAAACACACAAGTAATGAACAGGGGGAAAAAGAAGTGCAAACTTTCAAGGTTTTCTTTTCCATTATAAATTCTTATAAAACCCAAACTACTTAAAAACCATCTCCCCACACACATACACATTTTAATTCCAAGGTTATGATTTAAATCAAGCTTACTTCCTGGAGTGCTGAAAATCAAAAGGTCCTCTAGCACACAGGCAGAGTCCCAATTAGAAAAGCTCCAGACATAACACCACACACTGCTGCCCCTCATTTCTCTAATAACAGGGACTTGCCTCAACTAAGAAAATGGTTACTTTTAATCAACATGACAACAGCAAGACCATTTGGACAGGGGAAAAGGCAGAGGGGATACTTTCAACTGATGAATAAGCAATTTTCTGCACTTCTAGTGAAGGCAAAGATTACTACATTTTTTTAACATTCATAAACACTTTAGAGCTTTGTTATAAAACACTGACTCTCCTGGTTTCTTGTTTCCGTGGGTACCCAGAAAGAGGTACTGCGGGAGAAGATGCAAAAATTCCTTGTTTAACATACATGGAATAAAATTCACTGCATGAAAGCTTTTCGCTCCTCATCTTTTTAGTTTTAGATCCCCGAGATTTAATGCCTTTCCCATTGTTAGTCACTTTTAATGATAGCAACTCTTTATTATTCAGAGAAATATCTGAGAGGGTGGTCTGCCCTCACTGAGAAGCAGCAGGGTTCTGAAATTTTGTCAGGCTTCCTCTGAAGCACATCTAGTGGCCCTTCAGTGCAAATAGGCATTCAAAGAGATGGCAGCTGGAAAACTGAAGAGAGAAAGAGTATTATTTTGATAATGACCTCTGTGTTAGGATTAAAACAAAAACAAAGAAAAGGAAGAGAACAAAAACCAACAACAGCCCTATGAGCTGTCACCAGGAAGTACTATGGATGGAGTTTCAGAGCTAGAAGAGAGGAATAGCCTGGCTGAGTTTCACATTTACTCTGCACAAGCCAGCAGCATGCAGTAAGATTAAAACAATTTTTTGCTTGGACTAATGGGCCTTGTTGAGAACCCACTGTGTGATGCACGTGTCCCACGGGAGATTTTTCCAAAATTTAAAGGGCCTCGGGTGCCCAATTCAAGGGCAAAGGCAGAAAGGGGTTTGGAGAATAATTTGTTACAAAGGAATGCCAGCAAGGATCAGGCTAAGATTCTCTCCTCAGCAGTTAAGAGGCAGAATGAAAATGAGGTAAAACAAGAAATTGAACATAAAAGCTTTCTAATTTAAAAAAAAATAACAAAACCACCACAGTTTTAGAACAAGGCTAGAAATTCTTAGAAGTACTTGCACAACATAAAGAGTTTATATTCAAGTACCTATAACACACCACAGAGACACTCAGATTACCTTTGTACGAGGACAGCCCTGATTATAGGTAGAAAACTAAAGATGGCTGCACAGAGCTCAGCATCTAATTACTTATCTTTTTTTTCTTTGCCTCTCCTCTCCTCTGACTGCAGTGTATATACTGCTTCAAGTGCTCAAATCTCATTTATTTGTGTCCTCCACCTTTAGAAAGCTTTCTGAGTTTATGAGGCTATGCTGTTTCTCCAAACAGAGAGAGACAGATTATAAGCTTCCCATTATGCAAAAAGTTGGTGTAGCAGCTGATGATTTAGATGTTGTTTGATCTTTTATAGGTCATCCTAAAAGCTAACATTTAAATTATTTGAGAAATTCTGACTCTTAAATTGGCTGTTTCAATAACATTATTGCTGTCGACTCCCTCGAGTGCTTGTGCTCTTAGTTTCCTGATGTTAATTATTAATCCACCACCGCATGTTGCATTTCTCTGTAGCAACAGAAAGGTTAATATTCATAACCAATTTTTTAGGTTATTTTTAAAGGTATGTGAGGAACAGTGCAGGGGAAGATGGAAAAAGGAATCAAGTTTTAATTACTCATTAATATCACTATGTAGGTTGCAGAGCTGATTGCAGCCCTGCTTCTTCCCAGGCTCTTTAAGTGCAAACTCAGAAGTGCAATTCCATTGGAGGCTGAGCACCACTCCCTGACTCTCCAAAATTACCTCTGTGCCAGCTGCTTTTGTCAGCCTGTGACCAGCAGCTTCTGTAATGCTGGGCTGCTGAAGTAATAAATGAAGCAAGATATTAGAGAGTCATTCATAAAAGAGAAAGTCTGTACACGTGTAATCTCATCTAATCTTATGCTTCATTACGACACAAATAGGCAGACCAGCTTCTTTCTTTGGTTGGAAAGGACCAAATTCAACTTCCACTCTCAAAAAAACACAGACCCTGCTAGAGACCCAAGCTTCTCTCTGCTTTATTCCTTAGTGTCTCTCAGACTGATTTTTCTCCTGAGGGAAATCTAGCCTTTAACAAACAACACAATTTCTTCCCTGCTGCCTATTTCTGATTCTCCAGAAGGTGCAAAAGAGTATTTTTTTTAAGTTTTTTTTTTTTATTCCTTTATCTCAGCTAGGATTTTCATCACAGACTCCACTCTACATTTATTATCAGAATGTAATATTTAAGTCCTTGCTCAATAACTGGTGCGCTCAACTACATCATTTATAGTGAAGTCAAAGTGAAAAAGGAAAAAGGAAATGGAGAAAATCCTTTCACTAGCAATCTTTCCTCATTTTTTTTTTTTCAGAAAAAGGTAAAAGCAGTTCACATAATTAGTCACATCTAAAACTTGAATCAAAGCTCAGAGTTGCCCAAGACAGATCTCTGCGTGACCCTGTACAAGCTTCTTGCCTTCAAACAGGGAGGTTCCTGCTGGGACTTCTCACTTCCATTCTACTGTGAAAATAAAGATGTAAATGGACCAAACTTGAACCTTACAGTCTTTTAAATGAACAAAGGAAATTCAGAGGCACACCCTTTTGTACCATTTTAAATCTTCATTCCACTCAAAGCAAGACCAGAAGCCACCTGCTTCCACTTCCCATTCTCTCTCCTCTGGTTGCTCTCAGAAATGCACCAACAGGGGCTACAGAGGCTATGAGGTATAAAGTCAAGTTTTGCTTAGGCAACTGAGATGAGAAAGCTGCAATCTAAAAGGTATCCCAGAAGATATTTATGGAATAGAGAGTAGGATACGTACTATNTACTGCTTTTCCTCATTATACCCAAAGGTTCAGAATCCATCTTTCCACTAAAAAAAAGTGACATTTTTGGATCGAGTATTACTAAATTCAAATTCAAAATTTAATATTTACTTGGTGCTCCTGCTGTATTAATCATGCAAAATGCATTCTAAAGCCCTTATTCCCAGGTTTTAAAGTGATGTGACTACAGTCCTGCCACATAAATAAAATGCCCATTGCATTGCCACCTTGACAAGAATGCCACATGTTTAAGTGATGAAAAAGCAAGTTAAGGATTACAGATCTTTTTGGTGGAGGAAAAAAAAGAAGTAAATGTGAGAAGATGTTTTTACGGAAGAAATTATTACGGATTTTTTTCTATAGAATGACCCTTATGAACACTATTACTGCTACTCCATTTTATTTTATTTTGATTTTCAAGCAGAAATGTCTTTGTTTTCAAAATTATAAAGCTTAGTTTCACTATTTGTTAACATACAGGCAGGCCCCAGGAACAAAAATCATTACTGTACACTCATTTCTCATGTTTTAGATTGCTTCAATTGTCTATAGTCACAAGAGGACATTCACTTATGGCTTCGATTAATTTATTTGTATTTACTGTAAGTATTTACTACACAGCACCATTTGAAAAGTCTTTTTTTATGTTCTACGTCAAAAAGATGAAGTGAATGAAAACTGAAAATCTAGCTGTGTACATGCAAATAAAAATTCTAACCTGTAAACTGCTAGTCCGTTTTACATTGGTTTTTTAGATCAGAAAAAATGATGAAGCTAACCTCAACTTATTCCCTGTCACCAATCAAAACATGCCCATAGTTTCATGCAATGTTGAGTTTTAACTGTGATTACATACAGTTAAGACAAAATACTTACAGAGATACTATTGTGATGTTTCTCTGAGACGTTGAAGTGTTATTTCTGCTCTGTCAAAAACCTCTAGATGGCATACTTTAGTAAACTTTTATGACTATATAGACACTTTGGACTCAGTACAGTTTACAGTGTTTTTGCTGATGTTTTTGAATTAATCTACTGTAATGACTGTCAGTTTAATGAGTTATTAAAATATATTCATGCTTTTGTAGTGCAAAGTGTAGCAAAAATAAAATAAATAACATTTCATTTATTACAAAAGATCCAGAATAAAATATATTTCTCTGTCTGAACAACATTGCTGGCTCTGGGGAAAATAAAAGCCACAGTATTTTCAAGCAATAAAATATTTCTGGAATAGGACACATGCCTGCAAAGATTATAGTAACATATCTTTCTTCTAAAGTCAGTAAGGCCTTTATAAATAAAAACTTCACTAAGTTTGTATAGTTTATCCAGTAGGAATCTCTGAATAGTTTTCAAGCAGAACATCTAGTAAACAAAATGGAAACTTGCTGCTAGGTGTTACACCAGAATGCTGCATTAATTTGTAGGAGACCCCCAAATGGCAGTATCATTTGAGCAGCAAATACAAATTCTTGTATGACACAGGCTCTCTGTTACTGCTACTGGAGCCCAGTAACTGGCATCTGGCTATAACCACTCTTTTCAATACCTCGCTTTGCAGAATTAGATCCTATGAGAAGGCAATCTATCTGGAAAAGGGCAAGCCAAAGAGGTGCCAAGTATCATCACCGTCAAACAAGGTGATAATCATGGAATCGTAGAGTACCTTCAGTTATATATATGCATATATACACATATGAACTGAGACTCTTCTGTACAAATTCAGCACTTGAGAACTGGACCCAAACCACCTGATTATAGCATGGCTCATCTCCCTTTTATCCAAGATTATGGCTCTCTGGGG
>VZTM01027509.1:71839-87791 GCA_013400555.1 Jacana jacana
GTCTGGATTCTATCAGGTGGATTCTCCCGCATGCCTTATTCAGAACACCATAGGAGAAGGGAAATGAACAAATGCTATACAAAAGAAGAACAAGCCAAAAATACCCTGGGGTTAGTGCAGACTCCAGCAGATTTTTGCAGGTGTTCTGGGTTTCAACAGCACAGTGAGACTTTTTCATTCATGTTCTGCCTGCTTCCTGGAAAACAGCACTGATGTGAATATCCAAGCTAAAGAAAACAAATCCCAATGTATATTTCAAAAAGAGAACTGGCTTTATATCCCATGGATTCTTATATAGCTGTGTTTACAAACTGTGCCTAGGCATGTCAGGCATGTTGAACTATTCAAGCATAAACAGAGCCAAGATTATTTATAGTTCTTTTGTGTCATATCGGATAAGGCTATGTTGCAATCAGACAAATAATAGGGCCCAAGGTGACACATACTATAACATTAATAGAGGGGCAGAGGGGGAAATTATCAAATTGAAGTGCTTGGAAATCTACAACCTATGGCCAGAACAACCAATGTCATAAGAAAGTCATTCCTGTCTACCACCACATGGATCCAGGTTCCTTTTAATCATTTTGTCTAGTTGTGTGCTCTGTTTTATGATGGTTTAATTGTAGCTGTACTTCAAACGTGGCACGCTGATGGGGGACAGCAGGGGAGCATTAGGCATAAAATTTAACTGCAAAGCTCAATGCAATCCTAATTATGGTGCTGCTATGACACCTCCATAATTACTCATTCTTATCCACTGCCTCTACTAAAATAATTCACAAGACAAAAAGCAAGCTGAGAATGCCAGCATTGTCACTGCAGTCCAAATCTAGACAGGTCTCAAACATGAGGATGGTTAGCTTTTCGACACCCACATCCCTCCACAGAATTTACAGAAGCCTTATTTTAAGCACATGGTTTCCATATAATTCAAAGATCATCTAAACTAGCTGGAAGGAAAGAGTAGTGCTAAAATCTCATCTTTCTCAGGCATGTCTGTGATCTGTGTTAGTTGTTTTTACGAAGTCAGGATCCACAGTCCTTCAGGACTTGGGAACCTTTCAAGCACACGCAGGCAGCTTACACTTTTCCTTTTAAAAACAGCTAGAAATAGAAGTGGAACTTGTGCCACTATTTTTCTTTTCTTTTTATAACAACCCGGGACAAAATAAATAAGCATCACCATGCCTTCGTCCCTCTCCAGATCAGGATTGCAGTGACAGGTCTGGCATTCTCAGCTTGCTTCTTGTCTTGTGAAACACTACGCAGAGACAGTGGATCAGGAAGCGCAATGATAAATGTGTCATAGCAGTGCAGTAATTAGGATTGCACTGGGCTTCGCACTTGGTTTGGGAAGCACGAATCAATCTTCAATCCTCCCTTTGCCTGGGGAATGCCCTTATCATGGGACTGTGGAGACAATCCTTCACTCTTTTTAAAGACTGGCAAATCTAGCCTCCAGCTTCACAATGAGGAAAGGGAATATGGGAAAGGACAGGTAAGGGTCTGCATTTCTCAGGCAAAGGCTCAATTGAAACTTCGATCTTCACAACTTAATGACAGGGGTATGCACAAGTACCCTCTCAGTACTTCCTCCAGCCTCTTCCTCTTCTTCCTCTTCCACATTTGTCATGCAATAGAAGATAAATCAATCCTAGACAACTAAATACTTTTTCATAAAGATAGCAACCTTGGCTACACCCATTAAAAAACAACTGTAGGTACCCCGAATAGTCCACTAAAAAAACGGGTATGGATTGACAGGCCATTCAGTACCAAGACTGTGCATTGTGCTCTTGTACTTGTGCCCCATTTACACACTTCTGTGTTTTATACTTTATGTCTCAAAATACCATCAGAGCTGGAGGAGCTATATCACTTCTTGTAACCTGTAGCACACACTCTGGGGTACACAATGATAGCACCAACCTCTGCTGTCACAATAAAGTTAAAGAGCATTTGTTTTGTCTGTGATTAAAGGTTGAGGACAATTGCCCAAACTCTGCTGCATTACGGTCTTTCTGTCCTCTAATTTTAGAGCATTTTAGATAGGATACAAAATAATTTATTGGACAATGATGTAAGGGATTTTTAAATTTCAGGGAGGATACATTTTTTCTCTACTACTGATAACTCCAGGTCATCAAAAAAATTCAAAAGCTTGGGTTGAAATAATAACCTTAGAAATATTTTGGAAACAGTGAAAAGAAAATTCATTTTTTTTAAGTTTTTCCCCTTTAAAAGAATAAAATATTAAAATAAATAATAAGTTTGCAGCAGTGTCTCTGCCTAGTTTATTCATTTCCAGAGTACAAGGTTGATGATAGGTACTGACAGCAAAGGTTAGATCAACTTTCCAATCTGCTTCAAGGGTGCTTAAAGGATTAGTACCGAGGGACTTAATACTATTGAAAGTACTTGATTCTGCCTGCTACTTCTAGGTTAATATGACGAGCTTCTTCCCTCTGCCTACACAACAGCAAAATATCCAATCTAAGGTAAAATCAGGTACACTTTTCTTGTTTCCTGATTCTTTCATGGCTTGAGACCCATTTCACTTAGTCAAACTTGTGAATGAATTCAGACTCATAAAGCACAACTGCTGATGCATATATTGGAGGCCAAGCTCAACTAAAACAATAGAATGTGTATTGTTGACTCTAAACGTGGTTACTGTGAAACAAATGCAAGATAATTTTTAAAATAACTGAAAAAATTTATCCCTAGATCAAATTTTTGCTTAAAACCATTTTTTGTTAAAACCAATCTTCTACTATATATATGTGCATATACATATACACAAATGTATATATACACACATGCATGTATATATGCACCATTAGTGTTCCCTGAAGTGTTTTCTAAGCATGAATTAAAATTAAGAGATTTCTTTTAATGCACACTGATAAAGTGAGGAGAAGGAAGTTTGGTGTTTCGCTTCCCTGAAATCATCTGGCTGCCCACAGACATCTATAAAGTAGATGGATATGTGAGACCTAGTGAAGTACATTTTTATTACAGGCACCGCAGAAATGTAGGTTTATTCAGAGTATGATTGACCTCCATTGAAGGCAGCGGTGTAGATGAGACTAGAGGTCTAAAAATCTGGTCAGAGAAGTATGTCCCTAGTCCATTTGCATACATGGGCTGCAGGTGGATAGCTGCTCCCCAGTTAACCTCTATGGGCTGCAGGGGGACAGTCTACTTCAACATGGTCTTCACCACAGGCTGCAGAGGAATCTCTGCTCTGGCATATGGACAACCTCCTCCCCCTCCTTCTGTACTTACCTTGGTGTCTGCAGAGTTGCTCTCACTCTTCTCACCTAATTACTGTCATGCTTTCCCTCCCCCTTTCTTAAATATATTATCACAGAGAAGCTACCACCATTGCTGATGGGTTTGACCTTGCCCAGTGTTGGTTCCTTCTTGGAGCTGCCTGGCATTGACTCTACTGGACAGAGGCGAAGCTTGTAGTAGCTTCTCACAGAAGCTACCCCTGCAGCCTGCTCACTAAAAAAAAACCAACCCTTGCCATGCAAACCCAATACACTTCTGTAGGAACAAAATATCCTACTTATCCTTTAACAGTGTATCACAACTTTTTTGCCATCTACACAACTAACCCAGCTGAGGGAATTTTGCTCATGAACTACAAGTTTCAAGGTGCAAGATTTAGCTATTCTTCTAAAAAAAAATAATAATCAGAACATTCAAATATTCCTGTTGGCTTTATAATTCTTAAGTAGAACTGAGATATTTAATATCCAGAATAAATACTTATAGCGCTAACTAGAAAAAGGTAATGGATGAGACAGGTCCCATAATGCTAAGAGTGAATGCCAAAGTGCTCCAGCAAACCAGATCATTAGATCTACTATTTACTATGCTGTCAATAAGGTAATACAATGATTTAGATAAATAACTGCTGCTATTCACAGATAATGGCAGCTTAAGATACTCAGTGTGCAGTAGGCCATGTGGAGAAAAAAAAACCCCAAACCCCAAAATAAAGCACATTGCAGAAGAATAAAACAATTGTGCAGTTGCACATCTAGGGTTATATAGAGTAACCATATTTTCTGATTACTTGAGTGAGCACACAGATGAACAGATAATGGCATGAATAAATACATGTTCATAGTATAGTCAGGACACTGAAAAACTGGCCCACAAACCACACCTGCAAAACTTTGAGCTTAAGTATGTTTGTTGCTTGGTTTGGTTTTTTTTTTTTCTTTTAAAGCCCACATGTACCAGATAAAGTGATACTACTCACAGATGGTGACTAGAACAAATTAATTGGTTCTAAGGGCTGGTGTGAGTCATGCTCTTACTTTATAACAAAGTGCCATTTTTCCTTTGCGTGCTCAATTCCATCTCTAATCCAAAGCAATTGCTCCAATGTGCCAGGCGTATACAGCATGACAGCCAGCAACAGCAACTAACATTAATGCTGGCTTCCTCCCAATACTAGATATTGCTGGACCAGAAACTCATGCTATATTCTGCCTGTGTCCTGCCATTAAAGAAGCAATCATAAAAATCTCAGGTACTGCTTCTCAAATAACCACAGTCATTCTCTAATGAATGTAACACTATGGAGAGAAAAGTAACGTAGATTCCTTCCATAAAGGACACAACAGCAACACAAGAAGGTTTAATTACAAGCAGGATGCTTTAGTTTTAGACAGTTCACAAAGTTAAATTTTTGCCCTGCCATTGCAGCAAAGATATTCTAGCTGATGATCAAGCAGAACTTGAACCACCATAGTTTACTGTGCAGAACTGCAGTTTAAATTGAAGTAGTTGCTGATTTACAGTGACAGTAGTTACTTTGTCAACCATCTTATTCAGGCTACCCATGCTCATGTAGAAAACCAGAGAACAGAGCGAAAAGAAATATGTAGAAGGATTATCAATAAATGCTTCTAGAATCAATTGTTTGGCAGAAGATGGTGGACTCCTTACATCATGCTCTAAATTGGGCAAAATAATGGCAAAAACACTGAATGGCTTCTAGGATATTGGCTTCTAGGGTACATACCAAAGGCCTCTGTATCTCACTAGTACTTCCCTGAGGTTAGAGAAATTAAATATTGAAAAACATTTAAACAAGGCACACAGTATTTAGTGAAAAAAATGGTTCTGTTGGTAGTTCAAACTACATTTGGTGAGCTGGTACTTTAGCCACCAAAAAAAACAGTGTAAGGTGAACCTTGAAAACTCCTTCAATGAGCTTTGCTGTTGGCTCTTTTTTTGTCTGGGGCAGGTTGGGACTGGGGTATTGAGAACTTAAGTGGTACAGCAGATGTTGCCATTAGAACACTTGTGAAGAAAAATTAGCATCTAGGATGAGCAGTATCCACCCAACATAAGGCTTAGAAGGGCAAAAGTGAAACATGAAATTACCAGATGAACTGTTCAACATTACCAAAGAAATACTTCTCACCAGAAGAAAGTACTACACAGGCACAGTGATACATTTCCCACCTTCTGGAACGTCATGGTTTTCTCCCAGTAGTAACCATGTAAAGAAAACTCATCAATCTACATGGAGAGACATTTTTATCTAAAAACAGACCATCCATCTCCAGGCTGAAGTGCAGATGAATAGAGTGAGACTTTGCAGCTGCTGTTTATTGGAGGGGTCAGAAGCAGCTAGGCACAGAGGAAGGCCATCAGCAGCATCCCCAAGCCTGGGCCTCCACCTCATGGCAGGGAAAATTTCTCATGCCAGTGCCCAGCTTTGGGGCCTAAGACTCAATTTCAGTATGACCAGCGAAGCTACACTAATTTTTCCAGCAGCTGTCTCAGTAAAGGTGATTTTTGCAAATCTTCCAATTTTTCAAACCAGCAAAAGTTGTGATCAGATGTGCTATCATGCCAGTTTAAAGTGATGAGAAACAGCTGGGTTCACAAGTGCTTAGCATGGGAGGGCTAGAAGTAGTACCAGAAGTCAGCATCAGTGGATAGCAGAGATCAAAGCACAGTTGCCAGGGGCTGATCTTGGTCATCCATTTGCAGCATTTGTCATAAGCCATGACATTGGAAAAATCACTTCTTTGCTTTGCTCCTTTGTCTTCCCACCTGCAAAGTATCTCGAGAGCTGCTGCTTATATTATAGTGGTGTCTAAAACCCACAAATTATTCTTGTAACCTGCAATCTTTCATAATTAAATTTGATGGATGCAATTTTGATTTAAAACCTTGTATTTTAAGTCTTCCACCTATCTCAACAGAAGTATGGCTCTTAATTTTAAAGAAACACTTGACTTTGTTACTTGTACAAGTCATATCTATTCCCCACTAATATCTCTGTGATGCAGAATTTAATTTACTTTCTACCATTTTACTTTTAATTATTGCAAGACTCCCAAGCAATAAACTGAAGCAACATATTGATGGGACAAGCCTTTTAAATGATGAGACATAATAATTATTAATTGCAACTTAAAAGTCCCTCACAGCACTTTTGCTATAAATACTGGCTGACTTAAAAAGCTGGAAAAGACTAGTATTGTGCATCAGGCAATTAATTAGATATATAATGCTGATACCTTTTTGTTAATGACTTTTATTATTAATAGAGCAAATCTCAGAGTGAAATACTGACTGAAGTCTTCATATCCACCTGGGTTTTTTTTTTTCCAAGGACGAAGATATTTGCATGTATGGGCCACCTAATTATATTGCAAATGATTATTTTCTCTGCTATTGTGTAGTAAATAGTATATGCCTAGTTCACATTTTTACCCTTTTACAAACAGTGTTCAGCTAGGTGGAAAAAGTTTAAATCACTCATAAAGGCAAACAATTTTCTATATGTCTTTGTTCTGGGTTTGTTTTTTTTTTTTTTTTCCTGTGGAACACGACAGGATTTTATTGTTAGCTTGAATAGGAGGATTGTAAAATAACATGCCTGTCACAAGTAAATCAACAGAGTACCCTTAAAACATTTATGAAAATGCTTAGCATGTCTGTTTTAAACCCAAGCACATTTGGGAACTGGTAATCCCTTTTCAAAAGGAATGTCTCCACACAGAAAAGTTTTGTGTGGGTTTTTGTTGTTTTGGTTTTTTTTTTTTTTCAGTTTCGTGCAAGAGCTTGTAATTACCTTTGTTTAATTGTGTCTTGCATGCACACATCGGGGAACAATTTATGAGGGTTACTGAGTCTACAGCGTAGCCTAACACAATAAATCTTTCCTTTCTCTATTTAGTTACCACACCTGTTATCTTTGAGCCATGGTTTGTTGCTGGTTTGGGTTTTTTCCCCAATTTTTCATGGAAAATGAAAAGCACAGACGTATGGTCTTCTGGTACCAGTGAAAGCAGCATGGGCCAGGGTTTAGGGCAGGCTGTCAGAACAGGATAACTGGATTTTCTTCTCAGCTGTACCATTTAAACAGACAGAGACAGGACAAGTCTGTCTGGCATTTGCATCAACACAGAGGCAAGTACTTTTCCATTTCTGTTACAGTTTTCTGAGAAGTGAAAAAAGAAAACCTGCTATAAAGAAATAAAACAGTGGGTGACTGCTTTGTAGAAGACCAGACACCCGCTTATCCTAAGATAAAATTAAGCATGCATTTTCTATTTTGCTTCTATTTGCAAATTGGATTAACTTTAGTAAAAGCCAGTAATTTCCAATTGTGGTCACAGCTTTCTGAAAAGAGAATGGGAGGACAGATGACTAGATACTTGACAAAAAATGCAAATAATTGAATTGCAGTAGCACCCAGAGGTCCCACAAAAGACCAGCAGAAAATCACATCTGTTCCAATGTGCTCCTCTCAGTGGACAGGATAGGGGGAAAAGGATTAGCTCTAAAATTATTTAGCTAATTAATATCTCAGCTGGCTTTTTGTTTTATACAAAAAACAAAAGCTTTTGTGTGGATGTCAGAGTACAGAATACTCTAAGAATAAAGCGTTAAATATACTAAGGACCTGGCTACAGTGGCCAGGACTGTGGGCTCCAATATTTTCATGTCGGAGAAGGGTGAACCTGCAGCGAGGAAGATTTCTGCTGTGTCTGTACCTCAACTTAGTGTTTATTAGGATAAGTATCACTCAAATATGTGTGGATGATTTCTGCAAAGCCATGGAAAACATTGACCATACACCCTTGAAAGATCCTTTACTCTTGACCCTATGAAATTCTGATACATAGGAAGATTAAAACAAACATTTGTATCTATATCTATATCTATGTTGATAGATAGATAGATAGATAGATAGATAGATAGATAGATAGATAGATAGATAGATAAAAATACACAATAAATGAGAGGAAAAATATCTACAAAGCTGGCACAAGAGTTCTGTACTAACTGTACAGGTATACTGGTCTCCCTGAAGAATACTGTTTTAAAACTAGCATTAATTCCTTATGAAAAGTTTAAGGCATTCCTGGGAAAAGTATATCCTATTGAGAGAGACAGAGAGAGTCCTAATCATGTTTCTTCTCAGTTCTTCTCCCTAGCCCTAATTAGTAGGGTTTATTTGCATTGAAACAATCTCTTTTTCTCCTTCATTCATTTGATCAACTGCTTATACCTCACCTGGAGCCATAATCTCTTGTCTGTAGCTTCATAATCTTCTGCACTGCTAAAAGGATTAGGTATCCAGGTGAAGCATAAACAGCAGGAACAGATGATCACATAGGAAACAAATACTATTCTGAGTTTTCAGAATACTGGTAATTAAGTAAAAAGAAATCCTAACTGGCACCACCTCTTAGAAAGTAAAGAAGCAAGCCTGTAAACATACAGAAGAAAAAAACCCCAAACCTTAAAACACAGATTTTAAAATAAATATCCCCCAAATTAAAACTGCATGAAACTACAAAATGAGCAGTATTAAAAGAGAGTAAGAAGANNNTGTTAAAAAAGAAAAAAAAAAAAAAAAAAAAAAAAAAAAAAAAAAAAAGAGAGAGACAGAGAGAGATTATTCTAATGCTTTAACAAAATTGCTGCAATCTTTACAATGCAAATATTTTCAATTCTGAAAGCAGATGTCTCTTTCTCTGGGCTTTCTAAAAGTATAGTGAAGCTGAACTGGGGTTTGGAAGGTTATAATTTCAGTCTGTAGTTTTCACTAGGCAAGATCAAGTCTTTATAGCCCATACTCATTTCTTATATAAAATAAACTTACAGGACATTTCTGGCATCCAACAGTTTTTTAAAGTCAGTACATCTTTTGAAGGAAAGCATGGCATTGCCATAACCTTCCACCGTGATTGAAAATCATTCTGATCGCTTGTGCTCATTAAAATGTATGAGAGAAACATTTGTAAAATTCAATATGCTCTTCAGAATGGTAAGATCTAAATCTAGCTAATTTGTACCCTTTCGACACACCCTTTTCACTGATATTTGAGTTTTTTCTTTTGTTATTTACCATTTCCCTATTTTCCTTCAACTAGACTTCTGACATTAAGGTCAAATACAGCCCTCACTAACATACTGTACAACTGGAAAATTTTCAGAAATTACTATGATTGCCTACATTTGTGAGAAAAGAAAAAAGAAAAGCTCATTACACTCTTTTATTAAGCTTGGATATACAATAACCTTTACAGAAGCAAAACAATGGCAGGTGAATATGACTTTTTCATTATTCAGTTGTGCTTATGCATGGGAATTGGGTAGTCTCTCTGAAGCAGACAGCATCACCTGAAAAATTAAGCCACTGAAGAAGCAAAAAAGGAAGTTGAGCTATTTAAAAACACATACATCTTCAAGATACCTCCCCTCTTCCCTTGAAGTTACAACGTGCTCCTCCTTACTTACCTACCAATATTGCCTGAAGCTTAACAAAGTGTTGATTCCTTCCCTATCAGTTTAAGGGGCAATAGATGTGCTTCTCTCCATCACCAGCCTATGAGATTTACAGTAAGCAAAGCAAGAAAGCTAAAACCTATGCCTCAGAAGTTTACTGTTCCTTTCACCAATTAGAATAGATTTCAGTAAGTGAGCAGACATAATAGATGGTATAATGTTGTAGAGGCTTTAAAGATCTGCAAAAATTTCAGTCAAATATAGATTGAGTTAACATAGTTTTACTGATCTAACCAGTCCCCTCAGTACTCCTGCTGACAACATACAGGCAGTGTCTAGAGAGCTGTCAAAAGACTCTAGCTGAGCAGGCGGAAATGAACACCTGAGCCTGGGGAGCTGATATTTGCCCATGCCTACATTTCTTCTGAACAGTTCTTGAAAATCTTACCATTTAGCAAAATCCACTGAAAAATAACAACCAAATGGATTCAGATACTATCTGGTGGCCCTGTCTACTTCACTGTTATAGACAACTTCAAGCACTCATTGTCAGTCATAGATATACCAAGGAATGAAACTGGTAGCAAAAATTCAATGATGTAGCAAAGTTTAGGCAAGAGAGAAGATGTGTTGGGGACTGCTTCTGGTGGTACTTCAATCTAAGGTTAAGCCGATTTCAGTTCACACACATAGCCCCTGCAACACAATAAATTGAAATGAGTGATGAAAAGAATGCAAAAAGACACTCATTGTGGGATATAGAATCATAGAATCATAGAATCATAGAATCATTTAGGTTGGAAGAGACCCCTGGGATCATCAAGTCCAACCATCAGCCCTACTCTACAAGTTCCTCCCTACACTAGATCTCTCAACACCACATCTAATCTGCTCTTAAACACAGTCAGGGAGGGTGACTCCACCACCTCCCTGGGCAGCTGATTCCACTGACTGACCACTCTCTCCGTGAAAAATTTTTTCCTAATGTCTAGCCTAAACCTACCCTGCTGCAGCTTGCAGCCATTCCCTCTTGTCCTGTCGCTCATTGCCCGTGAGAAGAGACCAGCACCAATATCTCTACAGTGCCCTTTCATATTTAATTATTATTTTTCCTGTGAAAGTAACCCTAGTCTTCCAGGATATGCACTCACTGCCTAGAGGTTTACAGAAAAAGTTACCCTACTTAAGCTATTTGTTGTGATCTAAAAAATAACCTCAATTCCAGCTGTGGTCAAAGGCACAGGAATCTTCTGAGTATGGGGACAGCTGTGAGCAGGGTTTGCCACACGGGCAACAACATTGCTGGGCTCATTCCCCAGAGCAGCCTCAGGCCACTGACATTCCAGAGTAAGCAGCAGAGCTCATCTCTTCCCCTGGGTCATGTAAATGGCAAAAAATTACTTAAAAGGCAAGAGCTGAAACTAAAAAAGCCTCGATATGGAGCAGGCTGCTTTTTCCCCTCCTTCACATTTATATTCATTACTTTAATCACAGAGTATACCAGAAAAGTCTAGAATCTAGGACAGTTGCTTTAAATGGCATACATAACTCCAACCAACTAAATATCTCAGAAAATTGGAACATCATCGGTGGCTGCTCAGGAACTAATTAACAACGAAGGACACAAAACACTGAAAATGTGCTATTTGGCCAAGAACTGACTGCAAACCAAGGTGTGGAAAAGAGAGTAGGTGTGTGTTACTGGTATAGTCAACATTTGAAGGTTTCAAGTACCTTGGAGGAGACAAAGTTTCGCTTTCTCAGACTGCCTTATATATGTTACACAAATTTAGAGATCATACTTAAATAAAAACCTGGTCTGTTTTTCAGTAGCAAAGCCTTAAAATGTTTATGTTTAAACACCAAAGAGTTAAGGCATCAGGTTACAGAAAAGAAAATAAGCTGGGCTTTATATTAAATATTAGTTATTCAAACCCAAATTCAACATCTATGCTTTTAAACCAAGAAAACATTAAAGATGGATATGCCACATGTGTGACATGAAAAGTGCTATTGTAAGTTGCTGAAAAAAAGGATCTTTCAAAGGTTACAGCTTGGACACATTTACATTTTTCTGAGTACACATACAATTTTTTTTCATGCTAGTTTACAACATTTAACAGCCATATAAACTTCAAGAATAAAAACTAGGTAATGCATTATTCCATATCAAACAGAACAGACAGTCCTTAACAAATGTTTGATAACTTATTAATTAGAATACAACAGAGAAAAAGAATTAAAATACACAAGAACCCCCCTCCCTCCCCCCCAAAAAATTATAACAAAAATTTAACTTTGATATTCAACACCTGCACAAGATAAATTTAATACAAGCTATTAGATTTATGTTGCTAGAGAGTGGATATTCAGTATTCTTGAATATCAAGTAATCTTTCTTAGCAAAGAAGAAAGAAGCCGTGTTCTTATTGAATCTCAATTGATTTGCGCTATGTTGCTGCCAACACAGGCAAACACAACATAATAGTTAAAGGGAAAAATGCTTATTTTATAAATCTCAGGATAAAACACAATCCATCCTCTATGAAACCACATGCTTTGTGTCTTGCTAAAACTGCTTGTTCCAACCATTCAGTCTAGACTACTACCTGGTTAGTCTTGGCAGGTTTGGTGCCTCAGTGGATATTTGGAAACCTCCTTTTGTTTTGGTGCAGAATCAAGGAAGTTTGGCTGTGACACATGTGGAAACAGAAACATGCATACAGAAAAAAAGGAAGAGAATGAATTAAAACAATGGAAGAATGAATAGAACAGGCAGTGGGGAAAGTAGCAAGTTCTCCAGGGTATGAAGTTACAGTCTCGTCTTTCAGTAGAAACTCCAAATGATACACCAAAGTCTATTTAACTGTCTTCCCTGCTCATAACTTTTTTCTTTTTTTTTTTATAATATTGACAAATAACACGAGAGAAGTTTTTTATCATTTAATTCAGGTCAGTTCCATTTCTGACTTGTCACCGTTGGTCAAGTAATTCAGAAAGTATCCACCCTTTCATGCTTCACTCAGTCTTCAGCGCAGCCCACAGTTCCATCAAAATCCTTCCTGAGTTGAAGCAGTTTGTTTTCAACTTCAACAATTACATTCATCATGTTGTAGTACATCAAACATCCACCCGTGTTCCATGCACAAGCTCACAGTGAAGGTATCATGGTCCACACTGAAGCACTTACCTATGTAAACACAGGCATCAGTGTAGTTCAGGGGTTCAGTACCAGGGAAGTTTTAATGTTTTTAAAGGTTTTTTTTTTCCTCCTTTGCTCTTGTTTTTCATTTTTGTAATTTTGTAATTGATTAAAATAAAATTATTGTAATCGTGAAAGTAATATCTTGACTCTATATTAAATAACAACTGTATGCCTGCACCAACAGGCTGCAAGTGAGATAAGAATATATGCACTGAGAATGCTCTGTTAGCTTGTAAAAGCAGTGATAAGTTTACACACAGACTGATCTTTCATCAAAGACTCAGGGAAATGTACTAGTAATGTCTGAGGACAGAGCTAAACAACTGAGGGGGGAAAAAAAAAAAAAAAGGAGAGGAGGAGAGGACAGGGAAAAAAACAGGAAACAGAGGCTGATACAGCCAAAAACCTTACTGTCAACAATCCATATAGGCCTGTAAAGTGTATTTCAAGGGAAACAATGGAAGTAACAATACCTAACCCATTCTAAAGACTGCAAACCACTAAAAGTTTTCCGTTACTGAACTATACTGGCCTAGCAGGAACATGGAGTAGGTGACCTAAATAAATTTCCAGTATCTTAGAGAAAGGTATTGGAAAGTTCAATTTCTAGTTTACTATGTGAAGGTTATATTGCTTGTTATCTCAAGTGTTTAAGCTTTTTTTCCTTTTAGTTCAAAAATATTAAACTTTGTAATCCATCAATCCAACCATCCCAGAGTTGTTATTGAAGCTAGAAACCTCAGAAGGCAATGGGAAAAAAATTAAAAGCAGATTAATGTGGGAAGATGAGATAAATCAAGTAGTGAAGTCAAGAGTAAATTATCAAAAGATCTTTTAACAAAAATGAGTAATTTTTTCTACTTCAAGAGAAACCCATTAATTTTATCTCCCCCCCCCTCCCCATTCCTTAGCAGGACTGTAGTTCAAGCAGCATAATATAAAAATAGGCTTATTAAGATTTGAAATGTGTTTAACTCTCATCATAAGTATCAGTCCTTCAAAAATTAATTTAAATATATATAAATCAGAAGACCTTAAAGGATTTGTACTTGACAATAATTAAGAGGAAAAACTTAGTTATAATTGACAAACTGTAAGCAAAATGGACCCAGAAAAGAAAAAGAAATGTCATGGCTTGCATTTGGCAATCACTGACAGTACTGTGACTGCAGTGCTGTGATTGACCTTCAATGAGATTTTGGGGGGTTCCCTATAGAGCAATTCTACTTTTTTTTTTTTTTTCCCCTCCTTAGGCAAAGGCTGCATTGTGCTAAAAGGAGTATCCTGAAAGCAAGAATCCAGGAGCATGAAGGTCCCACATCCGTAACACCACAACACTGACAGGCTCAGGAAAGTGAGCTGCAGTGGTTATCAAACATTACAAAATCACAGCACAGCAAATTGGTGGTACAGCAGAAGTGCTGAGAATGGTGGAGAAAAGTAATCAAAAAGCTGTAATCATTTGCCAGTCATTATTAGTTCTTATTTGATCATTATTTGACTGATACATGTGTATATATATATATATATATGCATATATATATATATCAGGATCTGTAGGAACCCAAATTCTGTTTCATAATCCATATGCAGTTTGATGAGGTAGGCATAATTTTAGTACTAATTTACGATATTAAACACTTCTGCAAATTTAGTGGACTGAGTCTTGAACCCCTCCTACTACTTCATGTAATTCTGATCCTAAGGTACCAGAGTTATGGTAATTACATCTCTGTATTACAAAGACAAAACTACAGCCTTAAGGAGGAAATAGAATAATTCCCACTGACCTAGAATTTGTGATCCCAGAACTTTCCNATAATAATAATAATATCTTTGTAAGCAGCCTGACTGATCACATGTTAAGAAAGTTTCCCTTATTGACTTACTTTGCAGTAATGTCTAGGAATTTCATAAGTAAACCAGAACTTCGTGTTAAGTCTGTTCAGGCACAAAAAAGAAAGCTGTTCCTGACTTTAAAAAGGATAGAATCTAATAAATATTAATGCAATCTTCTTGCATTCAAACAGAAGAATTAAGAGATATATAATTGTGTGGACATACATATGCCATATATACACTTAGAAACACAGATACACACTTTTCTGTGGACGACACCCTGCTGAGGGAGGAAAACAAAAAAGGTAGCCAGGATTACAACACAATTTCTGTGATTATTCAGCCAAACTACTACCACAGACATGACTCTATGCACCCACCACCACATGCCCCTTTGAGACAGCATGAATGTGCAGGTGGACTACAGGACAGCCCTAAAAGGGGGATTGCAGGGGATGCAGACGGAGTAAGGTCAGGTATTGCAGATCACAGGACAAAACTGATGCTTTAGTACCACTTGCACTTTAGGTCATGGCATTGCTAAGTCACAGATGTGAGTGAGTCAAGCTGCATCACCTGGAAGCCAAATAGGTGGCTGGGGCTGTCGGAGGGCAAGGAGCACAGCTTCCAACTTGTTCAGCAACTTGGCAGAATCTTGCCTGCTCGCTTCTCCGACAGGTACCCTGATCTACAGAGAGAAAGACACCTCAGGTGCATGAATTGCCCTGTTACATTAAATGCTGCTTTGTTGGCATGTGGCCGGAAACTTTGGGGGAGACTAGGAATTGTACCCCGCATATCTCATCTCCCACACGGCTGTACTAATCACTAGGGCAGAGAATCAAAGCCNAGGATCTGTAGGAACCCAAATTCTGTTTCATAATCCATATGCAGTTTGATGAGGTAGGCATAATTTTAGTACTAATTTACGATATTAAACACTTCTGCAAATTTAGTGGACTGAGTCTTGAACCCCTCCTACTACTTCATGTAATTCTGATCCTAAGGTACCAGAGTTATGGTAATTACATCTCTGTATTACAAAGACAAAACTACAGCCTTAAGGAGGAAATAGAATAATTCCCACTGACCTAGAATTTGTGATCCCAGAACTTTCCTGATGGA
>VZTM01027510.1:2834-44626 GCA_013400555.1 Jacana jacana
TTAACAATCACTTTGAGGAAAGGAGGAAATGTGTCAACTGTTCATGTGAAAATTGAGAACTTTGTTTTCCCGACTGCTTTGAAATTATTATACTGGTAGAAGAATATTTGACAGCTGTGTACTGGTGCACATTCATGAAATTGCTCCTCTAAATGTCTTGTTTTTCAAATGAACGATTAAATGTGTTGGGTTTTTTTAAAACAATTTGATTTAAACTATTTTGAAATTATTGAATGTTGAAATTGTGAATTATTAATGAAATGAAGATAGCTAATTGTTTTGTAATGGAATTCAACTGAAATCCAGTGTATGGAATTATACCATCCCAGGTATTTTTGTGAACTCTCACACGGTAATTAACGCTGAGTGGTGTGGTTCCTTATTTGCCATAATAGAGGAGAGTAGGGAGGAGGGCTTGGGGCTTTTTCCTAGGGCAAGTAGGTGAGGAAACCTGCAAATCTATATTGTATTATTTGAAAAGTGGGTTCTTGTGGTTAAACTGCAAGCGTGTATTTTTAGTTGCGAAGCCCATCCTGCTTGCTGAAAACTTTGAAGTACTGATATTAGATTCTGTGCACTTTTAAATGTTACTGAGCTGTGAGCCAGCCACTTCATTATACAATCAGTGCATTACTTAAATGTCAGCCCAGCTTCACATTTCTGTAAGTGGGCAGGTACAAATGTAAAAGCCTAGTGGCAAAATTACCGTACGTGCTTGTTGGTTTACTCTTGCAGAATGCATACGTTAGGAATTGTTCTACCTAAATGTTTCCAGCAGTCACAGGAGCAGTAGTTATTTCTTCCTTTACCATTCCATACTGCCAACTCTGGAATTTATATTCTTTCACCATTGCTGTACGACAACCGTAACTCTATTTTTAACTATTGTATTAGAAAACAATTCCGTGCAGAAACAAGTAGCTACTGCTTCTGGGCATTTGGTGCTAGTTTACATTACGGTGAAGTAGATGCACGACTCGTGTATGTATAGATAAGCCAACAATTTTCTGTGCATTATGGGGACTAGCAAAATCTACATCACAAATTTTGACACATTACAGCTGAAGGAAGAGGAACAGCGTGCAAGACAAGATACATTCTTCAAGGAAAGATGCTTGTCCGGCAGTTTGCTTCATGTGATTGAACTGAGCCTGTAAGGATTCATGGATAAAATGAACAGGAATAGATCTGAATAAAGCAAATCTGCATACATGGTAACCAGTAGCTCTTTTACTTTTTTATGTTGCTTAACTGTTTTATTTGAGGGAAACCTGTGTGATTTAAACCTTATAGCTTTTGCAACTTTATTACTGGTTATATACATTTGGCAATTATAATGTACAAGCAATTGGAAAAAAAAAAAGTCAAGTAAATGCTTGTTTTTATAGTAGTTGGTTCATGTTAAACTGTTGATATGATAATGTCTGTACACAGCACCACTTTGATTACAGTAGATGTAGTGTTGTAATAAACTGTTTAATGGGGCTGATGTGTAAAGCTGTTCAAGTTATTTGATGTTTACACCTCAGGGAAAGTCTTGTGTTCAGCAATATTTAAAGATAATGTTACAAATGAAAACATTGATGCTGTCTTTAAAAACATCGCAATAGTTCTTGCATATGCCTCAACCTAATCTTGCATTCAGGGAGTTAAACATACTAATGTTGCTCTCACACACCCAATTCTGATATGAAAATAGGTGGTTACCTAACACCTTTAATGCTATTTTGCTTTCTAGCGGTGTTTTACCTAGGTGGCTTGTGAATTTGCTAATTGACTTATAAAACTGTAAACTGCAGCTCTTTGGCTTCTGTTGTTTTGAGGAGAGGCGGTCCCGAGTCTCTGATTTTTTAGGACGCTGAAAATTTTCTCCCTCGCACAGCCTTGATCCTGATTGACGCTACAGTTAATATAAACTCAAACTGTTCGTGTGGACTCCAATTGACCACGATAAGGGGTGGAAAGGTTAGCTTTAAAAAAAACCCAAAACCCACCAAAACAAACAGAACAGAACGCTGCAGACGTTTACAGTTTTTCTAGTTAATAGTGCTTGTGTGTCTTCCCCCTCCACCCCCAAGACGTAGCAGCCTGTACATAGTTGTAAATGAGCAGTGTGCCAGAAGAAACCAGATGTTCCCATTTTTCAGACTTTATGGGTTTGGTATTTTCTTAATACTTCAGAGTTTATCCCCACATGCATATAAAAGAGAAGGTACACTTGTATGTCCTTGTTCAGCGATGAGCAACAGAAACGGTGCTCATTAAATCTGTCAAATGAGGTTTTGTAAATTTACCTAAAAACAAATTATTGGAGCTCACAGTGAAAGTTGACTGCAAATTATCAGATTTTGTTTTAAATTTCATTAAGTGTGAAACACAAGTGAATAGAAAGTTCCTATAAGTTGCAAAAACTTTGTTTCTGGCAGCCTTGCACAAAGGCTCTGTTTTAGTCTATTGAAATCGTTACGTAACAGATTTATTCTTGGAGTTCTCACTTATTCAAATAGCTGCACTTAATGTTTTAAGTTAAGTTTCAAGACCTCAGATGGCTTTACGAGGCAACTCTTAGTCAGCTCTCTATTTCTTTCTTTTTTTTTACCTATTTTGAAAACTTTACAGCCAAACCGAAAATGTTACCTTGTTCAGGAAAGCACTTAAAATCCATTTGGTTTTCCAGAGCATTTAAAGCATGTGCTTACGCTCCACAGATCTCAAGGAATGTAAATGTATGCTTTAAGTACCTTTTTTTTTTTTGCACACGTCAGGGATTTTTATGCTTTACTGAGTTGGGACCAGCAGCACAAGTTTTGCCCGGGTCTGAAATGCTCTAATATTTTTNCCTCAGTTCCTCATGCATGGGATCACTGGTGTTTATTGAACTGTTTGCTACTGAGAAGATATTTGACATGTTTGTTTAATCCTGTTTGCAAATGAAAATTGCCTTTTAAAATTTTGTAAAACCGAAAGTTGTATCAAACAAGTCATGAATCATTTCCTGCTTTTTGTGAGTAGGTGTTGGTTACAAACAGAACAGTGCTGTTGTAATTATTACTTTTTTTTTTTTACTTAAAAACATTGTTTACTGCTGTGTGTAATAAGTTTAAGGAAGAGATAACCTGCCTGTAGCTGTTACATGGGGAATAGCTAATACTGGAGAGGCAGCAGGTAAGTAACGTTCCGTTGCATAGATCTATTAAATCTTAAAATAAAAAGGTAAATTTACAAGCATTTTATGCAGGAACTGATATTTTACTCCACACTGAAATAGATTTAAGGAGACCATTGCTCTTTTAACACAAAGTGTAACTTCTCACTGGCATACAGATTTCCATTGCTGGCAATGGAAGTAGCAGGGAGAGGGCAGCGGGGGGAAAGAGCAGAAGTTAAACTGAGCGATCATTGTGATTTTGAGAGATGAGGTCCCTGTGTGAAGCCCCTTATTTCTGCCCTTTCTCCCAATACTTTTAACCAATAGATGGACTGTGTTGCAATTTAGATAGTACTTTCTTGTTATTGTGAGCTTGTTAGACTTTGGGGTTTGTTTCATTTGAAAAAAAAAAAGTACAGGAAAAAAATCCAAAGACCCTGATAGACGCCAAAAAGGAATGTCTAATGCACATCATGTATAACTGGATCTGTAATAGAATTTTTACCAGGTTTTTGGTTATTAAATGTTACTGGCAATTTCCCGTGCACGCTTGGGAAATAGCAGCTTGGTAACTTTCTTTACTGGTGACGCTGTGATGGCTACTGCTGTGCTCTTTGGTATCAGCCGATTGTATTTCATCTCCTTTTGCTGATGAAAGGACAAGACAGTCTGCGAGGAAATACTTTCTTTCAAATACTGATTTTTTTTTAAAGTAACATTGAAAGTAACGTCTTAGGGCTGTGTCCTTTATCTTGAAAGACAAAACCAACAAGCAGTGGCTTAGGGATGGCAGTGCTTTAGCAACAGAAGTTGTTCTACTGGAGGTTTGGTTTTTTTAGAAGTAGAGGGGGTTTTTTAAAGTGAAATTTCTACTGGACTATACATTTTGACAGGTCAAAAATACTTCTTAGAAGAAGAACAAAGCATTTTGGAAACTGTACAGTCTCTGTTTCCTCATGCCCTTTTTGCTTTCTGTGCCAATCATTTTAGTTCTGATTGCATTTTGAAAAGCATTTGTCAGAACTTCTGTAAACTCTTATTTACAGTGTGGCCTATAATCTTGGATAGCTGGTTTTGTGTTGCACAAAACTTAGGCATTAGCTTGACTTTTTTGTTTTGTTTTGTTAAGGAGTGAGTGTTTTCTATTTTTGTTCCTTTGAAAGTGGTGAGGCTTAGTTTTTCTAACTGTATTTTTTTACCTGATTGTTTAGTTGCATACCCAAACCCTTGTAAATGTTTTCCTAGTTGTATGTGGATAATTGGAGATTTAAATGTTGTATATACTTGTCATCTGTGTTTCTAGTAAAAATACATGGCATTCTTTATAGAAATACTTAATTCCTCATTTCCTTTTCTTATCCACTTGCTCTTCTTGTACAGGTAAAACAGACTATGCTCCTATTTTTATTTATAGAATTTTATACATAGCCTCTTAAAGTTATAATTGGTTCTTGTGTAAACTGAGATACAGCCTTAAATTTCCTAACACGATGCTCATTAAGGTACTGAGAGTCATGTAGATTCACATCTAAAACACGCATGTTTGAGACTGGTACTCTTCAGAGAACCAAGATACTAAATTGCTTCTGCATTGAAATACAAACCCTTCAAGATGTTAGAGAAGGAAAGTGCAGGTCAGTGTACATATACTTACAGAAGATTGAATTCTTTCCAAAATTGGTATTTTGACTTAGGAAAGAAGCAACAGGGATTTGTTTAGGCTTTAAATTATTTTGGTAACTGACTGCCTGGGTCTTAAACATAATGGTTGCAGCATGTTAATTAGTCATGATGTTTATGCAGAAATACTGTCTCTTGCAATTGTTCACTACGCTGCCTTGCAATGAACATTGCAGACAGGCTTGGGGTGGGGTGGGGTGTTTGAGGTGATTTTTGTTGGAGTCTCCTTCGGTTCCCCCCTCCCCATTAAGATCTGACATGCTGTGTACTTTGAGATTCATTTTAGCTTTAGAGGATGAAATACTAAGCAGCAGGTTGAAGCCTAGAAGTTCTTCAAGTTGATGTTCTCGTGGGATATTTTTTTTTCCCATGTTGGACAAAATGTGATAAAGCATCTCATTCTATTTCTACATTATGCACTTGTTAGTTCTCGAATCCTTTCTGTAGCCTTAGTTATTGCTGCGGGGTTTAGGTTATGATATGACCTTTGTCTGCACTTAAATCCTTTAAAGCATCTTTGGAAATACACTAGTTTTATGGAAGAGTTTTGCAAATAGTAAACAGTCTACCTTCGATCCCAACGAAACGGCACATTTAAGATGTGGAAGTTCCCATCTCTTGATACTGTGTAATGTGATTTTACATGATTCCGTGCTGACACTTTGGAGTATATCCAAGTAACAGACTTTGGCCTCACCCTCTTGTATACTGTATTTTGTAATAGAAAATATTTAAATCTGTGCATATTATTATTACATTATGAATCAGACATTCCCTTGATCTTCAAATGTAAGAAAATGAGGAATGTGTGTGCTTTTATAAATACAAGTGATTGCAAATTCAGTTTCCTTGCTACTGCAGATGGCCTTTTTTAAAAAAAAGAAAAAAAAAAAGAAAAAAAACCAACCCACCCCACTCCCCACCCCTGGGTGTTTTAAAGGTGAAACATTGAAACGTGTTCCTGTTTGGTAAACCCTAACATTTTTATGACTTACTACCAGCACCGCTGACTTCCTAAACAAAAGGCTGTATTGTCTTCCTGTACCGTCCCATGTCCTGCTTCCCGTGTTTGCACAAGGATGTACGAGTAAACTGTTTGAGAAATGGTTTTGAAGTACAGGGGGGCTTGTCTGGGCTGGAATGCAGAACTGCAATGCAAAATATAAGGAAATGGATGTCTCTCGGAATGCCTGACTCCAAAGGATTATATATATATACATACATACATATATATATATATATATATATAGTAAACAGTTTCCTGATACCGGCAGGCCAAAGAGTCTGTTGAATACTTGAGTTTCTGGAGACCTGTATTTCTCAACAAGGTAAGATGGTATCCTTGCAAATACAGATTTTAATACAGTTTCAGCAGAGGTACTTAGTTAAGTTTAGGGATCATTTC
Source organism: Jacana jacana (assembly GCA_013400555.1). Classification (NCBI taxonomy): domain Eukaryota; kingdom Metazoa; phylum Chordata; class Aves; order Charadriiformes; family Jacanidae; genus Jacana; species Jacana jacana. The sequence goes on from VZTM01027510.1 coordinate 9,068, forward strand.
ATCATTTTTAGATGTTATACTTGAAATACTGCATAACTTTTAGCTTTCATGGGTTTCTCTTTTTTTCAGCCTTTAGGAGACTGTTAAGCAATTTGCTGTCCAACTTTTGTGTTGGTCTTAAACTGCAATAGTAGTTTACCTTGTATTGAAGAAATAAAGACCATTTTTATACAAAACAAAAATACTTTTGTCTGTCTTCATTTCAGCTTGTCTAAGTATTTTCAGGTATTGAGATTAAAACTTAAAGCACCGACATTCTAATGTAGTTACAGCTGGAGTCAGTGCTACAATTGCTTCTGAATCTACAAATAGTTCTGTTCATGTTAACTTCTGTCCTTCTCATCTGGTCTTTAAACACTTTGCAGAGTTTAAAACGGGTGAGAAGTGCAGATTCGGGTTGGGGGTTTTTGTTCTTTAAGCCAACCTTTTTTTCTTGCGTTTTTCTGTAAAATGCAGTGACCCGTGTGTAATGTGTCAGCTGAAGGAAAAAACCCAAAAGCCAGCTGTGTGAGTGCTTTTTGGTCTCTTAAAATTAGATTTTCAGAATCAAGCATGCACTGGTGTTTGGAGCTGTGGGCTAGCTGTATGGGAGGCATTAACCAGTCATGATAACCCTTTTCATTTTTACCTGGCTTCTTGAGTGGACTAAATCTGGCAGACGTTAACCATTACGAAGAACGTGTGTGTTAAACACCGCAGTGGTGCAAGAGCTGCACGGGCAGGCTGAACTGTTGCCAGTTCACCTCATGCAGGGGGTTGGTCTGCTACCAGTGACAGTATCCACCCTGCAGTGATTTAAAACGGCTTTTGGGCAAATGTTTGACTCTGCTGCCAAATCAGGCTAATTGTATGTCACATCCAAGAGGTCATTAGCATTGCCATCCTGTGCCATGCTAAGAATGGTGACGTTTTCCTATTACTTGTTGAAGTTCATTTACTGTAGCAGAAAATGAGCTGGATCTGTTGAACCGTCCCGAGACCGCTGGTAACCGTTCTGCAGCGTTGCTGGCTCCAGCTGTAGTCTGTGATGAGCCTCCAGCATTTGGCAGCGCTGAGATGATGAGAATTGACTTGGAAAAATCACAACATTTGTGGGTTTAGTTAAACATGATTTTTGAATGAAAGAAAGCGGGCGGTTGTACAGGCCAGTGTAGAGGAAACAAAACAGTCATTAGAAAATGAACCCAGATTTCTTTGGCTAGTGCTGTAAACTTGGAATAACAACAATAATGGTCACTAAAGGACTCAAATTTTAATTGTTCAAAATAGCAAGCAATGGGATAGGAAAACACTAACTTGGCCACTGATTGCATTACGTCAGAATTTCACAGTTAAGCTGGGTTTTTAACTAGATGAGTGTGGGTTGTAGCTCAGCTTTGTCTGCATGAAGGTTTGGACAGAGGTGGGAGGAGTGCTGGGCTGCAGCTGGTGGGGTTTGAGGGACTCCTGTTCAAGGGCGTCCTTCTGGGTGGAGAGCACAGGGTAAAATAATTGCTAACTTCATTTTAAAATACCTTGTTGCAATTTTCCTCTAGGTTAGGGTGTTCAGCAGTTCCTGTTGCTGAATGGAAGAGAACTGTAAATCATCCTGTCCTCCAAACCACAGGACGTATATACTCTTAAGACAAACAGTGAGGATTCGGTAATACATGGATTAATTGGTGTTAGAAGTGTCCAGACATAGGTTAACTAATCAGGTTGCCAGATCATCAAGGTCTGATTTGAAGTGGTATCAGAAGAAAGAGGACGGTAAGTGCTCCCAGTATGAGCTGCTTTTTCTTCTAGGTAAGCTCTCTGGGGAAAGTACCATCCCTCGGAGACACGGGAACTGATGACGCTTTTTAGGAAAGCCATTTATTGTTCAATTCTACTTAAAAGAACCTTGGGTCCAGCCTTTTCCATTGGCTTCTCCACAGCTGCTGCAGGTTGAAAGGCACAGAGCCTGAGGTGAGCTGGAGGGGAGCAATCCTGCTGGAATCCGGGCTTCAAAGGAGACTTACTGTCCTTGCTAGTTCCCTTCCTCCAGCACCCAGCAGTGTGGGAACTGATGCAGAAGCCTCCTCTCTGCCACCCCTTCATGCAGGATAAGCAATCTCAGAAAAGAGATCTAACCCTTCCCATCTACCGTATTCTCTGAGGGATAGAGGTGGGTTTTTCTTAAGAAAAAACACAAAGAAAGCACAGAAACACCCCCACCAGGATAAACCTGTTCCTGAGCACAGTTGCACTTGGCTGAATGACATTACTGTCTGTCCATTAATACTGACTGGCAGGCTTTTGGGAGGAAAGGGAGGTGGAAGGCATTGGTGAGGTCTGTCACGGTGTTCAAAGCAGTCACCGGTTGGTTCTCCCATTTGAAGGGAGGTTCCCATGAGGTAGCTTTGGAGTTCTTGACAATCTGCTCTGGATTTTGCAGCCCAGGCAGTGGGACAGTGGAGTCCCCAGGATGTCTTCCTGCCAAGATAAGGTATTCCCTTCTGCTGCTGCACCCGTTCTGACCCAGCCTCACTTGAAGGCACTCCTCAACTTCCCTCTTTTGTAAAGCAGGCACCTTGCTTCGTTTCCTCCAGCAGAGGAGCGTTACTGATGAGGGAGAGGCACGAGTCTTTGAAACTTGGGGAAAAGACAGACACCCAAGCACCTGCAGGGAAGCTGACCGAGAGTAAGTAGAAGAGAATAGTAGTTGGAACTGTTCTTTTTGACCCGTTAGATTTGGGGAGGGGAGAAATACTTGGGTTCAGAGTACTAGTGCTGTTCTTTGCCTTTTTGTTCTCCCCTGGTTCATCCTTCAGACCTTTTCATAGTATCGCAGCTGGTCCAGGGGAGATGGCAAGTTGCAAAAGAGAGGAGCAGCAGAAAGCAAATCAGACTGCAGAATGGGCAAAGTCCGTGTGAAGCTGTGCCAGGTGAGCTTGTGCAGGCTGAGGAAAGGAAGACTGGGGCTGTAGCAGCTGTCTGGCTTCTTTACAGACACTATTGCAGGAAAACCAGACGCAGGCACCTGAAAGTCTTTATTCCCAGCTTATCCTAAAGCGCTGGGCTCTATAACAAATCATGACATGTCAGGCAAGGAAACATGGGTTGAATTGTTTTTTGGGGCAGAAACTCTTGTTTTGCATTGGGAATTACCCGAGTCCTTGAAGGCCTTTAGCATCATGCTCTCAGGTGAGTCCACTGAGAAGGGCATTTGCCAAACTACCCTCCCTTTTTCCAAAGATAAGCAGCTGGTAGCATGGTGTATGTGTGACAGGCATGTACTCTGTACACGCAGCACCTCCAGCTCTGCCAGGGAGTTGGGCATATTCTAAAGTAGTTCAAGGATGACACATCTACCTGACATCTTGGCTAATGAGAGATTACTGCAAACACAGAATTTAATTTTAAAGAGCTGGTGCTCATTCATGCTCTCTCAGAGCAGGTGAGGCAGGGCTGCTGCTCGGGAGTTTGCTGGGAGTTAACGGGGAGCACATGAGGAGGAAAGTATCAGTTGCATTGAATTTTTATCCCTTTCACCTCTTAAAAGATACAAAAGCAAGTGATTACTGCTGAAAAATGGGAGTAAATGGCTGGAAATAGATCAACCTGTTCCACATTGAAGAAAAGTAACTTGCTGGGAGCTGTACAAGAAATCCCTTAGCGAGGTAACAGCAAAAGGCCAAAGGGAGGTGGGAACATACTTCCTTTCAGAGACAAGATGACAGGAGGGATTAGAGCAGCAGCAGCAGCGAGGGGAAGGCAGCAGGTTTAAGTTCAAGGGTGTTGCGAGCTGAGAGGTGTGATGCCGTCTGTGGGCAAGGCAGAGAGAAGGGCTGGTGCTAATGAGGCAGCTGAAGCTTCCCTCGATTATGTTTGAGCTAGAAGCGACTCAGAGAAAAAACTCCCTGGGCTTTTGGCTATGGAATATAGAAAACGGTGAGATGCTGGTCAGTTCACGCTTTTTTATGCCCAGACATAAAGTGTATGGTGTTCAAAAGTAATCAAAAATTTCCTGCCTTTCTCACTCTGCTCTTTCACTGCTCCTGGAGAGGCAGTGTGAAAAGCAATTGCAGACTGGTTTTATTAGTCAAAATAGAGGTCTTTGTGCTGCAGGCAGAAGATTGCTTTCCCTTTTAATCATCTCAATCTCTTCTTCCATCTCTTCTGAACAGTCTGCAGAAAATTTTATTAGCACAGTCAGACTACAGTAGCTGTAAGTCTTGTGACCCTTTTCCCCCGTGTACAAGTGGCAAATGGAGATAGAATTTCTTCTCAAACAGGCTTTCCTAATTTTATAGATAGGACAAGTCTTTAAATACATATATATGTTGCTGAACACTTTTTCAATTATGCTCGAGTCAAGTTAGCACTGGCACTGGTTGAGTAGATTTTCTCTTTTTATCCTGTAGATCGATGGTGAAGGTAGGCCCCTCGGTATTGTCACACAAGGAAGGAGGGTTAAAAATGGTGTAGGTGCGTGCAGTGGTGTCAAAGGGTCTTCTCCTGCCATCTAGTGGCATGAAAAACCCTCTCCACTCCTCTCTGCTTCATTCATCACCTCACAAATCGTTGTCTGCAGCCCTTGTTCGTCTAATTGCTGTGATTTCCACACAATATTGGATATTGGTGGAGGATATTTATCCCACATCTCCTCCTCCTCAGGAGTTATGAGCTTCTCAGCAGAACTAGAGTTCATGATCCTTAGCTGTCCTGAAATGAAGAAGATAAGATCACAGTTGCTTCTTACCCCCTTTCCACAAAATGAACATGCTGTATTTTTGTTTTGTTCTTGCTTTGACATCTCATGAAAAAGTTCTTATTTCTTGCCTTATTTTCTGCATGTTATTTTGAATGCCCTTTGAGCACGCTGCTGCTAAATTCCTGTGCGTGTTTTCCTCTATAATACCCTTGGAGTGAAACGCTTAGAAGCCTTTCATTGACACTGAGAACAGTGGAAGATACTGTCCACACTGGCAGAAAAAATACTGGCTGGAGTTGAACACCTCTCCAGAACCCAGCAGAAGAAGGGTGGGTTCCCACGTGGAAGGGGCAGTGTTTGCCTCTAAAGGAGCAGGGAACCCTGTAGAGTTACTGGATTTCAGAATGGTGACACCAGTGCTTAAAACTGATTTGGAAAGCTCCCTGGTATCCCCTTGCCCTGTGTGGGCAGCTATTCTCACCGCCTTCTACAGTCCACAGCCTGCGCTTCCCGTAAAAAACCCGTGGCTCTGCCTGGATGTGCTACAGCTCCCCGCTGGTGGGAGGGGATGGAAACAGGGACCATTCATCCCAAACAGAATCCTTATTCATGGGCCAAGCTGGCAGGTTCTTGGGCTCCCACTTCAAAAGAGTTAATTGGAGCCTACACGTCATTAACACTGCAGTTCTCGCTTTCCTAAACCGTTCAGCCCGGAATCTTTGCGAGATGTAGGCTGGCAGCCCCCGTTTTCTCCAAGACCCGTAGTGTAGGGGTAAGGAACATGGTGAGCGGTGTAGAACAGCTAACAGAGCCCTGAAACTGTTGGAAATAATGTCCAAATTGCGTGGTGGGTTCTTTTTTTAATGCTTTTTTTTGAATGACAAGGGTCAGAGAAGGCCAATGTTTTATTAGCAGCTATAAAAACACGAGAGTGATTAGCATTTTTCCTGACCAAAACAAGCTGTGTTTCAAGCTTCTGTGTGTAAGTGTACATTCTTCACAAGGATTAAAGCTATCTGCTGGCTGGCTTCCAGCTCAGCTGGAGTCCAGGAAAATCTTCTCAGTGTTTCTTTCACAGTAGTAACAGTACGATACTGTTTTGTCACGTAGGATCCCTACTGTGCCCTCCTAATTTTAACTTAGCCCCTGATTGTTCCATTCAGTGAAGTTACATATCATGTTACCAAAAAAAAAAAGGTATTTTTATGCCTCTTATTCAAAATTGATTTGAAATAAAACTCTTAACTTCTACATTATCACCTCCTTCGGTGGTTTTTTTTTGCTTATCATTACAGCAATAACTCGCTTGGATTTTTAACTGTGAGGGGCTCAGGTGCATTCCTGAAGAAGAATGGGAGGTTTCTAAACATTCAAGTCTTTATTTAAAAAAAAAAAAAAGCCTTAGCACCCAATTAACAGCCTGTTAAAGCCATTGGGGCCAGCAAGATGGACAGCAGGCGAGTGTTGTATTGCTGGAGACAGGTTTGTGCTACCTCCAGCTGCGCCTGATCCTTGGAGCAGGCAGCCTCTTCCCCCATTCAGGTTTGTCCTTTGCAAGACTGGAAGAAGTTTGAGGAAAAGTCTTGCGTGACATGACAGGCTGAGAGAGTTGGGGTTGGTCAGCCTGGAGAAGAGAAGGACCTGGGGAGACCTTATAGCAGCCTTCTAGGCCTACAGGAGAGATGGGGACTCTTTATCAAGGAGTGGAGCAAGAGGACGAAGGGTAATGGTTTTAAATTAAAAGAGGGGAGATTTAGATTATATAATAGGAATAAATTCTTTGCTGTGAGGGTGGTGAGGCAGTGGAAGAGGTTGTCCAGGGAAGCTGTGGATGCCCCATCCCTGGAAGTGTTCAAGTCCAGGCTGGATGGGGCTTTGAGCAACCTGCTCTAGTGGGAGGTGTCCCTGCCCATGGCAGGGGTGTTGGAACTTGATGATCTTTAAGGTCCCTTCCAACTCTAATCATTCCATGATTCTATGTTCAAGTTCAACTCCTGTGAGGTTGTATGTAATGGCCTTACTGAGAGTAAAAATCTTGGGATGCGTTTTTTCGTGGGTTTGTTGGTTTTTTTTCATTCTATTTGTTCCAGCAAAGGTCTTCCCTCACAGCTGGCCCTAGGCCACAACCCACTCATGGCTCTGAAAGTGACTGCTTTGAAGACTGCCCCGTTTGAGGTGATCTCTTTTATTTCACAAGGGACAGAGAACGTGTCCCATGACAGTTTCTCCAGTTCTGTCACATTTTGCTTTTCCCTCTAACAACATACAAGCATGTGAACATTCTGGCAATTGATTCATTAAATATTTTCTTGGTGAAAATCTTTGTAGGAGGTTTAAAAAAAAAAAAAGTTACTTCTTTTTTGCTGTAGTGCGAGGCAGGGTACGAGTGTGCAGTTGTTTGCACGGTGGAGGTAAAAGGACTCGAGGCCACAGACCATGGAGAAGGTGCTGCTGGTGGTAACGGGCTGGCCCAGAGGGAGGGGAGTAAAGGAAGTTTGGGGTTCCCTTTTAAATTTAAGCAGGTGTGGATGGGGTGATTGGAGGGCATCACCCTTAAGAGGCTTAACAAGGACATGCTTCACAGACACCTTGCAAAAATTCCTGTAACGCAGGGCTGTTTTGGCAGAGTTCTCCAGAATTGGCAGTATCGGTTCAAACAGGAGTCAAATTCCTTCTGGGGCCGGGCTTATTCACCTTTGTAAAGGGCAAGGTGTTTTCCCTGGTCCTGCTGCAGGCTCTGACTTAAAGGCTTTAGTTCCCGTGTGTGGCCACAGCCAGTGAGGAGTGAAGTAATCTCTGATGACACAGGTTTGCAGGCTGACAGGACACAGGGCACAGGAGGTTCCCTCTGAACATGAGGAAACCCTTCTTTCCTGAGAGAGCGACTAAGCACTTGCACAGGTTGCCCAGAGAGGTTATGGAGTCTCCATCCTTAGAGACGTACAAAAAACCATCCTTGGAGACCTCACCATCTGCCTCTACATGGCCCAGCTTGCACGGGGGTTTGGACCAGATGACCTCCATAAGTCACTTCCCACTTCAACCGTCCTGTGATACCCTAATGTTCAAACCATGGCTTCAAGTGCCCCATTTGTTATTCAGCTTACTGCCGAGTTGTTAACGGTGATAAATTTATGATGAGCAGTAAGACCAAGACTTTGACAGTACCTTCATAATAAATCTGGGGTTTAGATAGCTAGGTAGTTATTGAGTTGGAACAAAATTCTTCTGAGATAATGTTACTCTGTCCTCCTGTGCCTTTCCACATTGTATAAGAATTAATTTGGCAATTTTGGCATGGTGTTTTAAGTATGGAGAAATGCCTGTGTGCTGAAGAGGCTGCATTTCTGCTTCCTGCAGAGCAGAGGAACCAAAAGTGGGTGGGAGAAGGTTAAGAGATGAGAGAAATGAAGGAGTGCCTGTGGTCTTGGTGTTGGTGCTGGATGCATTACCCAGCAATGTCAAGTCTTGGCTGGTTTTTCCGTTTCGCCTCCTCCCCCAGGGAGGCTCCAGGGAAGGTCTATGAGGGGTGTGAGCTGCCAACAGTTATAAAGCATTTTGGACTGTGTAACTTTTGGGGATGCAGCCTGGGCCTCTGTAACTCCAGCTGGCATGTGGGGTGGGAATTCCATGGAATCACAGAATTGTCAGAGTTGGAAGGGACCTCTAGAGACCGTCTAGTGCAACTCCCCTGCTAAAGCAGGATTGCCTAGAGCACATGACTCAGGATTGCATCCGGGTGAGGCTTGAAGGTCTCCAGAGAAGGGGACTCCACAACCTCCCTGGGCAGCCTCTTCCAGTGCTCTGTCACCCTTATTGGAAATGAGCTTTCCCTCATATTTGAATGGAACTTCCTGTGTTCCAACTTGTGCCCGTTGCCCCTCATTCTGTCACTGGGAACCACTGAAAGGAGTCAGTCTCCATCCTGCTTCAACCCACCCTTCGGATACTTATAAGCATTAATAGGGTCTCCCCTCAGCTTTCTCCTCTCCAGGCTGAAGTCCCAGCTCTCTCAGCCTTTCCTCACAAGAGAGATGCTCCAGTCCCTTAATCATCCTTGTTGCCTTACACTGGACTCTCTCCAGTAGTTCCCCGTCTCTCTTGAACTGGGAAGCCCAGAACTAGATGCAGTATTCCAGTTGTGGTCTCACCAGTGTACCTCTTTCCATTTAAGAAGCCGCATTACAGTATGTGGGCAGATGTCAGGATCCCAATGGGCTTAGCCCATCTCTCCTGGCATAGACCGCGGCTGTTTTCTTACAGCTTTTCCCTTTACCCTCTCCTTCCCTGCCGCTCTTCCGCGGTCGAACTGAGCTACAGCCTCCTGGAAGCAGCCCATGTCCAGTCGTACCTCCCCAGCTCCTCATGGCGCTGCCTTCACTGGCTGCAGCCCCTTCCTCCGCCTCCTCCTTGGCGGCGGCGGCGGCTGCGCTGTTGGAGCGGGGAGAGGCGGGGGTGGCGATGCTGTGGGGCAAGCGGGCGGCCGGGCACTCTCAAAATTGTCACTTTCCTTTTCTAAGCGCTTCTGAGCCCAGACAGAGCCACCTCACCCCACCCGCCGCCCCCCACCTTTCTCCACACCATGAAGCCCACCCATTCCCTCACTGCCTCTGTCAGCCACCGCTGGGGACGTCACGTTACGCCACGCCACGCCGTGACGGCANGGCGGGAGTTGAGTGCGGGCGGCGCGGCTGCGGGCGGCGCCCCCCTGGGGCAAATATGTTCAAGAGAATGGCTGAGTTCGGGCCTGACTCCGGGGGAAGGGTGAAGGTGCGGAACCGGCGCTCGGCGGTGGGGAAGCGGGAAGGCCCGGCCCGGCGGGAGGAGCGGGATCTCTGCAGGCACCAGCTTCATACTTGTCATTCTGGGGGCTTTTCGTTCGTTCTTTAGTTATCTCTTTCCTTCCTTTATTTCAGGGGGTGACCATTGTGAAGCCGATCGTGTATGGGAACGTGGCGCGGTATTTCGGGAAGAAGCGGGAAGAGGACGGTCACACGCACCAGTGGACGGTTTACGTCAAGCCCTACAGGAACGAGGTGGGTGCGTGTGGGGTGGGATGGGTGTCAGCGGGGGTGGCCTTCAACTCGTCGGGGGCGTGCAAGGATGGCACCGCTGGTGGCATTGTGTGAGGGTCCCTGTCTCTCAGGGACTCCGCCCCCAAACAGCACCATGCAACGGGGAGTGGGGGCTTTAAAAAGCCGGGAATTGAGGAAAAGGGGCAAAAGGCTGGTGGGCCTCCAAAAGGGAAAAAGAGGGGGAAGGCACTTTTCCTCCTGTGTTCTCCAGTGATCTTTTCAGGCTAGGGGAAAGGCGGAGAGCAGTCACGGGCACAAACTACAGACAGATGCGTGCGGCAGCACTAGTCCTGGGATTTACTGTCTTGCCTTCAGACTGTTTGTAGGGGGTAGCTAGCTCAGAAGAAGTGATAAGTGTGTGGAATTAACAAATACACAGGTGTTTGGTGTGCTGTGCACATAATCAGAAATAACAATGTTTCTGGTTTAGGATATGTCTGCCTACGTGAAAAAAATTCAATTCAAGCTGCATGAAAGCTATGGAAATCCTTTAAGAGGTGGGTTTTGCATTTGGGCATTTGTTCCTAAAAGTGGGGGGTTGTTTAGTTCCACTGAGGCTTTATCACCTCTATTAACACGTCTGTTTTCTACTGCAGTTGTTACCAAACCACCGTACGAAATCACCGAAACGGGCTGGGGTGAATTTGAAATAATCATTAAGATATTTTTCATTGATCCGAACGAAAGACCCGTAAGTACGTTGACCTTGTCACAACACTTAATTAATTACAGTGGCTGTGCTAGAGGGTATTGCTGGTGAAAATTAGTCTAATCAGCTATGGAAGTAATTACAGCTTGGTTTTATAGGAAATGTATTTAATGGTTGGCCATGTTTTCCTGTTCCTCTGCTTTACTACTGGCATTCATGATGGCTTTTCCTGCGTTTGGTTTCTCTGACATTACGTATGCTGTGAGTGTCAGGAGGATGGAGCCAGGCTCTTCTCAGTGACATCCAATGACAGGACAAGGGGCAATGAGTGCAAGCTGGAACATAGGAGGTTCCACTTGAATATGAGAAAAAACTTTACAGTGAGGGTGAGGGAACGCTGGAAGGGGCTGCCCGGGGAAGTTGTGGAGTCTCCTTCTCTGGAGACATTCAAAACCCACCTGGACGTGTTCCTGTGTGACCTGATCTAGGTGTTCCTGCTCCAGCAGGGGGATTGGACTAGATGATCTTTCAAGGTCCCTTCCAATCCCTGATATTCTGTGAAAATATCCTGTGACCGTGTGTTGTGTCTTAACTGGGCTGAGCACATACAGAGGATTTCTCTTCTGTGTGGTTTCCTAGTTATAGAATATTAGAATATTTTAATATTTTTTTTCTATCATTGTTGGTCAAAAAGAGCAAAGGTACTCTGGTAGAGTTAGTCTCTTTCCTAGGATAGCCAGGGTAAGACACCTTCCTAGTTGAATAAAGCATTGGAATGAACTTCTTTCTTCCCATCCTATGTTTTAGACATACCTTACAGGTTTGTTTGTTCAGGTTTAGGGTAGGGAACATGACTGACATATTTCAAGGGCAGGAGATGTTTATTTCTGGAAAGACTGAGTTCCTTCTGGTGCATGAATTACAGCAATCCTTGTCCTTCAACCATTTATATTTTTTTTGCCAAATGAGGTGAGAACTGAATTTTGTGTTTTTCTTGACTATGTGAAAGTTGATAACCTAGAAGGATGCTCAGTGGCATCCTGACTTGTCATATTAATTCCCTTTATGGCTTGACCAAGCTGTCCTAAAGTTTGCTGGGTGTTTGTTTTTCCTTCTTGGAAGGCTGTTTCGGTGCCTGCTGCCTTTTTCCTTTCCAGGAAGTACCAAGTGGAGTGAGACATCACTCTTCTCCACAGGCTTGTTTGTGGAAGAACGAACTGTGGACTGTGTCCCCTCTTCCCTGGTCATGGTCCAAGTGGTCATCGGTTCCTCAGGGCTTTGCAGAGGGTTTCCCTTCCTCTCCAGCTCCTGCCATTTGTAGTGCAGTTATGGAGAAGGAACTCCACAGCGAGAAATTTCAGTGGAAAGTCCTTCCTTCACAAGGAGGGACAGTAAGGTCACAGAAAGCACTTTCTAACTGATTGATCGGCAAAGTCAGCTTGAACTCAGTCACCTAAATGTTTATGAGAAGGTCTTAGGAGTTTCTATACACCAGTCCTAAACCACTCGCCTGGACAGTATGAGCGTATCAGAAAGCCATTGCATAGTTGCTTGTGTTTAACACTGGATATTAAATTTAAGTGGTTCTACTGGAGTTATATGACGTTTATTTTTGCATTCCTGAAAGATTTTAAAATCTTGTACAGTTGCTTAGTAAGAACAAATACTGCTTAGTGCTAATCTAGAAGACTTGTATTTGCCCACAGTTGTCAAGCTAATAAAGTTCTGTCTTTGTACAGGTAACCTTGTATCACTTGCTGAAGCTTTTTCAGTCTGATACCAATGCCATCCTGGGAAAGAAAACTGTGGTTTCTGAATTCTATGATGAAATGGTATGAAAATTTTTAATGTAATCCTCATGTTATTTTGAAGAGTGTTAGTGATACCCTGTGTTTTTCTCCTTTGCTAGATATTTCAAGATCCTACTGCAATGATGCAGCAGCTGCTAACAACGTCTCGTCAGCTAACACTAGGTGCTTATAAGCATGAAACGGAGTGTAAGTTGAAAATTAAAATATTTTAATTTTAGAAATAAGCAATGGTTGGGTTTGCTTTTAGTATTTTGGGGTTTGCTTTTCTGGGATTTAACCATACAATGGATCTGGATGCTGCTAAAAAGTGGTGGTTTTGCAGTAAATTAGCTTCAGCTTTTGCAAAGGTACTAATACCTATTTGAAAAATGTTAAGATTTTTCAGTCTGTGTGCCTGCTGGAAATAGGTGAATTAAGAATTGCTCAGTATGAAGAGCAACGGCATGATCTGTGCCCAGTTTAGTGTCTTTGAAATGAGCTAAAACAGAGAATAAATTAAGGCCACTGTTTTAGTGGTCAGACACTGGAATCAGATGCCCNGATGGTTGGACTCGATGATCTGAAGGGTCTCTTCCAACCTGAATGATTCTATAATTCTATTTGTGATAAAGTTTTGTTCAGCTCACTGGGATGTAAATTGCAAGCAAAAATCATGTTTTACACGCGGAGATATGGAGCAGTTAGTACAGTTTTCGTCAAAGTAGCAACCCTTTGGGGACAGAGTAGTGTCTGAAGCTCTTCCTGTCTTTTACCTTTCTGTCTAATTCTTTAGCTGTAGGTCATTTCATAACTTACTTCTTCAGTATAGCTTAATGTTCTTTACATCCTTATCTAATCTGTCTCTCTATATAAACCACAACATTATGAGTGTTAAGGGAAGGGAAAGACATCGATTCATAAAATACAGTGCCATTTGGTGATGGTTTCTATTCTGATCTTCTGAAATCCACCTCTTCTGCTCTCGAAAAGCAGATGTAATATTTATTGAGCCCAAACCCTACCTTGTTAGTTACAGGCTGTAAGGCCTCCGTACTCCAGCTCCCCTGGCCTTTGGCTTATCTGTATGTTCCCCTGCCAACAAATGTCAGGGGTTTTTAGACAGTGAATGCCTAGAGCTAAGAGTGGTCTCTCTGAGTTTGAAGCTGTAGAGTTAGGCTTCAGATTTGCCTTCTGTCTGTGTATTCGGGTGTGCACGTGGGAGATGCTTCTGGTTTCTGCCTCAAGCTCAGACTGGTTTTAGCCAGTCTGGAGGTGGAGTTTTGTTATACTGCATGTTGTTACGTTTTACCTGTAGAAAATGTGTAATAATTTGAATTGTGAAAAAAAAAACTTGTCCAAATTTAAACTTTTCTCAAAATGCCTGGATATTTCTCCTGGGTGTAGATAGATATTTTCTGTGAGTTTTTTAATGTAAATTTCCTTAGAATATACTACTGAAACAAATAAAAATTAAGACTTTTTTGCTGCTGGCCACAATTCTCTAATATATGAAGGGATATCCATGGCCTCCATAGATTTATTGGCTTCACCAACTTTGTATAAAAATTGTTAACAAATTAAAAAAAATATTTGGGACATCTCAGTAAACCAGATTGAGCTGTGCCAGTATCAGGGATTCACAGAATCACAGAATATCAGGGATTGGAAGGGATCTTGAAAGATCATCTAGTCCCATCCCCCTGCCGGAGCAGGAACACCTAGATCAGGTCACACAGGAATGCGTCCAGGCGGGTTTTGAATGTCTCCAGAGAAGGAGACTCCACAACCTCCCTGTGGTTCCAGTGTTCAGTCACCCTCACTGTGAATATTTGTAGAGGTAAAGGCAGCACCACTAAATCTTTTAGATTCATAGAATTAAACTCAGGTGAGAGGGAGAGTAGAAAGTGGTTACAGTCCATGGGAAAGGAACCTCAAAACAGTTGAAGTGCGAAGGCAGCTCTGGAGCTCATCTTGTCCCAGCTACTATTCAAGCACGGGCCACCTAGAGCTGGTTGCTCAGGTCCACGTCTAGGTGGCTTCTGAATGTTTCTGTGGATGGAGACTCCACAACTTCCCTGGGCAACTGGTGCCAGTTCTTGGTCACCCTCATGGTACAAAAGTTTTCTGATGTTCAGAGGGAATCTCCTGTCTTTGAGTTTGTGCCCACGGTCTCACATGCTGCTACTGGGCACCACATATAAATTGTTTGTAATTCTCTCTAACCTCTGGTTCATTTGCTGTTGCCATGTCAGGAGGGGTTTCTTGCACTTAAAAACTCCAGGAAGTTATTTAGTGAATTATATAACTCCACCCACAAAACTGATGGCCTGAATGAGGCCACAAAACAAGCTTTCCTTTTTCCCAGCTTTTTCCACTCCCCTTTTCCCACCCCTTCCCCCGCCCCTTCTCTCCTCCTTTCCTTTTTACAGGTTTTTATTTAGACACAATTTTTACCACATTCATTAAATCTCTAAAGCTCACATTAATAGATTTATGGTTTTTTCAGGACACTTACCATCCAAATTCCTGTTGCAATCAAAAAAAAAAAAAAAAGAAAGACAACTTTTCATGGTACTTAGAATATTTCTTTTGCTTTCTCACCACCACAGTTGCAGACCTTGAAGTAAAAACCAGGGAAAAACTGGAAGCTGCCAAAAAGAAAACTAGTTTTGAAATTGCTGAGCTTAAAGAAAGACTAAAAGCAAGTCGTGAAACCATCAACTGTTTAAAGAATGAAATCAGGAAGCTTGAAGAAGATGATCAGTCTAAAGACATGTGACCAGCGTTGACTTGATGAGGAGCCTGTAGTGAAAATGAAAGGACTTCAGTCAGGGAACTGTAGGTGCTCTCCTCAGTTCTTCAGCAGCCTCGGCGAATTTCACTTGCAAATGATGGAAGTACCGGGCAATTGACTTCCAAAGTGGAAGAAAAAAGAGAGAATGTATCCTTGTTTTATAGTTAAAATCTGTGGGTGCTTAACACTTCATTTCAAGTAGAAGGAGTCTTAGAGACCAGGCTACCTTTTATTTTCGGTTGGTTGCTTGGTTTTGTTTTGTTTTGTTTTGTTTTTTTAAAAAAGCTGCATTTTAGTGGTATATGGAAAGTTTGTATTGCCTTGGAGCAGTAGTTCAGTGTGACTTTACAAAACCAGGGTGTTGACTTTTTGTACCTGCTTTTTCTACTGGCTGTTCAGAGATGCGACTTTAAAGCTGAAAATAAAAGAATGTGGTTTTAATATTTTCTTAATATTTTTAGTCTCTGCCCCGTTGTGGGCTTCCAGAACCACTGTAAGTACCATCCCCTGGTTGAAGGCAGAGGTTGGAATGCAGTGCTATGCAAGTTGCTCAAATCTGGTTATGGTGTTTTTGCCTGTCTGTCATTAGCACACTGAAAACACTTCCCAGAAACAGGATTTTGGACAACTGCTATGCCTACAGATAAGAGTTTCTAGCTTTAACACTTCTAAATGCATCAGTCATACAGGTTATGCTTGAAAGCAGGAAATTATTCAGCTTCTGTTTTGTAGGAGTTAGTTTAATATTTGTACCGGTCTGTGGTCAGTTCATCAGACGTTGTCTCTCTTCCTCCTTCTTCCTCACTCTGTTCCCCTGCTCCAGCATGGGATCTCTCCCACAGGAGACAGTCTTCCACGAACTCCAAAGTGACGCCGTCCCATGGGCTGCAGGTGGATATCTGCTCCATGGGCTGCAGGAGGACAACCTGCTTCACCGAGGTCTTCACCACAGGCTGCAGAGCAATCTTTGCTCCAGCGCCTGGAGCACCTCCTGCCCCTTCTTCTTCATTGACCTTGGTGTCTGCAGGGTTGTTTCTCTCACATATTCTCACTCTTTTCTCTGACTGCAATTGATGTTGCATGGGGTTTTCTTCCTCCTTCTCACATATTAGAATCATGGCCTGGAGAATAAGGCTTATGAGGATCGATTGAGGGAGTTGGGGTTGTTTAGTTTGAGGAAGAGGAGGCTGAGGGGAGACCTCATCACTCTCTACAACTGCTTGAAAGGGCATTNTTATCATTGAGGGGCTACTGCTGTTGCATCTTTTCCAGCTCTCCAAGATGCTGTGTTGCAGTAAACTTTACTATAGAGAAACATTCATCATCTCTCCCCTAGGAAACAGTATTCCCAATGCTTAGAGGACAAAGCCCTCATTTCTTCATATTTGAACCAAGTTACGATTGGCTCTGACCAATGACTTGGTAAAGATTTAGAACTGGAACTTAGAACAGTTTCAGCACTCAGTATGCAGATGAAAGTTTCCATTAAGAAAAACAACTGCTAAATCTTGGCATATTTAGTTTATGGTGTTACATCTACACACAGGTTGAGGAACAGCTTGTAGCAGAGCCTTGCTAGCGCTGCAGGCTATCCATATTTTTCTGGCTTCCCTAACTGGTTTGGTTCATTGATTCAGTAGCGAGTTGCCTTTTAAGCATGAGCTGAAGAGGAACGTGCTAGGTGATTTGAGTAGGGCAAACCCTGTCATTTTCAGAGCTGGTTTGAAAACAAGATGCACAGGGACCACTCTATTATAGATTCTAAGGCTGAAAAAACACCTTTCAGTGACAAGTTAAAGAAAACCCACATATTTTTCTTTTATGATGCCTTATTATTCAAAGTGCTTACTTGGCTGCTTCCTTGTCTTTGATGATCATCTGTAGCAGAATTTTAAGGAAAACCGTAGTAGGGTGAGCACAAAGTGAATCCTTCTAAGTGTATTCTCTTTGCTTCATTGTATATTTATTCCGTTTCCAGAGCAGGCTTTTAAGGTCCATTTGTGGATGCTGAAACAAAAATGGGAATGGACAGCACGGGTTTGTTGATACTGGGTTGCGGGCAGCGTTATTACCTTCATGTTTGTCAGTTAAAATAATGCTAATGTGGAATAACTCGGGTGGGACATTAAGTTAGTTTTGCCAGAGCTGTGCCAAAGAAGGACAGAGCTGCTGCAACGGGCTTGAACAGGCCAAAAAAGAGCAGAGTGGTGCCTTTCCAATGCAATGCTTTCTGTGGGAGCCTAAAGCATTCTTTTTGCTTACATTTTTAATAACATCCAACAACCAGCCGAGCATTCAGCTTTACAGAAGCAATCAGTGATCCTGGCACCACTGGTAGTAGCCATCAACACGCTAGACCAATGATGTCATTTTTGTTTGCGGTTACTGGTTCCCTCCCACTGTGTTTCTTTCCACTTTTTGTGTCTTTTTCCCATTCCTTTGTGCTCTCTGTAAAGATCATCCAAGAGTTGGTAGGTTCCTCCATTAATACTAAGGCAAGACAGTAGTCCTAACATCTGCCGCTGCTGAGAGACACCAGGAAGAGCATCTGCTTCGTGAAGGTCCTTGCTAAGGGCTGTGTTTTCATTAGAGAGCACTTTCTTCAGAGGTTGAGAAAGCAATCAAGCCTTAGGCAGAAACTGGAAAACGTTCATGAGAATTAACAGCTTGAAAATAAACGTGAAAAACCCCAACTTTCCTGCATTTGACAAGTAAACCTGTCGCTGCCTTCCCTACAGGCAACTGCGTGGCTCTCGGTGAATCCACAGGTGGTGCTTGGACCTGGGTGTGCGGCCCATAGGAGCTGTTGATGGGAGCACCTGAGGTAGCATGGGTCCACAGGAGATGTACCATATGGTGTTCCCTCCCTAGCCTGTATCCTTTCCAAAGTTCTTAGAACTGAAATAGGGGGAGGGGGAGGGAGGGGTAAGTAGGGACACAGCTGGACCTCTGCTGCCTTGAAGAAAAAACTAAAAGATCCCAAAGGCTGTTGGAAGGGACCTCTAGAGAGGTAAAGCAGAGTGTGATTCCAGACAAATAGTTACAGTTTGTGCTTGCCAGGGGGTGCTATCACTGAAACACCAGCTATTCGTGTTGCTGAGACTGACTTTAGACTGTGGCTTTGTCCGGAGTTGTAATTGTGAATCACAGATGTATTTAAATTTGCTTTGCAGAGGAAGGGAGGGAGGAAATAAATCTGTCCTTGTGCTATAGGCACAGTTTGGTATCACTGACTTGCACAGTAACTTGCCCAATTGCCTACACTGAGGCTTTAGGCTCCAGTTGAAGTAGCCCTTTGGTAGGTAAACATAAAAGGCTGTTTATCTCAGTTTATATGCTTATTCTTACCAATTTTACCAGTGAGGAATGTTTACTGCAGGCACCAAGCATGCAAAACTGGGCGTTACCATCACCGCTGCTTCCACTTTGACGACTTGGGGGTTAAGTATTTTACAGAATCACAGAATTGTCAGAGTTGGAAGGGACCTCTAGAGAGGTAAAGCAGGATTGCCTTGAGCACAGCACTCAGGGCTGCATCCAGGTGGGGCTTGAAGGTCTCCAGAGAAGGGGACTCCACACCCTCCCTGGGCAGCCCCTTCCAGGGCTCTGTCACCCTCACCGTAAAGAAGTTTTTTCTTGTATTTGAATGGAGCTTCCTGTGTTCCAGCTTGTGCTCGTTACCCCTCATCCTGTCACTGGGAACCACTGAGAAGAGTCCAGCTCCATCCTCCTTCAACCCACCCTTTAGCTAATCATCACAGTAACTTCAGACACTGGTTACTGAATACCCAGCACTATTTAGCACAAATCCTTTTGGTTTATTACCTGGCTCCACCTCATATAACTTACTTCTTTCCTTTGCCTTTGGGTTTGGCACGAGGTAGTTTGCAGTCAGACTGTGAAGCTCTAGAAGGCTGTGCCCAGGAGGTGTCTCCTCACAGGTGCCATTATCTGACAGGAGATGTGTTAAATGCCCTTAATTCAAAGATTTGCTTGAGAATTTTTGTGGTTAGTAGAGAAGGGACTGGAAGGAACATTAATTCACCCTGTTCCTTTTTTTTTCCCGATGGAAGCTGGTAATAACACCAACCTAAACACACTTTTGCTGCTTATGCTTTTAATCCCTATTAAATACGTCGGTGTTTGTTGGCTTCTTAACGGGAATGCAGCTTTAAGAGCATTTCAGGTTGTTTTCCAAACAGCAGGTGGCAGGCGCGTCCAAAATATTCTCCAGTCTCAACTGCGTTTTCTCTCCGGTTGATCTCACCTGCTCTGAGACTTGCTCTGCTGATTCAACAACTTGTTTCTGTTAGAAGACGGCCAAATTATCTCCTGCACCTTATGAAACTGTTCCGCAGCCTCCTGAGCAAACCCAACGGGCTGTGCCAGGAAGCGGGGGAACAAACCCAAGGGAAAGAAAGGACAAAAGGGTGTGAGAGTTTGGCCTTGTTTGCCGGCTTTGTTCCTTCCACAAGGGAAGCTGCTTTCGAAACACAAATCTCTGAGGTTGTTGTTAGGTTGTGGGTTTGTTTTTCCTTTGTTTTAACTTTTTCAGGCCATGATTGTGTGACAATATGAACAAAGGAATCAGAACTGAGGTAACTCCCCTGGACTGCAGTTCACTCAGTTGCAGGTGCAAAAGGACAGGACTTCCCCCCAGTAAAAGCGATTACTTTTTAAAAGTTAATAGAGTTAATAAGCTTCTTTGACTCCTTACTGCTTAATGAGTACCATGAATGAAGTAGTACTCATTGGCTTCCTTTGGCTTCCAAGTACATCTAAGCTTTGTGTTTTCCTGAATACAGGTGTGTTTTCCTGAAAACAGCTTAACTTAAGGGGAAGAAGAGAGAATTAGGAGGGTAAAAAAGAACAGCAACAACGAGAAATTCTAGTTCCATGTGCATCGTGATATAATTAGTTGGGCTTTATTTTAATGTTAATTTATGATCCATTTATACTGATTCCTTTTTTTAACGGTTTTCAACCAGAACATGAAAGTTTGTAAGTTTCTAGTGAGAGTCTTGCCAATGCAAATAGCTAATACACATCCAAAATTAAAGTTTGCATTTCAGTCTTCATGGGAAAACCCTCTTGAAGGGCTAATGATTAGGCCACAAAAAGAACTCATTAGTATTGGAATATGCAGTAGTTGTCCTTTCCCTCCCTGATAATTACTGTATTTTTTGAGGTGTTCATGTGTTAAGCAAGTGGCTGGCACTTCTTATCCCCAGTTGTGGGGAATTCTGTACTTTAGCCTCTGCTCTGTGAATGCTTTCACCTGAAGAGATCAATAACTTGTTCTTCCACGTCTAATTCTGGCAAATCTCACATTTTTTCGGGCTCTACAATCCAGCTTTATCTCCAATAGCACGTTTCACTTAACATCTGCTCTAGAATGCTATTAGAATACATGGGGGAATGTGCTTCTAAGTTTCTCAGTGAAACATTCTAGTACTTTTATTCATAGGACCCAGAAACAAGACATAGGGCTTAGAAAGGTCTTCTCCACCTGCTGAATCCATCAGACAAAACTGCGTGTTTAATGGCTCCAGACACAAGACTTGAAATCATCTCACAGTTAAATC
Source organism: Jacana jacana (assembly GCA_013400555.1). Classification (NCBI taxonomy): domain Eukaryota; kingdom Metazoa; phylum Chordata; class Aves; order Charadriiformes; family Jacanidae; genus Jacana; species Jacana jacana. The sequence continues at coordinate 29,636 of VZTM01027510.1, forward strand.
CCAGTTTCCAAACTCTCCCCTTTGAGCAGGAGCACGCCGGGTAAATGCGGGTGTGAAGAACGGGCCAAACCAACAGGGTTTATGTCTCTGCCTGTAACAAGGGCAACACCTTTTGCACTTAGAATTTGGAGGATAAATTGTGCTGCAGCCCTCTGCCGTGCCCTCGGCCGTCCCCTCTGCCGGCCGTCCCCTCTACCGTCCCCTCTGCCGTTCGTTCCCTCTACCGTCCCCTCTGCCGTCCCTTCTGCCGTTCGTTCCCTCTGCCNCCTCTGCCGTCCGTCCCCTCTGCCGTTCGTTCCCTCTGCCGTTCCCTCTACCATCCCCTCTGTCGTCCGTCCCCTCTGCCGTCCGTCCCCTCTGCCGTTCGTTCCCTCTGCCGTTCCCTCTACCATCCCCTCTGTCGTCCGTCCCCTCTGCCGTCCGTCCCCTCTGCCGTTCGTTCCCTCTGCCGTTCCCTCTGCCGTTCCCTCTACCATCCCCACTGCCGTCCCCTCTGCCGTTCGTTCCCTCTGCCGTCCCCACTGCTGTGCCCTCCGCAGAGTCCTTTGAATGCAGCAGGGCCCAGCGTGTGGCTCCTTTTCCCTGTATGTGTTTATTGCAGCCAAGAATCAATCCAGGTCATTTTTGTGTTAATCACAGCCCGTTTTAGAGTGGTAACTGTGTGTGTCGCACCAAAAGCTCCGTTCAGGTCATGAGCCACCCGGACTCTGGGTCATAGGGAATATGGAGAACCTTGAAATGTTCGGTCTGAGGGGCTTGGGGTTCACTTTTTGGTGTTATTCCCTGGTTTCTGCATGGAAGTCTGTGTAGTATTTAAAGCATTTACTCCATAAATTAAATATTCTCAAGGAGGACTGAACCTGCATCTCACAGGTTTAGAAGTTCTTAACCATGAGGTTGTGAGTGTGCTCTCCATCGCTGCTGCCATTCTCAGTGAGCTCCGCTCAGCAAGGCTTCTCTGGGACTGGACAGGGAACAGGTGAAGGAAAACCATGACCTCACTTGGTAATTGAAGAAAAACAAACTGAGTGCTGTCTCTCAAGCTGAATAAAGCCACCAACTCAGAAGAGGGTTAGAGAAAATGAACGTTTAAATCAGACAGAATTCATTTCCCAATACCTTCAGAAGTGACACACCTTTTTAGTGGTTGTCAAAGAACTGTAGATATTGGACAAACTGGAACTGATTAGGTGGGGGTTTTTCCTACTTGCTGGTGAGGCAGGACACAGGGCAGGCACTTGAACTAGACAGACTGGACTCCACCACCCTCCCACGTAGAGTTGGGAAATGATGAAAGCATTGGCTGCTTTGCAAAGCTTTGTGCTTGCCCTGAGTCTTCCTCTTTCAGTCCTTATCAGCAACAGCCAGGAGCTGCAGAGTGGGCTGAAGAGGGGCATTGCCCCGGGTGACTGACAGAGGGTCATGGGTGACGGCAGAGGGCAAAACTGATGTGGTAAGGACTCACCTGCCAGGCCGGCAAGTCAGCGTCTGGCTGCTGCTCTTGGGTAGGAGTTTGAGCATCTCATCACCCATCAGTCTGCTGGTCCTCTTTCCTGCTAGATTCGTTCTACACCCGTGAGTCTGCAATTTCAAACAGCCAAGGCAGCCTAGCGGAACTTAAAATAGGATGTTCTGAGTCTTGCTTACCTTTTGTTATGACCAAGCAGGGAGTCTTAGTCCTTAAGCATCTTTAAGAGAAAAAGCAAAGCCTAAGTTATTTTTGCAGCTGCTGTTATTTCCAGAGCTTTACCTGACACTGCTGCCATAGAGCCTTACCTAAACCTGGATACAGTTTACCTGACCACTCTGAAGATATTTTATAATCACCTCACAGCTGTCCCCATACAGGCATGCTGAACCTGCTTAGCAGCCAGTATACCTCTGTCACCTCTCTGGGGTCTTGTGTACAAATACCCCAAGAAACCAAACCAAAAATACCAAAAAAAAAGTAAAAAAATAATTTGCTGATCTACAGTAGTTTAATAATAGTAACAGTTTGTAGGCTGCATCTAAAGCTGTATCATCCATGCATTCTGTCAGACACTTACCTGTTACCCCCACAGCTTTGGTTGGAATTTCTGCTTAACCCCCCCCAGCAGTAAATAAATCAACCCAGTTACTGGGGTGCCTTCTGATCCCTTTACTGCTCACTAGTCGGGTCTGTTTTGCGAGGACTGGCTGTGGTTTACCCCACTTGGGCGAGAATCGCATCCAGACTAACTTCAGTGAAGACACTTTGTGATTGCGAAGCAAACTGGATTTGAAATAACATTCTCATGATCAAAGATTCGAAGGAGCTTTTGTAGTAATTGGAGAATAACAACTGTATAAAATGTGTTTGCTTCTCATATTTAAATTAAGCACAAAGATAAAATGCATGAGAGGCTTATTAAATGAACATACAGATACTGCATCTGATAAGATCAAAGCAATTGAGTGGGATTTTAATTTAGGCATTTGACTGACTTTGTCTAAAAAAAAAAAATTGTTTTTGAAGTAATGCTGGCCTTGTTCCATAATATCTGCAAGGTTCACTCAGTTGTGGATTGCTCCACCAGGCTATTCCCTCCACTGCTGATATATTATTATTTATATCATATCCTGAGAATACTGTGCATGCAAAACAGGCAGGCAGCGTTCCAGGCCTGAAGGCCTTCAATCTAAATGGGCAATATAGGATGGGTGGGATAATAAATTGCAGTTCTTTACTTGAACTGTAAGCAATGTCTTTCAGCTCTGAAATTATACCCTTCATCCACTTTGAACTGAAGAAGCATTCAGTTCTCATCCCGTGGCAACACAACTCGGTCTGATTATAGTGGGTAAGTGGAGCGACTCCTGCCTATGGGTTTCACCATCTTTCACAAAATGGGCTGCTCTTAAAAAATCAGCATTCCTGCCAGTCACATATGAAAACTGTTCTTATGGTTTTAAAAAAGGAGAGATGGAAATAAGACTTGAGTCAAAATCTGACTCTGAAAATCTCCTGCTTCTATCAAAAAGGCTTTGATTTGAGGGTTGGAGGGGGAATATGGTTGTCTGTTACAGAACTAAGTAGCCTTGGGAAGAAAATGCAAGAACAAAAACTCCAAGCATCTTGCTTCATCACTTTTTTACAAAATAAACCTGTCTCTGCCCGTTGTGAATGCAGAACAAAAAATCCCAAATACTTCAGGCTGCTTCATCGAGGTTTGCACTGAGGAGCGGGTCAGGGGCAGTCTCTGACACAGAGAGCGACTACGTGCACATCTCGGGAAAGGCCAAGGTGTGACAGAGAGAGGGGAAAAATAATTAAAAAATCAAAGATCATCTGTGGTTCACAATCACCAATTTGGTTCTTCTGTCACGATGAAGCTCCCTTCCATGAGGGAGCTGAAGCTTCCTGAGCAGTGGAATTCATTTCCTCAAGACTCATCAACTTTCCTCACTTCATCTTAGAGTTCTAGTTCTTTGCAGCTCTTTAGTACAGGCACAAGCAAGCTTTTCTTTTTTTCCAGATGCTTCACAAAAGCAAGGCCATTCTGTCATCTCTCTCTCCTCCTGTCAAACACAATTGGGTCAAATACCTCTCTTTGGTAGCTCGTCCCAACCTGAATCCAGCTGCTTTGGCAAAATTCCATGAACAGGACATCCTTGGTCTCCATCCCTCACACTCTTCCCTAGACTTGTTTCTGTGTGAGAGTATGATGTCGGTACATATTTTCAGTCTATCCATGATTTGGTTTAAAAGATATGCTATTATATATGGTTTAAGGGAAATCTAATTATTTCTGCTTAAAATACCACTAAATGAAGAAGTCTGCTTTTATTTCCCTTGTTTCAAGCAATTATGTAGTTTGCTTCTACCAGCTTTGTGTGTGAATTTAGGCAGTCCTAAAAGTGGCTGCAACACGGGGCACTGTAAAAGCAGCGTTGTATTCCAGTACCGATAATTCTGCTTTGCCATACTTTGTCTTTCCTTCAGCTATGCCTCTTCTGAGGGAACATGCCCAAAGTTATCTCACAGACTTTCATGTTGGCTGTCTTGGCCCTAATTTTACAAGCAATTTTTTGAAGGGCTGGAGCGGTTCTTTACCTTGGATGGCCCGTTGCCCCCACTCAGTGGTTTCTACCCATGTAGTAGGAAGGTTCTCGCTTTCCCGAAGAAGCCCAGTCCTAATGGACTGGGGAGAAGCTAAAGCAACCCTGGCATTTCTGGTTTTATTCTCTTAAAGTGTCAGGCCGTGGCAGCAGCAGCTTCATAAGATGAACCCCAAGCAGGGGTGAGACCCTGAGAGAAGAGCAGGCGGTATCTTTCAGAGTCCTCTGCTTTCCATCCGTCTGTGTGAATTACGGTGCTGTTGGCCACTCGCTTCAAGCTGTGATTTTGGAGTACGTGGGGCAACGGCAGGGGAATGAAGGAGAGCGAGGCCTGCTGTACCAGTGTTCAGAACTGCTGATCTTGCACTTTCTCTGACCACTGCTTTCACTAACAAATTATGATTAAGAGGCAGGAAAGAAGAGTAATCCTGCCGGTGTGCGGCTGGGTTCCCTCTGCAGGTTTCCTGCTGAGCAGGCAGAGTTGTTTTGGAAGAAGGAAGGAGAGGGCGTTTCACTGTCTTTCAACGTGACAATTTGGCTTCTTCAGAGAAGCTTTTATTTCCTGCATAAAGGAATATATCCACCCCAGAGAAACTGTCACTCAAGGGCACTGTGGGTCCAATTAACTTCACTATTTACATCAAAGTTAATTTAAAGTAATGCATTTTGTCTTCTCTACTCCAGATAGGAAAAACACTGGATGGACACAACCACAATAGGATCTGATTCTGCTAAGGCAGATCTATCACCGCTAGGGGAAAAAGTCCAGGTTGCAACTTCAGATGTTCCTTTAAATGTTCTTCCTGGGAACACGAAAAGGCAACTTTCTTGAAAAAGCCAGGGTGTCCCTCTCATTGCACAGCACACAATCACTTGTGCGTTCAGAGAAAGGAGTTTCAGAAAGGCAGAGACAGAACTGTGGTATGTAAAGTAGATTAGCCTTTTACGTTAAAGACCATTTCCCAAAGACAATTCAGTCATTCTGCCAACCACAGTGTCCCTTAGTTATGCAAATGACCAAGCGGAGCAGCGATTATCTGCTTATGCCAATGCAGGTCTTCCCACCGCTGCTGGGTTTTATCCGAAGTACCTGCTGCCCCTGTGGGCACCGGCTCCCCTCACAGTCCTTTCAGCAATCCTTGAGCGTGAGGGGAAAAAAAACCAAAAAGTTTATTTAAATGTAGTCCCGGAACCTGGAATGATTAATCCATCCATTCATGAAAAGCATCAAAAAGATACTTTGAAGGTTATATAAAAACATTCTGTGAGCTCCTGGCAAAATACATAGGAGTAACAGCTGTTCTAGTAAAAGTCTACATCAATTTGCCAGTTTTCTTTCCTCGCTGCCTCAGATCCTATATGTTTCCATGCTATGGCCAGACTTTCTGCTACTGCAACGCTTTTCTTGACTGGAAACCGTAGCAGGACATCCTCTTGTAAGGATGCAGGCTCGAGGAAAAGTCGTGTTATTTTTAACGTTTTCTGTCTGGAAGTCACCATTCATAACTTCGAACACATACTGAGAAAAGATGGAGAAAACCATTGATTGATTTAAATCTGCCTTGATTTTTTACCAAAGGCAAAAACTCCACACACTGGTGCTTAATCATACTTTGCATCATGTACAAGCATGCAGTTTGCCATACAAATTCCATAAGGTGTTTAATCTGCTATTGCAAAAATACTTATTTGCATACAATCACACCCTGCTGTGGTTTTAAATGTTTTCTGAGAATACATTTTGAGCCCATTATCTTAACCTCACTGCCTTTCTACCCACATATAGACTAGCAGACATGCAAACCCTTTCATTTTTATTCAGGCTCGACTGCAATTAAGTTGAAGCGCATCTGTTCTTTAAAACTATAGGACTCAGCTTATTCTCTAAGTGCTGTGGGTGAATACACTGTCCTTCAGCTGCCGAGCTCTAGCAGAGCCTGTGTCTGACAGCTACAAGCTCTTATGACAGGAGAAAACGGTGATGGGCAGGTTGGGGTATTTTTGCAGTCTGAACTGTTTGTTCTCATACCCGTACCGTGCCTGCCAGCTGCTGAACAGAAAGAGTCAGTCATGAACAGCACTGTCTTATCTTTCAAAGATCTCACCCCACATACCAAGAAGCCCTGACCCTAGTTGGAGAAACCAAGGCAAAGGAGAACATCTTTTTTACCAGCTTTTGTGTTGGATACAGGTTTGAACCGGCTGCAGAGAATATGCACTTACACCATCACATCATGTAAGTGGCAGGAATCCTATCTGCTAGGTGCACTCTTCCCCATCATCCAGCATCTGACAAACTACTTATACATCATTGGTTTAAATAAGACACTGGAAGTAAAAACTGAAAACCATAAGCGTGGACAACAGCACTGTTTACTGCCCCCTGCTATGGCTGCACCCTGAAAATATACCTCTTCTTCTGGATGTATTTTTACAAAGTATTTTAATAACCACTGTCAAGCCACTAGACAGAAAGTACCACAGCTGACTCCTGTTTTATGGCAAATCCAAAGGGGTTTGTCCCCACTATGTCCTTGCACTGAGTTTTAACGTGTATTAGTTAACCCACACCAAATATATTGCACTCTTGTCAATTCATATACCATATGGAATAATATATAGCTGGGGCACAAGTACATGGTAAGAACCTGTCTTAAGAAGACAGAACCACGTAGGTTGCAGTGGGCCTCAGGAGGCCACTGAAGACCACCCACTGCTCAAAGCAGGGCCAGCTAAAGCAGACTGCTCAGGACATGTCTAGTCAAGCTTTGAGAATCTCCCAGGAAGGAGGTAGCACAAGCTCTCTGGGAAACTTTTTCCACTATTTGACCACCTTCATGGTAAAAAATTAAGTAAGTCAATCAATCAATAAATCAATCAATGACTCTATTTAAGCAGAATTTCCCATATTGCAACTTGAGTCCATTCCCTCTCAATATATCCCTCTATCTGAGAAGCATCTGGCTTGGTCTTCCATGCAAACATCAGTAAGCTCTTCCCTTAGCCGTCTTCTTAGAGACCGAGCATTCTCAGTTCGTCCAGTCTTTTACAATGCACCATCTCCCAGTCCCCTGACCGCCTGGGTGTCTCTCTCCCGTATTAGCTGCAAAATGGCCACACTGCATCAGACTACATGGTTATGCCTAACTCCCTTCTGGTCTTAATGACCAGAACTGAGCAGTCTAGACGAGAGTATAAAGAACAGGTCAGCTATAGCACAATCCCTCTTGATATATAATCAGAGCTTTCAGTAAATCATGGGTTAGGGAAAACCTGAACCAAAGGCCACTGTATTCCATTCCATTCCATTTACTTGCTGCCAATGCACTGCTTCCCTCTTGAGTTTAATCCCTTTCCGAAAGCAATGATGTGCTTCTACACATGATATGCTTCTACACTTCCGGAAACAGTGAACTCCACACTTTAGTTTTGCAGCACCTGAAAAAAAAGACCACCTTTTGGTTCTTTTAAACCCGCTGTCCGTGATTTCCCCTGTGTGCCCACTTACTAGGAAAAGTGAATGAGAGCTCCCAACCTTCTCTCCACAAGTCAGTTTTATATAACTCAGCTAGCTTCCCTCAGCCACCCAGGCATTGTCACTTCTGTCTCCTTCGAATTGAAAAGGGCAGGTGTTGCCAGTGATATTTTAAATAGAAACCATTCTCTGTTTTACTATTATTTTCTACCTCCACATTCTTTCTGACTCGAGAAACTAGAGCTTCACGCTCTTCTCTAGATGTGGCCACACCACTGATCTACACAGAGATGTCACAACATTTTCTGCTTCATTCTGTCTTCCTTTTCGAATGACTCCTGGTATTTTTGGTGTGGAGCTAGAAATTAAGTTTCCAAGGAATGACCGATAAAGGTTCTAAGAACTCCTACAACAATAAAAGCACAAGTAGAACCTACCACCAGGCACATCCAATCAAGACTGGGTTTGTATGCATTACCTTGCAGTCATTGAGACAGAATTTCAATTCCTAGCTTAACACTCATGTTGCAGACTGAGATCCTTCTGCATCTCCTTACTGTCAGCTTCATGCTCCACCACTGTAAAGGACTTTGCATCAGCAGCAAACTGTGCTGCTTCCTTATGCACTCTCTTACCAAGCCCATTTCTGAATATGCTAATGACTGCAGGTCCCAGCATGAATCCCTGTGGGAGTCCAATCCTAACTCTCCCGCAGTGTAAAAAATGGCTATTTATTGCTACCCCCTTAACTCTTCTCTTTCAGCTAGTTACTAATTTAAAAGACAGCTTTCCTTCCTAACCTATCACAGCCAATGTTCATTAGCCACACCGCTCAGGGACTGTGCCAAAAGCTCTTTTTGAAATCACTACAACCAATGTATCACCCTGGTTTATCAGTTTCTTGTTCGTCACAGAACTTCATAATTATGACAAAGCTTCTCTATCTACAAAGCCCCATGTTGATTTTTCCATAGTCTGACGTATTTGTATGCTGAAGCCTCACCCCAGCTCTCTGTCACTGATTTGCTTGCGTGACCCGAGACAAGTCCTGATCAGTAAGAGGATTTAGATGCTGAAAATGAAAACTTATGATCCTTAAATCCAAAATGACTGTCTTCAAAATTCTCATCCAGTTGATTTCCAGCTATGGAGTTCCTTATTTTCCATAAATTTCTATTTCAGTGAGGTTCCCCAAACATCTCTGACCACTTTTTTAACTTCCCAGCAAGCTAATTCTACTCCTAAAGGTCCAGCCCAGACAGTCACAACTAAACTGTTTCAGTTTATGTGTTTCAGTTATGTGATGGTTATAGCACACCCTGAGTGAGGGAAAATGTTAATTTATACGTTCACAGATAGAGGATGAAATCAAAGCCAGGCTCCTCACAGAGTTTTGGGGCTTCTAATCACTGAACTATAGGAAAAGGACAGGATGGTTTCTCCTACCCCTTAAATGCTACCATTCTGTATAAAGGGGCCCGTTTAGGCATCTAACATGAAAGAGTTTATGAAGTGAGGTCCAAGTAGAGCAAGCAGCTCCTTCCAACTCAGCTAGTTTTGGGGATGTAGAGACACACTTGTAAGCTTTGCAGCTGTACTTGCCTGCATTGAAGTACCTCTTGTCCTGTCACTGGGCACCACTGAAAAAAGACTGGCCCACCCTTTAACCCTTTAAGTATTTATAGACATTGATCAGATCTCCCCTCAGTCTTCTCTTCTACAGACTAATAAGACCCAAGTCCCTCAGCCCTTCTTCGTAACAGAGATGCTCCAGGCCCCTAATAATCTTTGCAGCCCTCTGTTGCACCCTCTCCAGCAGCTCCCTGTCTTTCTTGAACTGGGGAGCCCAGAACTGGACACCAGATAGAGCCTTACCCACTCGTAGGACACAACAGACACAAGCCCATCATCTTACGAGATTCTTCAGCACTGGGATTTCAGTCCCATAAATATCACTGCCCTTTTGCAACAAAAAGTTTAGCCAGCTTCTTGTTCAGAGTGGATTCCACATGATCCTGTTCCTCCACTTGCTTCCACCACGTATCATACATGAAACCTGGACAGAGAAGGAGCTGTGGCTGATTTTACCCAGCAGCAAGGCTCTTCAATGTTAACTGCCACAAATCTGAGCAGTGCAGAACCAAGACCCTTGATAGACCTAAGCCACTCTCCCTTGTAAGTAAAATGAAAACATTGTGTAAAGGAAACACAGAAATAATTCCACTAGTGCTAAGGAAGCATCAACTAACACACTGACATACACTCTAAGAATACCAAGGTAGTTATTCACTAAATGAATAAATAAATAAGGCAAAGGGCACTTGCTGCATGCAGAAATTTAAAATAACCCGCTGTTTTCTCCTGTGGAAGGCATCCATTCTGTGTCCTGAATGAGGAAGGGGCAAAGTAGAAAAATGGTGTATGGTAGGCTACTTAATTCTATCCTACTGTGTGCTGAAAAGAGAGTCAAAATCATAGTTGCACAAGTTGCCTAATTTTTAAAAGTCTGACATTGTGACAATGCTCTTTGAACGTTGTTTTGTATGTAGGACATAGTCAAGTGAGCACAGTCCTGAGGTCCTGACACTGAAATACAAAGGGATGAAATAAGGACATAACAGCAATCTTCCTTGCTCTTGTCAGCTGAAGTCAGATCTTGAACGCTATTGCAACACGCTGTAGCTTTTTTGCATTTAATTAGATTTACATCCCACTTGGTTATCACAGGCCAGTTGGAAACAGACGTGTGTACATTCTGCAGTCAATGCCTTGATGCTCCTCCTGGGAAACAGCCAGCAAGAAGTTACAGGAGCTGCGTGTGGCAGCCTCTGTTGGGGGAATGGAAACAGTTCAATTTGGTTAAGAAGAACAGTAATTTGTGATGAGAACTGAACCTGTATGTAAACTTGGGAGGCCCAAAAGGCAGCTTCACTGGCAATGATGTTTTTCAGGCTTTCAATATTCAAATGGTAAGGGACCAAATATCTAATATCTCAAGGAGTAAAACACACAGCACCTCAGACAGCAAGGTCAGCCTAAAATGAGGTCAGAGAAAATACCTAAGTTTAAAATTGTTTTTGCAGCTCATTGTATGTTTTTAAAAGCCTACCCACCAACTGTCACAGCGACAAGTATCCCCTCTTTCACAGTACTTTACTTAGAGCTTGTGGATCCTTTAATTCCTTTAATGATGTCAGTGCTGTATCTGCACAAGAAGACAATTTATACAAATGAGGAAAAACAAACTACAATACAGACCTGAGGAACTCCTGAATGTCCAGATCTGCTCTACTTTTCCCTGAATACCACAGGAATAAGAGCAGAAAGTTTGTCATACTCCAGCAGCCATTTCAGGAAAAGTTTCACTATGTGAATGAAAATGTTCCACTGAAAGATGCTTTTCTTTACTGCTGGATTTGAACGTTTTTTTTTTCTCTTTTAATTGAAATGATGGCAACTGAACTAATGATGATCATACTGAATAAAGGATTGAACTACTGGTTTAAATTATTGGCTCAATCTTGTACTTCCTTCTGAAAAAAGACAAGACTATGAACTTTACTCGGGAGGTGTTTGTTCTTAACAAGTGCAGGATCAGGCCAAAAGTGGCTGCTCTATAGCCCATACTGTATGCAAGGGATTTCTTCAGTTGTGAAAACAAAACCTCCTTGATCTGATATACAAAAGGTCATTCTACTTAGCATGCCACACATGAGGGGAGGCAGAATGTAACGTGACTGGTGTTACTCTGTTACGCTAGCACACCAAGTCCAACGCTCTCCCTTTGTAAATCTGTTTTCCAGCTCCTGAAATGTCATAGGCTGAACGTGTGGCTTTTTTTCAAGCAAGAAGTTTTTGACATAGTGTCAAATGGAATTTAGAAAGGGGGTGTGTGTAGAATAAAATTACAATCTATGTAGCCTCTTACAGCAGAAAGTGAGCTACTGTACCGCATTTCAACCAGATACATGCTTTCACTGCTGAGTCATCAACCCCAAAAGACTGTTTATAATAGAACCCCCACCTATAGCTAGGTTAGGTGGTGCCCATAGCTATAGGCTGCCTTTATCACAAAACAAAGTGTCTGCAGAGTTATAGGATTTGTAATGACTATGTTGCTATGGTTTTATTTTTAAGAAAAACTGTTTACTCTCCTTTGTTTACGTCAGAGTAGAATTTAGAGCTGAAACATTAGGGATGTGAGCCAGTATCCATCTCCAAAAATACATTCAGGCTGCATGCTGGGGCATACACATCTCACACTGATCAGAAAAGGGTTCCAGGTTGAGAAAACAAACTATACATGAAATGGAATAGGCTCCAAAGTTCTTGGGAAGAAGAAATAGAACTCCTTCACTTCAAACCCTTGAGAACCTTGTTGCCATGAATCTCTGAACAACAGATGATAGAAAACCACAGAAACACAATGCAGAATTTTGCATTCTATGCCCTCAGATTTCCCTCTGTGTCAGGTGTCAGGCTGAGGCAGTAAGAAAGAATAGCGGATAAATAAGGGAGCACTCTTCTTAATCAGATAAATCTGCTGTTAAAACGTTGTATGTGACTGCACTGCTCTCTCGCTTGCAGAACTGAACACTGCCTAAATCAATGTAGGTCAAGGCAGAGTCCAAATTCCATGATAAAACCCACAACAAAGTGTTGGTATTGTCTTGTAAGAATCCAGGAACTGGAACAAGAGGGGTCTATGAACCAACACATTAAGACAGTGAAATGAGAACTTCTAGAAATACAAATTACAGTATATCTGATGGGGTTCAATTTTATTTCCTCTTCAAAGACTAGGAATTTTTCCAAAATATTTACATGACCTTCTAATTTTTAAAAAAAGTGGAAGTGTTAACCTGAAAAATTTCATTTGGGGTGAAAGTTTCATTATTAGTCAGTTATAAAAAGAACTAAAATTTCAGACCTTTAAAGTGAATACTTAACTGGATAAACCAGATATTATCATGAGAATGATGAAATGTATGATTGCTTTTGTTGCCTCAGAAAAGCCAGGCATTTTGCACACCCAGTAGCCACTCCATGTAAAAAATGCCCAAGCAAATGACTGATATGTTTAGCTACTAAAATAATAGCAGTATATTAGCTATGGGCTAACCACTTCTGGGAGAGCTTTAAAGGTGGCAGCAGCATCTCATTTTTAAAAAGAGAGAATCTCTTTTTAAGAGAGCTCTAGTGAAAAAACAAAGAAAGTCTGACTTCAAAGCTGATCTAAATAAAGTTAGGAAGATCTGAAACAGAACTGATGATGCCATCAAAGAACTTGAAGCAATGCAGATCACTATTTGCAGAAGTCTGCAAGCTGCTATGCAATCTTTGAAAGATTAGTAACTGATACAGTCTCTGGATAGTGTTGCAGCAATGATTGTAGATATGGCCAGCAACCAATATGTCATGGATCCAAAACATCTATGAAGTGAAAAAAAGAAGGAAGAACAATGTGACCAGTTAGAAATTCTCAGCAGGAATGAGACACAGCAAGGTGTTAAGAAGCCAGAAAACCACCTGAAGACAGACACATAAGAGCCACAGAGCCCAGCAAAGTTCCAGTATCTAAATACAGAGTTGCTCTGTCAGTACATCTGGGTGAGCTGGGTAAAATAACACCAGGGTAAACAATGAAGATGACCAATTTGACAGGTAAATAAAACCTTTGATGAAGACAATAAACTTGACTGCTGAAGAGACACTGTATTATCCAAATTTAATAGAAATCCTTACATGAGTGCAAATGCAACCATTTGCATGAGCTGGTGAAGGCACGCTGAGAGCTAGAGGGAACGGGAAAAGAAATCAATGACCCAGCAGAACAAACATTGTTCCTTGCTCTTCCAGACACTGGCATGGAAAAAAATTGCAATGTACAAATACATCGTTGGATGTGAATTCACAGATCAAGATCAACAACTGAAGCCAAGCAGACTTTAAGGCAAGTCTGCATCATAGAGGACCTAAGGTCACAATGAATCCTGCAGATGTTTATCTTAAGAGCAGCTCATTGTTTTGTAGCCCATAGATATATTACATTTGAGGCATATGAACACACACAGTCTGTTAGATGAGAGTTTGCTATGTGACTTCACATATTACGTGACTCAGCTACAGGAAAATCCCATTCCCTCTGCTTTATCCATCCAGCTCTGTGAGTGCTGACTCACACACCCAGAAGCCAACAGCTGCAGCGGTACAAACGTTAAACCACACTTGTGTTCCCTTCCCTTCCAGATATTATCACCTTTCTAGGATTTACATCTGAAGAAAATCTCTGCGTGGACTTCACCTTCTCCAGCTCCTGTACAACCTACAGATTAAATGAATGTTGTGGTAGTGGAGTACTGTCATCCATTTGCTTCTGCCAGTTCTGCTACAAAGCAGTAACTGTCAAGGGAAGCGTAGAAAAGTGAGCAACTGCCAGAGGAAAATTCTTCATTCTCCCTGCCAAAGGCTCTAGATAAACTAAAACGCAGTCAAAACATGAGTTGCACAACCCTTGAGAAAGTAAGATAGATAGACAGATGAGCTCTGTGAAGTAACTCAGTGTTAGGTGTTTGGTGGAAAGGTCAGAAGTTAGAGCAAGGCCAAAGCAGCTAGACAAGAGGGAAGCAGACGTGGCGTGATCTGAGACAAAGCTGAGAGTTTCATGCAAGTTGCTGGCTGCTCTAACCATTCATTTGATTTGTGTGTGTGTTAGGATGGTTATTACACACTCAAGATTAATTGCAGATTACAAGGTCTTCTGGCCCAAGACCTATCACACATACTGGTCTGTAAACAGGCATCAGATTTGATGACATATGAATAGCAACAGCGAAAAACACGTGTGTGATCGTTTTTTGCACTAGCAGGAGTGTTGTTTCCACAGACCTGCACAACATGCAGGTGTGGCCTCTTCTCCCATTATTCTTCTTGTTTCTCACATTTCTTTTTGTGGCATCTTCGTTGTTAACACCTATACTGTCCACCTTTACCTCCAGTTGCACGCAGTGTACTTCATGAAAACGGAGCACCTTTGGTGGCTGTGGATGAGCTGCCACAGCAGCGTGTGAAACAACCCGGGACATCACCCACCACACAACCAACGGCGGCTGCCTCGCAAGACAGTCAAAGCAAACCACACCAAACCGACTAATCCTTTCCAAAGCTGTGCGTGCAATCACAGCTTTCATTCTTTATTTTTCTTTTTAAATTTTGTTTTGGGGTTTTTTTTTGGTTGTGGGTATTTATTTTTTTTTTTACCTGAGAAACAAGTAAGACCTGCTTCGCGGCCGCCTCCCCTCAGAGCTGGCCCCTGCACCGTTCCGAGCCGCGCTCTCCGCTGCCTGCCGGCTCCCCCGCCGGGCGGGTGACGGGCCGGGGCTGGGGCTGGGGTCGGCTGAAGGGCCAAGGCCGAGTGACAGGGCAAGGGGCGAGTG
>VZTM01027510.1:63792-85799 GCA_013400555.1 Jacana jacana
CTGCTCGTTGCCACTTTTTGGCTGGCAATGATACAATTCACTGCATGGGAACAGACAAAAGCAATGAGGTAGCCATGACACAAAACAGGGATGTCAATTTAGACTGGCAGAGGTGTTCCTGCTGAGGAATTGTGGCTGGACTGAAAAGTTCTCATGTCTGTTACGCTGCATGTGATGTTCAGCTGAAGTTACAATTCTCTTGTTGTAGCTGCAGTATAAATACCAGGACAGGGATTGTCAACTGTTTCTCAGAGTTTATAGTCTAAATGGCTAAAACAGGCATGCAAAGTAAGAAAAAATGCATGTATTGCATGAGTAATTGTAGATTGACAGCAAAGGTGGTAGCAAGGTGCTGGATATGGACTAGGATTGAGCTGAGCAAAGAAAACGAAATGAGAGGCAGGTAGCTGAGATTAGATGCAGTGAGAGGAGAAAGGAGCAAGGAAGTGCAATGAGGATTAACAAAAAGAAAAGGTCAAGCCAAAGTAGGAAAGGCAATCAGGGATTTTACAATATACAGAGAATCTTCCAAAGGTCCTGGCCTGGGTTGCCTCTGGTTCTGTCACTTGGGTTACTTGACCAGCTTCATCTGGCTGGCCATCTCCACTGGACAGAATAATTGGCAGTGTGGTGATTGGTACTCATCACCCTACTGATTCACTAAACCCCAAAGCGGGTTCAAAAGGGCCAATTGTTATTTTCGGGGTATTTTCCGGTGACAGTCTCTGTGGCAGGAGATGGAATGCTATAGGAAAGACTTGGGGAAAAATAAAATGGAGGTAGGCAGAAAAGGAAGGAACACCATGTTCAGTAATCATGCTCTACAAATCAGTTGCCATATAAAATTATTACCTGAATTTCTTGCTTCTGGAAAATCTCCTCTTAGGCAGTACAGAAAGGGTTTTTTTTTTTTTACTTTATTCAATAGCTGAAACCCATTATGAAATATACTAGATCAAAAGTACCAGCTATGTTATTTATACCTTAGAGTTTACAGTTCAGACTTTGGAGCTTTATTACATAGCAAACATTTTGGGTTTTCTGTCCAAGGATGCCCATACTTTCAAACTGTGTGTGTTCATTGATATTATTTCCACTGTCCCATGTTTTAAGATACTCAGTACATTGCTGTAATTTATGTCAGTCTTGTATGTAACACAGTAATACTCTAAAATGGTAGTTCCTTGGCAGAAATATATTTCAACACCAAGTTCAAATATAGTTTTTATTTTAAACCTGCTTTGGGAAACCTTTAAACAGTGGAGAACGGGGTGGGTTTTTTTGTTTGCTTGATTGGGTGTTTTAATGCTAACGTTTATTCTTAGTCATAAGTTGCTTAAGGCTAGAATGGAGGAACTAGTCTGACTCCTTTGTGTTCTGATAAGATACTACATCTCACCTATTTACTCTTGAACTGAAAGCAGTTAACTTTTTACCTAAATAAGGTATTCCAGAAAGTTTTCTGACCTTGATTTTGGATCTACTCAAGACATCAAAGCTCTGCTAGTTTTCTTGTCAGCTTATTACAGACATTAATTACCCTGTATTTATTATATGTTTAATTATTTGGTGGCCACTTAATGGTTTTTAAGAACGTCTTTTTTTTTTTTTTCTCAAAGGTTCTATCAAGTTATCTCATCTTCAAGTATAAACCTTCATTTTCCCATTTGACCAATAATTTTTAGGTGTAAATATTTATTAAACTAACCTCTAAACCTAGAGGTCCCATCTTAATCCATTTATAATGAACTTACTTGCTTAGGGTAGAACAGCTCAGGTATCAGGCAATATCCCACATCTCTCAAACACGAGAGAGCACCTCCAAAATCATTACTGCATTTCTTCACAGAGTAACACACCATTCAGGGGTGTTGGGTGACAGTGTTCAGCTGATACAGTATGTATACAATAGCTCCTCAGAAATTACTTTTAAATTGCTGTATTTTGCTATGGTAACTAGTAAAACCAAATCCTCTCTGTGGATGGTGGCGGTTCAGTTTAGCTGTTTTTTTTTTGTTTTTTAATTTTTTCTTAATGTCATTCCTTGGTCTCTCCTGAGTAATTAAAATGTGTTGTAGAGAGCAAGAAGATCCTATAAGTACTCTACAAGGGTTTTAATATTAACAACGGTAACAAGCCACTTCCTTTACTTGAAAAATACTTGTTTAAAATTATAGTTCATTGCAGAAATGCTAATAAGCTGGAAACATAAGAAGGAAAACCATCACATTATATAGATATTTTTCTCCTTTGAGTTTTCACCTGCAGAGTAAATCTAGAAGGGATTTAGTAAGCCAAATATCTGTTGGAATTGTTTTTTAACTTGCATTTGTCTGTGCTTGAATTCTAGTTTAAGATGTTGAATCATATAAATTAATACTGAATTTAAAATACGAATCTAGTTCTTAGAATTGAGCAAATTAGAAGAGAACTCTGATTTGATTCTTGTCTAAGTAAGTGCCAGGAAGCTTTATGGGCTTGTTATTTAAGTGGGTTTTATGCCAAAACATTTTGCATGCCATGCTTTTAAACAAATTGTGCTGTTTTCCTAGAGAGCACTGGGTTTTCACCCACAAAATGCTGTAGTTACGGAATCTGTGAATGATTGTTTTTTGTTTCATCTTTCCACAGGCTTCTCATACCTTGAAGCAGCAAGCTGACTGTGTAAACTATGTAACTGAAATGATCTGTCATCTTCTAGACAATTGTTGGGTTGGAGTGGTACTCATTTTGGTTGTTGCACCTGCTTTAAAATTAAGGCTGCAAGTCCCATGAATGGATCAGAATCTCTTTTAATGTTTCTGCTTAAAAAAACTCCTTCTTCTGTGTTTGGTCCTCTCAGGTTTTCTGTGACTTTTCATTGACAGTAAGGCGTGATGAGTTATTTAACTACAGCACGGAATAGAGCAACTAGAAAAGTATACCTGTGGGTGTAGTTTGAAAGAGGACTTTTCTTTGTGGTGCTGCTGGTATAACCAGTGCCACCCCCTTACTTGTGTTTGGGTGTTCATATGATGAACCTGATCAGATTAAGAAATAACTGAGCAAGGAAAAAAATTATTATTCTTAAGCTAGGAGAGCTAGGAGTGACATACTGGTGTTTGGAAGTGATGGGTAACTGAAGAAATGTTTCTAGAAAGCAGAACCTGAGATTGCAAATTCAGGTGGGAATGGGGTTTTCTTAATAGTTTTTGGGCTTTTTTTTTTTGTATTAATTTCTCAGTAGCAATAATTAATATTTTGCATACATTTAGGTGGAGATGCACGTATTAGCTGGAGGTGGAATGTAAGTCAGTTCGTCTCTGGTCAAGTTGTAGGAATGAAGCTGTGATCTGGGTATGGCTTGAAGAAATCCCTAAGCAGGCAGCTGGTTGTAGTCCTGACCCCCCTCCCTGCACGTTCCTGCTTTCTCTGGGTTGTGCCAGCTTTGTCACCAGGCCAGCAGGGAGGCAGCTCAGGAAACTAAACTGGCTGAAACCTAACCTTCCAAAAATATATTTTCTTCTGGCTTTACTCCATGAAGCAGCTCACCACAGAGACCGATGAGAGCCAGAGCTCATCTGTGGCTAGGAGCAGCAGGAGAGCCCATCACTGTACTTCTGACTTGTGCTATGGTGTAGCCGTTGGGCATCAAGAATGTGACCTCCTGAATGGTGGCTGCATGTATTTCTAAGTGGCCTTGCTGTCCTGCTCTCTGCACTGCCTGTCCCTCCACACTACTGTTGTGTGACCCCTGCCTAGTTTTGGCAATGGCTTCTCCCTTCTGCTCCCCTAGCAACCTTGCAGTTCTCCATCACCTCCTGCAAAGCACTGCTCAAGTTGAAGGGGAAAGGAACAGGCCTGGGAAGGTGAAATGAGCCTCAAGCTTGTGGACGTCAGTTTGAGGAATGCTGTTTGAGGAGATGGTGGTGGCTGGCATACAAATAGGGACCCTTCATTAAGTAGACAACTTGTCTGCTTTAGCCAGTGAAGCAGTTAATGTCAAGAATACTTCAGAATTGGCAACTCCCATGGAGGTCTGCAGGGCTTTCAGAACGTCAGAAGTACATTTATTTTAGTCCCTTGTTTGCAAGGCTTTTTTGAAGTTTAATAGTAAAAAATGTAACAGAAGAGCTACTGTTTGTTCCTTTTAAGCTAATGTACTCTACTAAGTGGTACTACTTCACTATCCATTAAATAGCACAGCTGGCATAGAATGAGTGTGAGATCTGTTTGGGTAGTCTTATTGACGAAAGAGAGTATAATACACATACGAAGAATTAACGTAGTGTACCCTAGGAGCACGCATGTTAGTTGGTGTGATGTCCCCCCCTGCCTTCCAGGTACTTGTTTTCCACAGTGGAAGTTCATCAGGGAAAAAAAAAATTGTGTAGCTGTGGTGGGTAAAGTTTGAAGGCTTTAGTCCCAAAAGACAAGAGCCTGTGGTGGAATCGATGCTATAAGGGACTGCTTTGACATAGTCATGGCTAGTAGTGGTAGTAAAGTTTTGACATCTTCAGCAGTTTCTAGGATTCCTCCTTTGTGAGAGAAAGTGGGCATTCAGTGTAGCCATCAGATGCTTGCAAAATGGATGGGCAAGGATAAGCTTGTCCATGCTAGCTGTAAACCAAATCAGTTTGTTTTCCATATGCAAATTTTATTTTGTACCACACCAACCTCATTCTTAATCTCTAGAAGTTGCAGAAGGTATCCTGGGGAAAAAGTAATTGTGTCAATGGTAATGAATCATGAAGTCCACAACTGATGGTATTGAAGAATGTTAAAACGTGGCTAGGTTTTAACACACAGTCCCTGTGTGCATTCTTATCTTACAATCCATTATTTTAAAACATAAATGAGAGCAAATGGTTACTCAAGGTAACTTTGTAATGAAATCAGCGGTTCTGTGACAATTATTTTACAATAGGAATTAAAGATAAAATTAGTTATACCATTTTTCCTAAAAAGATAAACAAAATTCAGTGCCAGATCCTATGGAGGAGCAGGGTGGTATTCATTTTTCTGATTTGGCAGTTGATCTCTGACAGATTTAATTTTCTTGTGCTCGTGTGTCCAGTTGCTCAACAAGCAGCAAAAATTGTGCCCAACTGGTTTAGCCAGGACCCCTTGTGAGCAAGGCAGGACAAGAAAAAATATCTGTCAAATCCTCATAACGTCTCTGTGGTTCCTTTTGACTAGTAATGCCAAACTAACTTTTCATCATCTTTAATATCTTCTGACTATCATTAGGTGGCACGGTGTGGTTGGCTCACTCTTCAGCTTCCATATATCTTAGGATGGGCAGCTGTTTATTGTCTTTTCTTCATTTTTGTTTTTTTGAATATATGTGCTAAATATCTGTCAGTAATCTGTTTTGAGGATGAGCTAGTAGGAAAAGGAATGATACATGCAGTGGGATGCAACCTCAGTGCTATCCTTCTTGTGCTAGGCTGCAGGCTTTTCTGCTGTCAAGTGGTCTGTGCTGTGGTCTGATGGGAGGACAAGCCTTGCTGCTGGGACAACTGGTGTGCTTTCTTACCAGGACAAGCTAAGCTTTAATCCTTGTTCTGATGCTTGTTCTGGTGGGTAGGCACTGACACATGAACATGCAAACATCTGCATTTCCATTCATGTTGAATATCCTTCTAATATTACTTTTACAGATCTTTACAACATTAGAAAAAGATTTAGAAAAGTGGGCAATTCATTATGGATTCTGCAGAAAGGTATGTTTATTTTTGCTGGGAGAAAATGCTGTGTGATACTAACATCAGACAGCAGTTCTCATGATATAATAGTCATCCAACAGAACAAAGCTTTCTAGGGCTCTATATTGAGAGTAGTACATTTCCATAGGGTTTCACCAATAGTGTTTCTCAATGCTCTCTGCTGCACAGGTGGATCAAACTACAGGTTTTGGTAACTTCATTTCAAATAGGAAAATACTTGTTAGGGCATGGATCAGCTAGACTAATGGGGACCATGTAAAACCGTGAGCAAAGGGAGTACTCGCAACTAAAAAAGATGTTGGGGGAGGACGATGACAAGTTATTTACTTGCATATAAGTTGAGTGTAAGATTGTAAGCAATGAAAAGAAGATGGTTGCTCAGATGCACAGTTATGTTTATACTTGGGTTTTACTTAAATCTGCTGGGCAGATCCTAATAATCAGAATTTTAATCAGTTGGTGTAGCCCAGAGGACAGACAGGCATCTACCCAGTCTGCTGTGGTTTAACAAGTCAGCTGCATAAGCTAAATATGCTTACGCTCTTTTTCACTGCAAATGCAAAGGAAAAAAATTAACCTAACCCTACTTTTTGGCAGATGCAATTCAGTGGTGACAAAAGATATCTTAAGATTGTGGATCTTCCCTCTTCTCAGCCAGCAGTGAAGAGTCTACATAGTTGGGATTTAGAGGAGTATATAGCTATTGTTAATGTCCCCTTTTATACAATGAATTGGGGTCACAAGGGAGATGACATTTATGGTTATTGGAATTTCTTCTTAAAGTGGGAAGGAAAAACGTGCAAGAAGCATGTGAGGAAGCATGTAAACAGAATTTTGAAAAGTCTTTTAAATGTGATGACAAGAGTTCTGTGCATAAAGGGGAGAAATGGTAAATGCAGAAGATGAAGTATTCTTAAAAGAACACAGATTTAATATCTTGGGAGGATGGAATTGTCAGCTCTCCAAGAAACAAAACCCATGTATAAAAGCTGGATATTCAGGAGGGGCAGGTTCCTTCTTTCAAGTGCTGAGAACTTGCAGAGAGCAACAGAGGAACCAATGGATGGATGTAGAAGGGCACATATTGATAATATATACTGAAACTGTATTTATCTATTGTATTTATATAAAACACATTGGTGTGGACTTAGTTTTGATAACATCTCACCGACTCTGCTTAACATTTCAGTAAGAAAGAACTTGCAGGCTTTTCAGTGTTGTTTCTATTAATGTATTGGAAGACTCTGTGTAAAATGTCAAAAAAAAAAGAAACCAAACCAAAACCAGCAAAACTTAGCCTTTCCTGAAATGTCTGAAAGAATAATATTTCAGAGATTAAAATATTACAAAATATAAACTCAATGCCATTTGCTTAATTACAGAATTCGGTACTTTGCTGACTTTGAAGACTTGGCAAGAGCTATGGGCCTCAAGTTTTAGGAGGCATTTGTGGTTAAATATTGGAGAGCTGACTCACTACTTAAACAGTTTGAAGCCAGTCATCCTTTTCAAGAATTAAGCTAGATTCTCTCTTCCTCTTAAGCCTCATTACTTGACTGACCTGTTGTAGCCTTCTACTTAATTTTCCCATCTCCTTGCCTTTCTTCTTCATCCTATATCCAAAAAGCTTTTCCATTGCACAGAAAACTTAAAATGCTTAAAACTTCAGTTCTCTTTCTGCAGCTTTATTGTAAAAATGATGCTTTTTTGTATAAGCTGTTCCTTGGGACATTTTTAAAGAGATTTGGAATTTCCAAGAATAAAATAATTAAGTAGTGCTTGCTTGTTTAACCTTGTGTCATGGTTTGAAGTTTGATGTTCTGGCTGTTTCTTTTAAAAGGATGTAGTTAATCTGGCAGACATTCACAGAAAACAATATGGTGGTGTGGATCTAGAGAACTTGTTTTAGTAAGAAATTGAAAAATATTTGCATGTGTGTAAGTTGTTTTAAAAATGATACCAAGTAAAATACAAGTCTTGCTTCCCTGGAAGTTTAGGGTAAAAGGATCGGTTTTTGGAGAACGATTAAAGAATAGAACAAGGAATGTTGTCCCACATCCTCAGAAAGATTAATGGGGATGGTAGAGCAAACAGCTTGCATGCTCCTGTTCAAGGTGCGTGTTCACTGAAGACATGTGCTGAGCAGAAGATTTGAAACTCCATTTAATTCAATGTGTTACTATCTTTTATAGGCCTTAGGCCAAAATAAGGGGTGCCACATCTCAGAATAAGGGAATGCAGGTCTTAAAATGTCGTGTTAGAGCAAAGTGGAGAGTTGTAGCATCGGTGTCACATACATCAGACTTAAATGTTATGAAGTACTTCAGTGTTGGCACAACACTGCTGCCCGCTGCAGTTCCCTCTGCTCCTCTAACTCAGCTGTTTGAGCTGGTCTTTAATTTTCAGTCCTAGTGGAATTGTGGTGAATATAAGAGCTTCTCTGTCACAATAAGTGTGGGGGTTTCTTTGTTTGTTTGTTATTTTTTGTTTGTTTGTTTTTAAGGAACTACTGATAAACAGTTTCCAACAAATGTTTAACTAACTTACCTTAATTTCAGTGTTCTGCTAAAATGGCCACTTCTAAGGAGAACTGTAAAGAATTAATAGAATACTAACATGCCATTTTGAAATTTTACATGACTCTTCAAGATCAGTCTGCAGATCTGACTTTAAGCAACCCAACAAGGATTTGGTTTTCTTTATGTTTTTTTGTTTTGTTTTTTTAAATGGTACTAGATATTTTCATACAGCATCAAAGCAAGATGGGGTGAAGTAAAAAAAGGGAAGAAGTAAAAAGTTGCCGATCACTTTGCATCCAAATATACCGAAACATACACAGCAAACACGACTTGAGTTGTGAGGGTCTTGAGTGTTAAAAAGGAGGAGTAAGAAAAGCAAAGAGATGCCCTAGTGAGTGTGAGGAGCAGGCGGTTGGCAGGGGCAGGAGGTGCCGGCGGAGGAACGCTGCTGAGAGGGCAAATTCCCAGTCTAATCCTGCATCAGCCTCCTGTTCAAAGAAGGCTCCAAGGGCGGCACGCCGAAACGGCAAGCTTGTCTGCTGGAGGGAGCTTGTGTGTGTGGTTGCAATAATGTTGTTTTCATAGGAGCCAGAAGGCTTTGCAGTTTAGCTTGGGTTTTGCCAGTTTTGTGTTTTGGTTTTGTATATGTTTGGGGTTTTTTATTTATTTTTTGGTTTTATTTTTGTTGATTTTGTTTGGTTTTGTCTTTCCCCTTTGTAAATGGCTAAAGAGAGAAAAGGAGGGTACACTTATTACTGTATTTTAATCATAAGTCTGCCAACATGCTCATTTAATAAAAATCTTGAGGTAAAACTCCACCTGTTAGCATAAGCAAAGTTAGAAACTAGATTCTGCAACTTCACCTCTACCATTCATAGTTTGTTTTCCATAATTGCAGCCAGCGGCACCAAACTCTTTCTCAGCATGTTTAGGTTCTTCTTGGATCTCTCTTCTCCTTCATTGTCGTTTTAACTCTGTTATGGTTTGTTAGCACTGCTGCTTTTTCATCCTTCTATTACTTAGGCACCTTCAATATTAATTTTCTCAGTAGTTGTTGCCAAGTGAGTGAAGGGCGAGGATTATGCCTGACCTTAGTTCAGTTTGCTTGACTACTCCAACGCCATCTCCCCAAAACGCATTCGCTGCTTTGGAGTCAATTATTGTTATGTTGCTGTTTGTCAGATTGTACAAGGCAAGGGCCTTCCAGACACCTGGAAGGAGTTGATTTGAAGGATGGCAGTGTGTGTAGGCAAGCAAGGAGTTTTGTGCCCCTTACTTTTGCTGTATTTATCAAGAGTTTCATCCTGTTCTGCTGAACACTCGTATCCCTTTAAACCCCTGTGTTTTCATGGGAGAACATTCCAGCTTTGGCACCTCTTAGGTCTTTCTGTCTCCAAACATTAAAGTGAATTAGTCAGTCTTTGCTGATGTACAGAAATCTTTTATTTTTTCCCCAAGTAATTATAAAGCGAAGAGGTCCTTTTTTGTGACCATTGGGGGAATGAGGCCCTTGGAACTGACCACATTCAGTAATTACTAGTTCAGGGCAAATGCTTAATTTTGGTGCTGCATCTCTTATGTGCATGTGAGGTCTGGTACGTGGGAGTCCCGTGTTCCAGAAACCTAAGTTTTGTTTTCCAATTCAAAGAACTTGGCTTCATGGTAGTGAAGATACGCTAGCCAAAATAAATAGAAGGTCAAAGCCTGGGCTATTTTAAGTCCTAAGTAGGATACCAGAATTCTTAAATCATATAGAATTTGCCACCGTGGATTACATCATGACTCTGAAGACGCAGGATTTGCCACATCAGATAAGTAGGTTATTCATTTAATCCGTTGTATTAGCCAGTTATGAAATGGGCAGTGTTTGGCTACCAGCAAAACTCAAAGGACTGATTGCAGTATCAGTTCAGTCGCCTTCACCTATCTTCTGGAAGGAATAACATGATAATAAAACAGGCGTTGTTTTACTCAGTAACATTTTTCTTCGGTGGCAAGTTGGTTCCTCTGCTTATTAGTCAGTTTTGAGTTACCTAGAAAGCGGCTATGTATAACCTGAAGTGGTCAGGTTTATGCTCTCAATTTGTACTCAGTCTCTGAGGTGACAATAACCAGGGGAAATTATTTCATGCTGTAGAGTAACCATTAGCATCAAGGGTACTTAAAAACTCTGAGCTGAGAAAGTTACTTATCATAACGTATCCGTAGGGATTTGACTGTGCTTTCTTCAAGTACTTCCAATTGTGAGAGTTTAAAAAAAAGATATACTGGAATGAGCTTCAGGGAGGGGCAGGTTCTGTGCTCTGTGGCTTATCAGAGGACAAACCAAAAACAGAAGCCAGAAGTTGAGTGGAATTGCTAGCATTTGAAGGAACCAAGTATGTGAGCTTCAGGTTCTGTCGTAAGAAGATTTTGGACTCGTACAGGTAATGCAAGTTTTGCCAGTATCATTATATAAGAAGTTGAGCTAGAAAAAAAATTGGATCTGTAGGAGGTAAAATACCAAAATGGGTCTATTCCTGCACAAAGTATTTTAATTGTTAGCTCTCTTAAGTAATAATTTTGAGAAAAATGTTTATTTTGAAGGAATTTTATAAAAGATGACAACATTAATGTGCTTGGAGGAAGGGAGTAGGAGAGTTTTATGTAATGCTAAGTGATTTGTACATGTTGTTATACGAGTACAAATAATTGTCATCGTTGTCATCACTTCTGATAATTGCTAAACTCCAGGGCATCAGGAGAAAGAGCTCTTTCTGGGCTTGGGATAGTGCTTTGTGGAGAGCTAATTCTACCTTTAAGCTGCAAATGCAACAGACTTCATGTCGCTTGGTGGAGACTTCATGGGTTTTCAGAGAAAAAAAATAAATTGTCTCCTACTCACTTTTGTAGTTTGAGGCTGCATCCTGTTACTTGAGAGGAGGTTAAGGAGGGGCACCCTCAGGCTCCTCAGGGACCAAAAACCTGCTCAAAGCTTCCCTGTGCTGCAGTTTACATGGAGAGATTGAAATACGTTGCATGAAAACTTGGCTCCAGTCTGATGTACAGCTTAGGTCAACAACAAGGCAATTGTAAAGTGTTCAGGAAGGTCTCCAAGGAGTCTTCTGATTTTCCTAGGAGGTTTTGTTCCTACTGCTCTTAAGACCATCAAACCAAAGGATGAAATTTGGCTGTAAGCCAAATGTGCTCCACTTCTATCTTTAGCATGGAGAAGAGAAAGCTGAGGGGAGACCTTACTAGTTCTTGTAAGTATCTGAAGGATGGGTTGAAGGAGAATGGAGCCAGACTCTTTTTCAGTGGTTCCCAGTGACAGGATGAGGGGCAATGGGCACAAGCTGGAACACAGGAAGTTCCATTTGAATATGAGGAAACACCTCTTTATGGTGAGGGTGACAGAGCACTGGAAGAGGCTGCCCAGGGAGGGTGTGGAGTCCCCTTCTCTGGAGACCTTCAAGCCCCGCCTGGATGCAGCCCTGAGTGCTGTGCTCAAGGCAATCCTGCTTTACCTCTCTAGAGGTCCCTTCCAACTCTGACAATTCTGTGATTCCGTGGTTCACACAGGTTGTTACATCTGCAAGGTCACAGTTTCTGTGAGAGGTACTGTTTTTGTTAGGTGTTTGAGTAAACTGTATTTCTATCGTGTGGGCTAATGCCAGTTGTTCTTTAGATGAGAATGCTTCGTGATGAACAGTGCCCAAGATTGATGACCCTAGGATGGAGAGTCACGTGCAAGTTAAAATTTATTCCTTTTCTGGTGAAGTGTCTTTTACATGGTAGATGTAAATTGAAATGGCACAATTTAAGTTTGCAATAGCTTGTACAGTCCCATTTTTCAAAGTTTCAAGAACTTAAGAAGAGAACATGCTAGCCACTTTGAAGTTTTCTTACTTCCACAAATGCTAGTTTCAGCAGAATACTTACTATTTTCTTTAAGTAACAGTCATCTTTTCATACATGTATCTCATGTTCCTAAATACCTTTGACTTTTAAAGAGGACCTAAAATGTAGAGGAAAAGAAGTGGTTAGTCTCCTTTGTCACTATTGCAATTAAGTAGCGTTAAGCTGAAAAACGCTAGCAGACAAAACTCTGCAGCTACAAGAACAATTTGAAAATGTGAGTATTACAATATCGGAGAACTTTTTAAAAAAAAATAAATAGATGTTTGTAAGTCTGGCTGTTATTTGATAGTAAACAGCTGTAAGAACCCAGTTCTATAATTCTGAAATATTTCAAGTATTACAGTGGTGGTGCAACTGAAGAAAAGTCTAAAATGAATTTAATTTTTCACCTTTATGAATTTATGATTACTGATTTCAGTGTTGTGATAAAACACGGTGGCTAATAACATGTTTCAAGTTTAGGTAAACCATGGCTAACACTGCTCTGGGACCCATTTTGAGAAATGTTTAAATTATGAAGGTTACATCCTTGTGTTGTTACTGAAGACAAAAGAAACATGAAGTGCCAGGCAGCTCCAAGTTTTAAAAATATTTAACCATTTGAAAACTGGTATTCTACTCTCTCTGCTAAATAAAATTATGTAAAGAAATTAATGAAGAAGGTGAAATACTCTTGATTTATCCACATGTCAATGAGTTTGTGATTTTAACATACTCAGCATCTCTGTTGGCTTGTTTTTTATTATAACGGCTTTACTTCCACAGAAACTGATGTCAACTGTAGAGAGTTTTACTCTACTTTTTAAAGCAAATACTTTAAGTAAGAGTAGGAAATAAGTGCAAAGGAGTTCAGTGTTCTAGTGGTTGGTTTGGGAATATGTACTTTTTTTTTTTACCCAAAAAAAAGCGCCTTGGCCAGACAAGAAACAGTCTTTGAAAATGGTGCTGACACTTGAAATGTAAAAGTAGATGTTGTCTTCTAAATTGTGTGATCTAGAATATTATAGGCAGAAATGACAGTGTGTGTGCTGTGTATTTGTATCATTTAGCCATGATCAAAATATTATCAAGTACCTGATAATATTTGAATGAAGAGGTTCAAGTTCTTGTCAGCTTGAGTGCTAACAACCTGTACACAGGCACTGTTCTCCAGTTATTTCATTGCATTTGTTGGGCTCTCCAGATGTTGAAATTTCTCAAAGGAGAAAAAGCCCTAATCAACCTTCTTTTATTTATTTATTTAAACTACAATTTTGTGGTATAAAATGCTATAAAATTATGTTAATGAACTTCAGTTGTGTTTGCAGCTCTCTACTTGTAGGTCTAAGAGCAAGGCATAGAAGAGAGGGTCTAGCACTGTAGCAGCTAGTGGTTTGGAAGGCCACTTTTTCGTTTGAAAAGAACACATGCAGATGGGTTTACAGAGAAGGCACTTTTGCTCCTCCCAACCTCTTCTGAGGCATGCTATGGTTTGGGGTTTTCCTTCCCGATTTTAAGAGGTGTGTTCTAGGAAAGAACATGTTTAGAAATTATTCCCCAAAGTTAATGTTTGATTTTGCAGCCAGAGCATGCAGAACTAAGTTAGTGCCAGTTTTTAGATAGGTTTGGCAACTATGAGCTGACTTTAATGGGGCGACCAGTTACCATGAGTGAAAGGAGGAATATGACTGCAGCCTGTCCACGTGGCCTTTCTTATACAAGAGGAGCAGAGTGTTGTTCAGACCATTCTTGAGCTGGGGAGATGGAAGAATTACAAATGTTGGAATTTCTGTAAGCTTTTGACTATTTTTAATTTTTTTTTAGAGAAGTATCTACTGTGTTTATACATGGTCACAATCCTGGACTTTGGAGATTAGCATAACTTGCTGTCACTGCTTCGTTTCTGAAGGAGAGAGACATGTTTTACTTTACAAAGCCAAGTAATAAATTTTAGTGAAGTTGTAGCAGTTCCTAACATTCACACCTGTTAACAAGGTTTAGGTAAGGGCTGGTCCTGATTTATCTTGCCTGGGATTTTTACCTTGCAGTATTAAGGAGAAGCAGAAAATACTCTCCATCTCCTTCCCCCTCCTTGCATGACTGCACACAGTCCTCACCGCTTTGTGAACGGGAAATTACAGCTCCTAAACTTGACATTGTGGATATAGCTGAACAGCTTTAGGGTTGTGACTGTGAAAATGTCTACTTCTGCCTGTATGTTTAAGTTTGGGTAAATATTTTGCAATCTGGGAAGAGTTAGGAAAATCCCAAACAGAGTAAATAGCCAACTTGTAATTGGAAACAACTGCATGGAGAATTTTGTTATTGCTTTACATCTAAAAGAAATTAGGTGCTGTAAATTTACGTGCTTTCTTTTATCCTTTAAAACTCTGTTTAGATGAATTAAGAGTCATTCTGAGGTAACTGAAGCAGGCTAGTCTGCTTTAGGTAGCTAAACCATGTGAAGGCTTTAAAACTTTCCTAGGAAAATACCAGAGTAAATACCAATGCAAACACACCTGCATTAGTGTAGCTTGCCTGTGAAAATGTTTAATTTTATTATTTTTCTCATGAGTACTTGTAAGATTCCACCAGAGTGGGTGGTTCAAGCTTTATGCTCCCTCTTTCCTTTCTCCCAGCCTGAAGGGAATTTGATAAACTAATTGAATCTTGGTAATTAGTGAAGGGGCTGAGTTTTCTAAAAACTGGGCAGAGGTGGCTAAGGCAGTGATTCTGTCTCCAGCTGGCTCTGGCGCTTGCTAGATTCTCTGCTGAGCTGGTTTATTGCTAAGCCAACAAAAGCCTAACCTGACCAAAAAATATAGTTAAATAATATCAACTAGAATGGGTAGGGCCATCATAGAACCAGAGCCTGTGCAGACAGATAGATCTTGAATACAACTATGTACATTTTTTTGTCCTAGATCAAGAAAGCTTGATCAAAAGGGCAAATAAATTACAGGAAGGTTGTGTGACTTGTTGCAAGCTCCTGGTACTAAGTACCATTTATGCACAGCAGAGATTCTTGATGTTTAGTATGTGTATGCAAATAATACGTATATATCAAGCAGTTCAATGAGTTCATCTGTGTCAAGTTAAATACAAGTTGTTAATTATTTCTTTTCTTAATGTCTTATGACAGTGCACTCAAAAATTTATGCCGAGTCCATGTCATCCTTTACGTTAACCAGAATGGCTTTATTGGGTCTGACTTGAAATATTGGTTTGGATAGTCTCCTGTTTCTGACAATAAATTCTGATGGCCAATAGTAAATCTATAGGGAAAGGAATAGTATGGAGGAGTATTTTATGGTCATTCCCTAAGACCCTTCTAAACATCTGCAGCTTGGAGACTTTTTGATCTAGATGTGACATCCCTGATGTGTAAAAGTTCTTCATGGAAAAGATAAGTCACAACTATTTGCCAAATGCATTTGTCCAATTACTTTCTGAATCTTTAAATTTTTGGAAGCTATTCCCACAAGATGTTGTAGATCACAAAGTTTAACTAGATACTATGTGCAAAAAGTAATTCTGTGTACTTTGGTTGGGTTTCTTTTAACCTACCCCTTAGTGTGAAGTGCTGCTTGCTAATGCTGGCATTTGGCAAATAGTTGTGCTTTATTTGCCTTCTCCATGTCACCTATAATTCTGTACTCATATTTTCTGTCCTGTGTGGTCCCTTTTTCTGGGCTGAGCAGTCCAAGTAGCATATTTCTGGTTTTACTCCTGTCTTTTTTTACAGGGGGAGGCACAGTCCCATACAGTGTACCCACAGGTGTAGTACTGTAGATTCATACAATAGAATTGTATTTTCGTTTTGGCTCTTTTAGTTCTTTCCAAACAATTCTGTTTCATTTGCTTTGTGATAGCTATTGAGGTAGTGTTTTCATGGAACTGCATGACTATGTGACTGATCTTTCCTAACAGATAGAGCTCTTCTGCTAAGTGCGTTATTTTGTGTTTACTGGTCTTGAATTTCTGTTTCACTCTTGCACAATCCCTCCACAGTAGGACTGTTCTGCAACTGTTATGATACCTGGGACCTGGGACTATGTTACACTTGACTATGCAAGAAGAGAAGAGTGCCTTGGGTTCCCAAAATGCTTTTAATCCAGGCATAAGGCAGAGGACAGCAGATGAATACAAAGAATTGCGGCTTCGTTGACAGGCAGAGCTGCAGTGATCTCAATTAAGTTTGCATAAACATTCCAAAAGGGTGATAAGAAAGGCTAGTAATAAAGTATTTTCCTGAGAATTTAGACCCTCTCTCAAGTTTAAGAAGCAGTGTGAAAGGAGACATCAAATGCTGGTTTGGTAATTTTACAAACAGAGAATGGAGGTTGCCAACTCTTAGCCTGATGGAAGCGGCAGTTGAGTTTTCAGTGTTAAACGTGAGTGGATAGTTAGTATGAGAGTAATCCGTGGGGAGAGAAGTGAAAACAAGCAATTTATGGTTCATGTCATGGAGCAAGAATCATGAGGGAGGCAGGAGAAAGGGTGGTGTGTTAGCCATACAAGTCAGCATTTGTATATATGTATGTGCAGTAGGATAAGCCGGAGGGAGTTAAGCAGAGTAAGTTGTATGTGTTTTTCTGCTTGTTTGCTGTCGTTTGGTTTGGGATGTGCTAAGGATAATGGGAGCTTTGCATCCGTTATTTCCACACACTAAATTGGGAAGGAGTGAGTAGAGAATGAGTGGAGTCCCAAATGTCATAGGCTACATGGCAGAAAGGGACACCAGATTATTTTCTTCCAAGACCCAGCTGGGTGCTGCAATGATGGGGAAACTCGGAGAGATCAGTCTCTTGTCTAAAACTCCACTTAAGACATACCCTAGCTTGACACTCGACATAATACTGCCAACAACAAAAAAATAATGTCAGTTTACTAACTGGCATCTTAAAATGAAGAAAAATCATTTTTATGTGCTCCTCTAGTTCTAGGTCAAATGATTAGTTCTGTGACAAGACATCATGACACTTTGAGTATGACAGAAGCCCTGATGCTGCAGCAGAGGCTGGGAGTATTAATGGCCAAATCTAGGTGAGTGATTTTTACTTCTGCCAGTTTCCTAGTTCTTTAATTTCTTCCTCGTAGCCTTGGTTCACATCTCTCCTTTGAAGCAGCATTGCACTTCTTGGTTTCCTGAAGTATTAATATAAGAATATGTTGGAGACAATGACAAGCTTGCATTGATTGATTACATACTCTTTCTTTGTCATTCTTGAGATACAGTAGCTATATACTTCATACATCTTCATTTTCTACAGCTTTCTACTTGCAACTCCAGTAATTTTTCACCAAATACTTTCCAGTTAGGTTTTGGGTTTTTTTAATTTGTTTATTAAGTTTACAGGCACCTGCCTCCCACAGATTTGATCAGTTACTGTGTGCTGAATGCAAAGAAACTCATAATACTATAATAGCATGCTGCTATCTAGTTCTGTTTCCACTTTGTGGAAATGTCTGGGGAGGTCTACAACTGGGCTTTGTTAAGTGCAAGCCGTCAGTGCCCTGGAGGCTGCTAGAAGTGTCTGCAACTACGACTGCTGTATGAACCAGAACTTGAAAGCTTTTGCTGGAAATGTATATATTCGTTGTTAATCTGCATTGCAGCTGTTGTGACCTGTTGCTCTTTTTAGCAGTGGGTTCTTCGAATAAGTTGGGTAGCATCAGTAGGCAAACAAGACCAACACCTGAACGTTACGGTGGTGAGGCATTGTGGGGTGCCAGGATAGGAAAATAGTAATAGGTGTTATTACCTGTATCTCCCTTTCTAAACAAAACGGGCAGAATTCATGAACAAAAAAAGTGGAATGGTTTAAATAATGATGGGATGCATGTGTGAAGACTATGAGAAGTAGTGTTACTGGGAGGCAGATTTATATAGCCCGTAGGGTAGCAGTATCTCTTCTGAGTGCTTTTCTGGTCAAGAAAGGGGTAGAGCTAGCTGCTCGTTGTTGTATTCTTTGCCCCTTCCTTCTCAGCAGACTACTTGGATACTACTGCCCAAGCTAATACAAATGCCTGTCTAGAAAGCAAATCTTGGTTTTCTTAAGATAACATCAGATTTTTTCCCCTTTAGTAAAGAAAAGTTATCAGCCAGTTTTGTGTCCTTCTTCATGGTTCCTAATGTCATATCTCTTGTTGCCTTACTAGCTTTCTGCCAGGGTTTTGCCTCGCTTCTCATTTGTGGAAATTTTAGTTCTTACCCAGTATAAAGATGATGTAAAGTGGTTAAGTTTTCTTTTGTCTGACTTTCTTGTATTTAAGAAACATGAGACTTACGACCCTTTGCAAGGAGTTAAGAGGGAGGAGAAGCAAGTTTTGAGACTTAGTTATTTGAACATTTTATCATATTATTTTAATGAAGTTTTACCATACATACAAAAATCTTTAAATGAAAACATCAAAATATCAAGTATTTATTTTTGGGTTCCTTACTTTAGCCATGCTGTTCTGTGTTAGTTGAATATTCTACTGTTTTATAGCAAATGAAGTAGACTGGGTGACACAATTTAGTCCATGTGGAATTTAACAGAAATTAACCCCCCAAGTTTTAAAATATTAGTGTTGAATGCGGGAGTTTTTTCCTTCCTTTGACTTCGATGACATAGTTTTATGTACATTGCTCTATGGGAAGTATTCAAAAGTGGAAGCACAGCGAGAGCCTGCTGCATGGCTGCCAGCACTGCCTGCAGGCCTGGAACACCTCCACCCTCGGTTGCCAGCCAGCCCTGGAGCTGGCCAAGCCAAGGCAGCCTTTCAGTATCAAGGCCATGTGGTCTCTTTGTGTTCCCTGTGCCTGGTAACCTCCTACAGCCCAGGGCTTGTATGGGCGTCACTAGGGCTGTGCTCAGCAGTGTAAGCCAGGGAATGCTCATTTAGATGGAACTGGAATCCAGGTCGTGTCCCTGTGTAAAGGGCCCTGGTTTAGGACATGAGGATCGCACCCAGTAAGTTGTTGGGTTTTGTTTTCCTCCAAGCTGCTACCATGGGAATTAAGGTGACAAATTGGTTGGTTTGGTAGCAACCTCAAGTTGAATTATTGGTAGGACTTTAAGAACTTGGTATTTGCCATTCCTAATGCCAAATCTAACCTCACTTAACTTAAATATTTAAAAATATTTGTATTATTTATGCTGATTTTTTTTTATTACTTACGACTGCAAAATTCATGATGAATTGTAATTTCAGAGATGGTTTGTGTTGGATCACTTGTTGATAATACTTAATGATCATTTCGTTGTCGTTGTTTTTTTCCCCTTTAGAGATCACATGGTCCTCTAAAGAAGTCATGGGTAGCTGTTGTAGCTGTCCAGATAAAGAAACTGTCCCAGATAACCATCGAAACAAGTTTAAGGTAAGCCACTGACGTGCTATGCTCTGAATTATTTTGTTGCTGAATAGCTCAGTGATAGAAAAATATACAAAAATAAGGTGGGAATTACTGAGCAGTTAAAACACGGCAGAGCTGCAGGTGTTTGTGGCTACAGGTTTCTCTTGCCCCTTTAGAAATCCTCTCTTACCAGCAGTGAGAGGAACTCCCTTAGACAAGGCTGCCTTTTTTTATGACAGTTTTGATCTTTAGGAAGGAAAAATGGCGCTGTGGTTTTGATCCATCTCCATTTCAGCTGGTAGGGCCCAAGTAAGTGTTGTTGTGTCTGGGAGGTTATGGAAGTTAGGAAGGGAGCTGTAAGCATAAAGGAAGAGCTGTTGGAGAGGTATGATTATGAACCTGGATGCAGGGTCAGCAATGGATGATCTTACTTGAAGATCACTACTGGCTTTCATGTTCTGAGAACTTTTGTCCTTTACTTGAAATTGTGTTTATAAACGTGCTTCTGTCCCTTATGCCTGGAATTTCTAAGCTTGTGAACACTTGTTCATGTGCTTAACATGCTTAACACGAAGCTGCTCAAGTCAGTGACTTTAAGTAAACATACCTTTGCCTAGTCACACAAGTCAGATTTGCGTCTGTGCTCTGAACTGGCTCTGTGTGTTGGCAAAGGAATGTAATGCTTCCATAGTGAAAAATGATTCATGCATTGCCTTAGGGCAACACTGAAATGAGCTTTAAAGCCATGGGAATTTCTGGAAATGTTTAATATTATCAGTACAAAAAGCTGCAGGATAACATATTTTCCTGTTTTCTTGCTTTTTATGCGTTTGACATCACTTTGTGTAACTAGTTCCTATTTTTCTCACTAGAATTTCTCTGGTTTGTGTGGGTTGCTGGTTTAGCAGCAGGGGGGAGAAGATGAAAGAGTGTAATTTGCAAAATGAAGAAAGTTGGCATAAGCCTTTGTGGCAGATGAAACTATTCCTAATTCTTTTCAATTGACTAGATTTCAAGTTGAAAATGCATCTTTAACATTAATTGATACCATAGGGAAGATTTTTTTTTGGTAACCTTTTTATTGAGTAAGAAAGAAGCCCACTAAAAGAAGTATTGTCAGGTAAAATATGTGTGGAGGAAAATATACATTGTTTGAGTTCCATAAAGGATGCAGATAACCTCCAACTTGTTTAAAAGCAGAAAGTCTATGAGTCTAAGCTTTATACACATGTTGTCATGCAAGATAACTGTAGGGTATTTGAATTATTTGTTGGCTTTAAAAAGGCAGGAAAAAAAATCTCAAAGTCTGGTGATTCAGCACCGTGCAAGGCTCTACAGGTATGTGAAGGAAGCTTTATCTTGGTGCCCCTTATCCTTTTTCATTCCTTTTCCCAACTGTAAGTGGAGTTAGATGACAAAGCAAATATTTTTTTTTAGAAAGGGGGTTCTGAAAGATTCCATTATCTGAGGTATGCCGTATCTCTGTGGAAATACTAGAATTCGTACATAAAGCCAGTTTAAAAAAAATTAAAATGAAACATAGGAATTTATCCTATTTATAAATTTCTCTTCAGATTTTACAATGATGTTAGGCAGGCCCGTTTGTACTGATTTTAAATATGTATTATTCTGGGTTGGGGGAGCAAAGGAACTGGTTTGGTGAGGGTTTATTTTTTTAAACTTTTACTTCAAGGATCGTAACTCATATGCCAGAGCAGATGGAGCACATAAGTGAAGCATTAAGATTATTAATAGTGCTACTGGTGCTCAAAAGAGTACTTACCTAATGCTATTTAACTTCCTTTTTATAGGTTATTAATGTGGATGATGATGGTAATGAACTGGGTTCTGGCATAATGGAACTTACAGATACAGAACTAATTTTGTACACGCGTAAAAGGGACTCTGTAAAATGGCACTACCTCTGTCTCCGTCGCTATGGCTATGACTCAAATCTCTTCTCTTTTGAAAGTGGCCGAAGGTGTCAAACTGGACAAGGTATGTGGAGTTTTTCTATATAAAGCTTTGTGGGTATTTGTTTGATGTTGGAAGACAATTGTGTTTAACAGAAACCAAATCAAACAAACAAGAAATGTATTTGCTGGTCTTTGGCAAGGGTTGTAAAGGCTGTAGTTTTATATGTGAATGGGGCTTCTGGAAAACAGTGAAGTTACTTTATGAGGAATGGTCTCAGTAAAACGAGCATTTGAGTTGCACATAGTTTTGGATATTGTAGATCTGGAGATGTTCATGCTTGTATGTGTGGATCCTTCTGATCAATTTAGGAGATGATTTTGACAGGGAAATTCTCCCACCTCAGAGGTTGACTTGACTTTCAGGGAGGGACAGTGAAACCAGGAACTGTAGAAAAACCTTCTTAATTGACAGAATTCTCTCTTTTTAGATTTTTAAAAGACTGGTATGAACTGGATATTCATACCCTGTTACTGTCTTCAGTAACAAAGTCGAGTTTCATCCTTTTGCTAAAACAAATACCACTTTCATTTTTATCAATGACATCATTCTCAAATTTTGACACATTTTTGTGTGAAGTATGCA
>VZTM01027510.1:87937-101840 GCA_013400555.1 Jacana jacana
AAAAAAAGAAATCTGGCAGAATATGTTCCCTCTGCTGCCATTTTGCAATGGAGCATTGTTCCTGAGACCTACACTGGCTTTTGTGGGCACAGTTGCAAAACTTCATCTTCACTTGGCAAGATGACTGAGAAGTTTTTCATTTGAGAATATCCTGAATACTGCCCAGAAAGTGTTAGGGTTTTTTACTGATTACATTAGGCAGCATTCTTGTTTGTTTTCTGGGTAATCTCGAATTATATCTATTGATAAGTTCTCAGAATGCACTGGTGGCAAAACATTGAGTTTGTGTTAGGTTTTAAAAAACCTGAAGGCGTGTTTTGGGAGCAAAGTTAATAGATAATTCAGGATAAAAAACCCAAGGGAGCTGGTGTGTCACCATATCGTGTAAGTGACAGATCACATTGTCCTTAATGTGTATTTAACAAAAATCAAGGTTGCATCAAGTTGGTTTTGCTTGTGGTTTCAGTGCCAGATTAGTTGACCTCATCTTTTAAGGAATCAGCAGTTGGAAGCACTTTTTTTAAACAAAGAGGCAAAGGCAGCTGAATTTCTTGGAAACTTACTGGGAGTTTTTTAAAGCATGTGAACCTAGATAATTTCATTCTAATTTTATTTTTTTGCCCATTAAGATTTAAGTATCCAGTGTGAATTTTCAGAAATAGGTGAAAAATTAAACACGGACTATTAGTACTTGAGCTGGATCATGGGTTGGGGAAAAGCAGTAGAAGCAGCTGGACAGCTGTTGTGTTGCAAGCATGACGCTTACTCACTGCACCCGCTGAGTATTAATTGTTGAGCGTCTTTCCTGTTAGCAAGCTTGGTGTATTCCCAGCTGGGGTTTTGTGAACTTCTGCCACACAGAGCAGTTCTGGTAGTTCTGTGTCCTTCAATAATGGTATGATGATTGTAATTGCCAGCATATTACCCTAATTGCACTTACCGAACTAGCTGTATAGGTAGGTAGTTTTTAGTAAAGCGTGTTTTAAGACTGTAATACTCACTTGAAAAAGCGAGCACCTGCACCCACGTTTAACAAGCGTGTCAACTTTAACTTCATGCTTTCAATGGAAGAATAATCCAAAGCTGCGACTTTGCTGGTGAGGGTAAGTTGGGGCGCCCCCTGCTGTTTAAAGGCAAAGTGGCACAATACACACGCAAAATACATGGTATTGCTGCTAACTTTGTGTTCTGTGTCTATCCTTTAGCCTAAAGCAAGTGCTTTGTTACTGTCTGTTTCACACAGTTTGTCTTACTAGCTTTTCATTTCAATCTTCTTAAAGAAACTAAACTTTTACCCAGTGTTTAAATCAAATCCTTCTTTCTTGTTGTGCAGGTACCTTATTTTTCTGGTAATTTAATAGAAATCTGGTTTAAAAAATATGACTCTGTAGCACCACAGTAGTTTCATTTAGGATTGTTTGTTTTTTATTATTTTTTACTTAAACAATTTCCTTTTAATCAGCTTAAAAAAAAAACCCCAACCTTGCCCTGTTTTGTGGTTTGTTTTTGGTTTCCTTTTTTTTTTATCCCTCATTTAGTACTCAAAACTTAGTTTTGCTCTTAACTGAACCAGTTTTCTGTTCTAATTTAACTTATGGTGCATGGGAATCTTATTCTTCTACTAGATAAACACTTCAAAGGTTCTCTCAGTAATTTTGTGTGTTTTGGTGCAATAAAAATTTCTTAACGTTTTTGTTCTTTAACAGGTTTTCTTTACATGGATTCCAGTTCTAATTTTTGAAAGTTATAGACACTGTAAGCCATGTTTCTTACGTTAAAGGATTTTGATTTTTTTCTTGTGTATTTATAGGAATCTTTGCCTTTAAATGTGCCCGTGCAGAAGAGCTATTTAATATGTTGCAAGAGATAATGCAGAATAATAGCATAAATGTGGTAGAAGAACCAGTAGTAGAAAGGAATAATCATCAAACTGAGTTGGAAGCTCCAAGAACCCCTCGAACGCCTACCAGTAAGTAGTGGTTATCCTCTTAGATGACATATCTGAATGTAATGTGGTACTTAGCTGAAAATAGCATTTAATTTGCATTAAATCTTTAGGTAATCAAAAAGAAAGCTAATTTAAAGTTAAGAGGCTAATTACAGTAATACATTCTCTTGAGGTACTTGCTCAAAAGAGAATCCTAAGTCTTAGGAGCAGAACTGCTTTAGTCAAGTTCTTCAGCTTTAAGAAATTAGTTCTGGGAACTTAGTTGTTGCGTAAGAACGGTGTTTCAGTGAAGCTGTGTTCTTATGAACCCTTAGTAACACACCTGTTGAATTGCTTCATTACGATATCATCGTGTTTTACTTGTAGCATTTCTGAGAAATATTACTGCTGGGCAATGTTCCAGCCTTTTTAGGGAGGGGAAAAAAGTAATGGTAATATCACATCTACAGTGGGTTTGGAATCTTTCTTTTGCTGTGGGTAGGTGGATGGGGAGAGTGAAGTCCTTCCAAAAATACTGGAGGATTTTAGGTAATCTCAGGCAGAGGCCTTGGTAGTTGAAACTAGGAATTTCAGGTTACTGATGGTTTCAGAGAAATGTAGGGAGATACATTGTTAATGGTAGAAAGAAAAGTTGGACAGGGAATTTACTGGGAGGACTGTGGTATGTAATACACCTAGATTTCAGTGGGGTTTTTTTAGATGTCTTTCCCAGTAAATACTGGGATGTTATGCTCTGCAATTTGCTTTCCCTTTCCTTCCCCCCAGCAAAATTGAATCTTGTGACTATATAATACTGTTCTACATATTGTAATTTCTCTTTTGAAAATGGAAAATGAAGATACAAAGCATCTTACTCATATACAGTAAAATGTTCTATTTTAATATGGTTTTGCTTGTTTTCTAATTGAATCAGCTCCTGGGTTCAATGCACAAAGTTTACCTAATGGCTATCCCAGATATCCATCTTTTGGAGATGCTTCATCACATCCTTCCAGCAGACATCCTTCTGTGGGAAGTGCACGCCTCCCCTCTGTCGGTGAAGAATCAACGCATCCTTTACTTGTACCAGAGGAGCAAGTGGGTGCTTATTTTTTTCCCCTTCATATAATTCATATAATGGTTCAGAATTTTCTGATGATTGTTCTGTAGGTTTTCATTTGGATTTTTCAGTATTGGGTGTATTGTACTTCTACTGTATGTTAACTATCCCAGAAAAGTTTTTGCTTTGTCTTTTTAAAATGTACTCTGTAGGATAGCATGCTGAGGAAAAGTAACCAATTTAAGTTGCTTTTCATATTTCTATACAAAGATACAGAAAGTATGTATTTGCATATACTCTTCTCAAAAATTTCAGTAATTATTTTAAATATAATGATAGATCCTGGTCAAAAAGCTTCTTGACGTAAAACTGTTCTGGTGCCTTTATCTATTAGGCAGTTGAAAACAGCTATTGGGTGGTTTCCTGGCCTCATTTGAGACTGAACAAAGATAGGGCTCTCAGCTTCTCTTCGCATGTCACGTGCTCCAGCTCGTCTAGTCATTGCCCTCTACTGGATTTACTACAGTATGGTGTCAGTATGGTGATGTCTGTCTTGTAGTGGGGAGCACAGATTCAGTCTCACAACTGCTGAATTGATAGTGATAAAACGCTTTCCTTAACCTACTGGCTGTGATTTCGCTAACACAAACCAGTGCACATTTGCTTCTGATTGCTGCAAGGGGCACACCGCTGGCTCACATTCAACTTACCGTCTGCCTGGACCCCTGGTGTTTTCCTGCAAAGCTGGTTTTAAGTCCCTTGATGCCCAGCCAGTACTGTCAGTGGTGTTCCACAACAGGCACTGGACTTTGCATTTGATATTGCTGAACCTCATAAGGTTTCTATGAGGTCAGCTCTCCAGGCTGCTGAGATCCTCCTACTCAGTGGAAACCCTACCAACCTGAGAGAGGCTGAAAACTTTCAGAGAGTGTGTCCTATCTCATCATTCAGGCTGCTGATGAAAATGTTAGTCAGGTTTAATAAAACATAATGTTGTTTTGGAAGACTCCCATGTGTGACAAGAAACACAGTGTTGGGAACCAGAGACGGTAATGAGCAGAGTGCAGTGAACTGTCTTGTGGGAAAGAATTTGTTAGGGGCCCCCAAAGAAGAGTCCAAGAGTTATTGTTGGAGTTATTAAGGAGTAAATGAGTTTGAAGAATCATTGTAGGAGTCAAGTGGGCTTTAAATAACAGTTCAGCTTGTAGATCTTGACAGAGAAGTTGAGAAGGCTGGATGCCAGCTGCTGCAAAATGCTCCTTTTGCTGTTTGGCTCTCCAGACAGAATGAAAGTTTAGAGAAGTCCATTACTCCGATCTTTACCATTCAGCCTTGTGATGATCCACTGGGGGGACCTGAAGGCATAAACTAGTGGTGTATTCCTGCCTGCCTTAGCGGCACCTGGCACCAGCTCTTGCTCCTTTTTAATTCTGAGCGCTACAGTTCGTGTGGAATTGGATATTTTTCTACTTAACTTTCTGATATTAGGAGGCTGTTGGCTCTTGGAGAAAGAATGGACTGTTCTTCTGGTATAGTCAGCCTCTCTTCTTATTGCTTAGCTGTACACAAGGTGAGATTGGGGGGGGGTTAGGTGGTTTTATTTGGGTAGATTTCCTTTGCAGTGTGAAAATTGCAAAGATATATTTAACTGAAGCAACTACTGGACTGTTGGTCGCTGTCAAGGTAAGGGGCAGCAAAGCAGAGCTCTGGTTTGTCCAAGCTGACTAATGAGCTAAGTTGGAGCAGCCCAAGGTTGCCCTGACCAGAGCTGAGCTAGAATAAAACCTGAGAAGCTGTAAGTAGAGCCTGACTGAGATAACATTAAATCAAAATAATTAACAACACAGGGTGCAAATTGTATTCTTTTGTTAGAGTAATATTAACAAAACCAATAACAAGATTTCAGGTAAAAAAAACTCAAAACCCAGCACAGTTGAGCAGAATGTGAGAGATGACCTTTGCTCTTAGACAGCTGCCATCACAAAATTTGATTTGGAGGTATTTTGATTAGAAAAACGGGGAGTTAAGATGGAAGAAATTTGGAGGGGAAAAGAGGCACAAATATCATTTGAATTTCCTTTTTCTTCCCCTTTTAGGTGCATACTTACGTCAACACTACTGGGGTACAAGAGGAAAGAAAAAATCGATCAAGTGTGCACGCGCCACTGGAATCAAAGCTTTCAAACACTGAAACAACTAAAGTGAAAGAAGATCAGATGTGTACTGATGACAGAGACGGTCAGGTTCTCCTGGAGCCTGAAGGAGTTAAGTTTGTTTTAGGACCAACACCTGTTCAAAGGCAGTTGATGGAAAGAGAGAAACTGGAGCAGCTTGGGAGAGACCAAGTTAGCGGCAGCAGCACAAACAACACTGAATGGGACACTGGGTACGACAGTGATGAACGTAGAGAAACACCATCTGGTAATAAATTTGTGTACGAAAATATAAATAGGTTATCAATCCCTAGTGCCTCAGGGGTCAGGAGAGGTCGTTTGACATCAACCAGCACCTCAGACACCCAGAACATTAACAACTCTGCTCAGAGGAGAACTGCGCTGTTGAACTATGAGAACTTGCCATCCTTGCCACCTGTTTGGGAAGCCCGCAAGCTGAGTAGAGATGAAGATGACAGTTTAGGACCAAAGACCCCGTCTCTGAATGGCTACCACAATAACCTAGATCCAATGCATAATTATGTCAATACAGAGAATGTAACAGTACCAGCAAGTGCT
Source organism: Jacana jacana (assembly GCA_013400555.1). Lineage (NCBI taxonomy): Eukaryota > Metazoa > Chordata > Aves > Charadriiformes > Jacanidae > Jacana > Jacana jacana. Next base: position 93,657 of record VZTM01027510.1, read on the forward strand.
CATAAAGTAGAATTTACACGACGTCGGGACTGTACCCCAACAGTCTTTAACTTTGACATTAGGCGGCCGAGTTTAGAACACAGGCAGCTCAACTATATACAGGTTGACTTGGAAGGTGGTAGTGACTCCGACAACCCTCAGACTCCAAAAACCCCCACCACTCCACTTCCGCAGACTCCAACCAGGCGCACAGAGCTGTATGCTGTGATAGACATTGAAAGAACTGCTGCTATGTCAAGCTTGCAAAAAGCACTGCCCCGAGATGATGGTACTTCTAGGAAAACTAGACATAATAGTACTGACCTGCCTATGTGAGCCTGGGAAGCGTTAAATCATTTGCACCTTTTGTGAAGTTTATAAAATTGAAGATGCAAGTTCTTTGCATTTCTTAACACTAACGCCTTTTATAGACTAATAGAACTTTTTCTGCATACTTCATGTACTTGTCTAACTAAAGGGAATTAATGTAGAGCAAGTATTCATTTAGGTAACACTATTTCATTCTACAGTAGTAGTAATTACTGCGTAGCAGAATCACCACCTTTCACAGTGCCTCTTTCAATTGATTAGAGTCTGAGTGACATGCCAGTTTTGAATTTATAAATATTCTGGTCTGGTGCCTATACTTGTCAGTGGCATTTATAACACTTTTTAAAGCCTCTTGATATGTGCATTATTAGCAGGTAAACCTAATCTTTCAAGATACCTATCCTACGTTCGTTCCTCGTTGAAGTGGCTCCTCCAGAAGGAGATGTACGTAATGCATTAATTCACTCAGTTTGACGTACACCAGATAGATTGGTTCATCTCAAGGGATATAAACACCACACCTTTTTTTGTCTGTTTTTTGGTTGTGTTTTGGTTTGGTTTGTTGTTGGTTTTTTGTTTTTTTTTTTAAGACCACCTTGGCAAGAAAGCCTCTAATTCCCAATAACTCTTAACTTTTGTGATATTGGAGAGGTCACATCAAAGTTCATTGATCAGAGCTGTAAATGTATCTAAACCCAGCCTTAAGCTCCTTCTGCTAGAAGAGAATTGAGTGACGTATCAAGTTCCCTGTGAAATCTGACAGAATTTTAATCTCATTAGGGTTTCGGTTGTTTGGGTTTTTGGGTTTTTTTGTGTGTGTGAAGGAATTCACAGGTTGGCTGTATGAACTAAGGTTCTCTTGTCATTGCATATTTCAATGTGCCTTCCTTTCTTTGCATTTGTCTGTTTCTTTATCTGTTCCATGATGTCTTGTTTTAAAAGTCAAAATTTTGTACATAGTTTTAATTATTGTTCAGGGTCATCTATGTGTTTGTCTTACTCTCCACATTTGACAAAGAAAATCTCTTGAAGGTCAAATGGTTGTCTTTGTCCAGTGTTCTACTTTTTTAATGCCTCACAGACATATCCCAGCTCTCCAGCAGCATGCATTATTGCACAACTGGAAAGGTTTATTATGCAGTTATTGTCTTCCTCTAAAGCCTCAGACACAGGTTACACGGGAGGCAGGGTACTGGACGTAGTTCTTGGTGGAGAATTGCACGTTCTAGCAATGTGCATCCATAGTCAATAGTATACTTTAATTTAGAAAGAAATGTAGTCCTATATCTGAAGGTAGTATTATCTACGAGCGGACTTCTTTTCCTTTTGCAGTTGATGAACTTGGTTACAATGATGGCTGCTCAGTGTTACAGGTACATCCAGGTAGAATGTTGTTTGTTGAACATGCCAGATGCACCCTTAGCAGAAGTGTTGGGGTTTGGTTTTGTTTATAATACTCTGAATAATTTTAGAATTCTGGCGGTATCGCAGGTGCACCTTGGTACTAGCAGCAGAAGAGATTATTCTCAAGCCTGTGATTGCAAATGAACTTACTCTTGTGTGAACTGGTGTGATGTGAAATAACCCTTGAACTGTGAGTGAGGAAAAACATGCAAGAAAAGCCATTTGGAGATCTGAAAAAGAATTAAGGATCTTCATGCAATATTTGAATTGAAGTTTTGTAGAAAACAAACTATAGCTATTTTCACTTACATTGGAGTGTATTCCTGTTCCTTTGTTAACTTTTGGTCTTCTCTCAGTTTAGTAGTGGCAGCGGCAGTAGCACCTGACATATGTGTGTCTTGCCACACCACTAAGGGATACCAGGCAACCTTTTCACTCTTTAATACTTCTTTACAGACTGTATTGTACTGAAATACCAGATGCACAAAGAACAGAATTTGCAGAAGTAGAAGATGGGAGTCCTTGGGACCATTATGAGGAACTTAAATGAGATTTCAAAAAAATCAAAGCTCATTAATGATTTCACAGTCAACCTCTGCATGCTCATGTGCTAGACTTGTTGACTTGTGGGGAGACCTTGGTACTTAAGAAGGTAATGACTACCTAGAGCTAGACATTTTACAGGTCTGCAGTGTTAGTTTGGCACATCTTCACCATTGCCTCACCTTATGCTACGGACAGTCTTGGTCTGTGCTGAAGAGAAATTACCAGGTATTGTGAAATGCTTTCTGGGTTAATGGCACTGGTGTGATTCTTGTTCTTAGCTTTCTTAAATTTGTGAGCCGAACTAACCCTTCAGCATGTGCTTTGAGGGAAACGTGTCTGATGTAGCTGACTGCCTAGAAATATTTGGTCCTCGTCTGTACAGTATGAGTCTTTCAGAAATACTAATGAATTGAACCCTTAAAGCATACCTTGGGAGGCAGGGAAGTAACATTCTTAATTGATGCATAGGGAAACAGGGGCTCAGGTAGATCCTAAGTGACCTGCTGAAATTAAAGCAACCAACCATCATACTCCTCCTTGGTCCTGGTGCACTGTCCCGTGCGTTTATCCTGAATAATCTCAGATACAAGGGATGGTCTGAGTAAATTTTTTTTAATGTTACAAGTTTTGCACTACTTCATGGCAGGTGTTTTCTTAGCTCCAGTCCCCAGAAGTGAGAGCAGACTGGAATTTCAGCTTTCTGTAGTCTTAATTACATTAACAAGTCCGATGATGTATTTTCCAGGACTATGTTTTTTTAACCCTCTTACATTTTACAGGTGGGATGATGCTTTCTTGTTTGGTGTACGCTGCAAATGTACTGGGTAGTCCCCATTACCCGTGCTGCTCAGCTTCACTGTTCCTTGTTTTCTGCCCTTTGAAGTAGATGTAGTTGCAATGCACTTTACCCTTTGAGACTTGGCAATTTACCCGTTGAGACTTTGGGGGTTTTGATATTTTTTTTTTTCAATTCAGTCTCTTTAAAGACTGTGATGTTAGGTTTAGTGTCTGTAATCAAGGATTCAGTTTTCAGCTGCAATCTCTCCACAGTATTTAGATGATATTTACTTTAGGCCTACAAATGTGTAACCATTTCTCTTTAGTAACGGAGACGTGTTAAGCTCACAGAAACTGGGTCTCTGTCAGTTCTACTTTTCACCCCCAACATGCAGTTGGCTGCTGCCCTTCAAGCCCGTTTGATGAGCGAAACCTTTAGCTGTAGGTATTCCTGTAAAGCAGTGATTTGGGAAAGACCTACATTAGTGTATCTAAAAATATATAGATATTAACTAAGGAGACTGAGTTGACCAAACAGATGAAACAGCAACCAAAAGTACATAATAAGGATTGTACTAGAAATAGTTAGGATTTAATCCATTGGTGATACCAGGAATTTTTTTTTTCTCAAATTGATGTCAAGAGGACCAATTTTTTTTAGTTTTGTGGTATTTCTCGGTCACTCCATAAAACAACATGAGAGAGGCCCGTTTTCAGAACCTTAACTCTCATTAGAACATACTTTTTTGTTTGTTGCCCCTGATTACATACTTTTTGCATATGAGATGGGTTGATTCTATCATTATGTTGAGGTGCCTTGAAGCACTGTTCTGTTCCTATTAAAATCTACAGAATTTAAATCTACAGAAGTGTTCCAATAGACATTTGATGCCATAAGCTGCTTAAATCTCCCCCCGCCCATGTTTGGATATTTGTGTGTACAAAGAAAGTTGTCAGCTGTACAAAGTCCAAACCAATGTGAAAACAGAGCTGCTCTTCTGCCAGTCACAGACCAGCAGTTGGTTTTACTGGTTTTATTGCAACATGTATTGGCTGAAAATCTGGCTATCCTTGTTTTTGTTTGTTTTATATTTAACCACTTCTCAATGAAACAGAGTCAGGAAGGAGCAGACTGTCTTTTTTTTCACTGTCAGTGAAGTAAAATTGCAAATTGTGATTAATATCAATTACTACTTTGAGCATATAATGATGTTCTATCTGATTTGGACCTCTATTTCTAAGCAGTATTCTTTTCTGTGTGTAAGGTGGGATCAATGGTGAAATTCCATTTCTGCACTGTACTAATTTATTTAATGGCTGCAAAAAAGATTAAACTAATTTAGTAAGAGCTAATAGTGGACTTCAATCTGAAATTTACCTATTTTCCCTAAAGAAGTTTGATTCTTCAGTTTGATAGATAGAATTAGGTATTTTTGGAATTTAATTGTAAGATCTCTCCCATCTTTTCCTTGAGGTAGCAAATCAGGCATTTATATTTGACAGTATTTACTTAATATAAACAGAAGTTCATATATGATATCTTTATTTTAAATTCATATACACTCCAAAAAAAAAACCACAGCAGAAATTCCACCACAAAAAACTGCGTTAAGTTGGAGTCAAGGTTGCTGATGTCCTTCTTACAGAGCATGTATGGAAAAGACAAGAAGTCATGAGTTCAGGTTCTTTCCCAATCTTTAGGAATTGCTTCCTCTTTTTGACAGGATAAGTGACTAAGCAAAAAATAAAATAAAATAAAAATCAACTTAGCAGCTGCAACTCTGACCACGTGTACAGTATTTCTTCTGATATTGTGCTGTAAGGGATGTGACTAAGCCTGTCAGATGTCTTAGGAGGATATTATCCTAACACGGTGTTTGCTCCAGATTAACGCAGTATTTTGTTTGGGAATATGTAGGTGTACAGACAGAAGCTGAGAGAGACAGTTACCTTTAAAGTTGATGAAACAAGTGTTGGACATTTCTATATTTTTATATATTACAAAGGGCATTTTGAACTTGCAGTTTTAGTAACTATTTAGTGTGGTAATATACATCTATGTGTCCGTGTTTTCTGCTATATCCACTACTTTGGTGTAACTCTATTTTATGTAGCAAATACGTGTATATACACAGGAGATTATGTAAGAAAAGAAATAATTAAGAAATAGGCTGGAGCCCTTCAGAACAGGGACCGTCTTGCTCTGTGTCTGCAAAGTACTTAATGCCTTGGGGGTCCCAGCCCACAGCTCAGGGCTGAGACCCCGCGGTGACCGAATTGCCAAGCAATGACTGTGGAGGAGCAGCTCCCCTGCTTTCCACGAGAAGCCTTAGTAGAAGAGGTGCCGTGAAGCTCACTTTGCCACTTGCTCCCTGGTGCTGGGGCTGTATGTGGTCATTCCCAACACCACCTGCCAACAACCCAGAGAGCCCAGAGTCCGTCTGTCCTTTGCTCCAGTCCTTCCCTTTGGCATTAGGAAAGGAAGTGTGTGGCAGGAGCTTTGATGTCATCAGGGAGTCTTCCTGGTTAGCAGGGCGATCCTTCCCGGAGCTTGTTGGGGCTTCATGCAGCGTCCTTTGGGGCCAAATGAATGATTCGTGTTGACTTCCAAGGGCCGCTGGATGTGTTCCTGCAAGATCATGCTCTGCTGACATAACAGCTCTGTTACACCCGAAGACCTGGTTGGTCAAGTTCTTCAGGAATGGTCTAAAAATACTGTAAAAATATAAATATATTTAATTACGTGTACCGAAACAAAAATAAATCCTATTTGTTGTGGTCAGAGTTCAGATTCCTCTGTGAATTTTGATTCCTTAGTCCTACTTGCATATATATTGCTTTAACTATTATGTATGAAAGAGGAAGTGATTCTAAAGTGTGTGAAAGATCAGGATTACACCTGTTTTTTTAAGGGTTATATTATTTAGGGATGGATGTCAGCAAAATTGAACTCCATATTAATGCAGTTTTTTTGCATTAGAATATGTGTGTATATCATACAGCCACATTTTATATATAATATATTATATATTTGGTACTAACTTTGTATTTTCCTTGAAATTTTGCCAAATCTCGAACGCGGATGTTCTCACTTGTAAGACTTTGGTACTTCAATAACTGAATGTATAAGAAACGCTCTGGTATGAAAAGAGAAGTGTGTTGTCCGGTGTCCCACAGCGCAGACGTCTCAGCCAGCAGGCACCTCGCCTTTTCCACAGCTCGCTTCCTTGCAGCGTCGCCTCTCGTCTCCTGATCAACGGTGTGGGGTTTTGGGGTTGGTTTTGACTGAACTGCAGGCCTGCCGTTGCGATGCAGCCGAATGCCGCGCTCGCAGGCAAGCTGACCGGCAGTAGTAACAATAGGAGAGTCACCAGTGTGCCACAAATGCATTTAGCAAATGCAGAAATAGACGTTTTTACAAAGGCCAAACTCTTACCTTGTACGTTCCTTTCTTGTCATTACATTGTACGATATTGTAAGATTTATTGTATGTCCTAATTTGCATTATAAAATGTTTTTTCCTACTTAAAGGCATAAATATAGCAACTTTGTATAAAGGTAGCTTTCTAGATTTTTATTTCTTTTATATAAAAAAAGTCTAAACAGTGGGAGTACCATTGCCAAATTGTTTATAAAATTTCAATTAATTTGCCCTGTTCAATGAACTTGTTTTTACAAACATTCCATATTTCTTTTATGAGAAAAGTGATATTATACTATGCAGAAAGAGTGTATTTTTATGCCATTCCACGTTAATCTTAAACCTAATTTCACTTGTTTTAAGCTGTCGTTATGGAGGAAGCTTACCAAAAGCGCGTTTTTAACAAATGTAGTGTGTATTATGACAACAGTTTTCCCCTTTACCAGTGCCAACTTCATTTGGAAAAAAAAAAAATAAAACCTGTAGCATGGCAATAAACTATTGATTTTACATTGAAAATTGTCTGTCTGTGGGTTACTTCAGTATTTCCCAGTGTTAGCGCTGCTGTATTGTGTTTCCTTAGTATAACCCCTCCTGCTTTTCTTTACATTGTTGCTTCAGGTAGCTATTTCCCCGCCTCGGTGTCCCGTGTACGTTACTCATTACTTAGTAGCAAATAAACCCCTCAAACCCACAAACCCAAACCACAGAACATGATGACCTGGAGTCTGTAAATTTTTCTCCAAGCTTTTGTTTCATTTCTACTAGCGTTCTGTCACATCTTTCTCCTGTACTTACATTTCTGTTGTGGTGGTGGTGGTGGTACTATTTTGTTGTTGCTATTGACTCAGGTGGTGGCGAATGGCTTGCCAGCAATCTCAGTGTGCTCCTTGGAATGACAGAGTTCAGTTTTTTTTTTGGTTCTTTGTTCTTTTGTTTCCACTAGAAAGCAAGCTTCCCCGGTAACGCTTGGTTGAAATGCTTCAGCCCAGGGGTTCTGAGGTGAGAGCAGTTAGAGGATTAATGGGTAGCGATGTTCTGACTTGAACACCACACAACTGACACAAGTGCTTCCAATTAAGATATGTGTGCGCCTCGTGTTCTTGACCTAGCGTTGCTTTGGTCTGAGATAAAAATTCGAAGCCAGCTCCAAGTAGGTGGTACTGAACAGCCAAGCATCAAAGAGCTGACCCTGCAGCCGTAGCTGCACTAGGATTCCAAATAACAATATAAACTGACCGTGTTAAAGTCTCTGTATGTAAATCACGACTACATGTGTGTTAGTTTTTGATTGGGAGCACCCAAACAGTTGGGTTTTGTGGAAGGTCTCTGTGTTCATTCCTTCCTTCCTCGAATTCATATCTGCTCAGTGGCTTAAGTGACTGGTTTGACTGAAGTTAAGCCTCAAGCTGGATACAGTGATTTACTGGTCCTGGAGAAACCAGGGAACGGTTGCTGCTCTGTTACTCCTACATGAAAAATAGCTCAGCTGTAAGCAGAAGGTCTCAAGCTGAATTAAAGCTAGGTACAGACAGGTGGAGGTCTGAGGGAGAATTCATCCTTGAGAAACTGAGCCCGTGCTTCACTGAGATGTCCCGTGTGTCCAAGGGTCTTTGGGACTGAAACAGGCTCTGTTTCTTAATCCTGAAAGAGATGAGGTGCTTTACAAATTATATGTGTTTATAAAAATATTAAAATGAGGCTCTTCCCTCCCCCCCCTCCCCCCC
>VZTM01027510.1:101875-113741 GCA_013400555.1 Jacana jacana
AATTATTTACAGCATGACCTTAAAAAAAATGCCCTGAGCACATCAGGGCACTGCTCAGCTGGAAGCGGGAGGCAGGAGCCTGTAACTACTGCTGCTGGGCTCCTCCTGTTCTGGTGTCACTACTTTTACACATTAAAACCATAGCTCAGCAATAATCAAAAGTGCCTTAAACCAAACTTGAGAATTCTGTGTCATAGGTTTGGGTTTTTTTTTCTATGAGCATTTAATCTTCCAAAGGCTGTTGCTTGGTTAATCGTCTGAGGCACTTAAATCTCACACCACAGCAGCAGCAGTTATGAATTAAAATGAAGCATTGGTTCAGTACAAATCTTTGAGTGCTCCGAGATAAAAACAGTTAACATGGTTTTAGTTGGGTTCATTAGCCCTAGCCAAAACTTAAGATACTTCTCTATATAACTGTGAGGAAAACTGAAGATGTTAAAATTCAATTAGTACTCACATTTTCAGAACATGGCTAGGGGGAAACTTTTCAAAGAAAACAAAGGAAATATCCCAAAGAACTTCAGAAAAATTCTAAGCAGGTATTGATGTATGAAAAACCAGAGACAGATGCGAAAGTTGGCAGAGTTTAGTCATGTTTGGTTTTGCCTTCTCCATTGGGATGGGTACCTGTCCTTGGCCAGTTTGAATCAGGAACAAACAGCTTTGCCTTTATCCCAAGAGATTTGGATGCGGCAGCAAGAAAGGGACTACCAGCTGGAATGAATTCCTGAGGAACAAGTCATACAAACTAACGCACTTTTTGCTTTTTTATAAAGCTAAGAGGCTTTGTGTGTGGAACAAAAGTAGCAACAGAACAAGGCTCAGAAAAGACATTGAGGTGCTGGAGTGGGTTCAGCCGAGGGCAATGAAGATGGTGACGGAGCTGGAGCACAAATCTTCTGAGTAGCTGAGGGAGCTGGGGTTGTTCAGCCTGCAGAAAGGGAGACTGAGGGTGACCCTATCACCCACTACAACGACCTGAAAGGAGGTTGTGGAGATGCGGGGGTCCGTCTCTTCTCCCAAGTCACAGGCAATAGGACTAGAGGAAACAGCCTCACGTTGCTCCAGGGGAGGTTTAGGATGTCTATTAGGAAACACGACTTCACCACAAAGCTTGTCAGGCATTGGAACAGGCTGCCCCGGGGAAGTCCTGCAGTCACCATCCCTGGAGGTATTTAAAAGATGGGTATGTGAGGTGCTGCGGGACATAGCTTAGTGGTGGTTTTGTCAGTAACAGTGATGGTGTGTGGTTGGACTCGATGATGTTAAAGGTCCCTGCCAACCTAGATGATTCTACGACTCTATTCTAAGTGCCCAGATGGCGGCTCTCGGGAGAAGGGCTGGTGTGCGGCCCTGCCCTGCCAGGCACACCCCAGTCAAGCACTGCCCTGCGAGAGGCCAGCATTGCACAAAGCGGGGGCACAGTATAGAGGCCCCCACACCGCCGAACTTCAACTACCGCAAGCCCCCGCAACCGGGCGATGCCCTCCGCGCACAGCCGCTGAGGTACCGGGGATAAGAGGCACCGCCTCCTCCGCAGTGACAGACTACACCTCCCAACACGCTGCGCGCCGCCGGAAGCAGTGCCGTCTCCTCTGACGCCACTTCCGCCGAGCGCTCGTGGAGGGGCTGTGGGGCCGCGCACGCTGGTTTTCTCGGGCGGAGGCACCGGTACCATCATGGTGAGCGGCGGTGTGGCGGTGCCCGCAGGGGTGCGGCTAGCCGAGCCGGGCCGNTGTCCGGCGTGGTTCGCGCGGCGGGCGGGAGCGGGGAGGCGCCTCGGGCCTGGAAGGTTCTAGAGCCCACGGGATGGAGGGTCGGTCCAGGGCCGTGTCGACCTGTGGGACAGGCCGGGGATGCGGCGGGAAGACTGCGGGCGGTTCCCCGTTCTGCGGTAGGGGCTGTGGGCCCGCACGGCTGAGGCGCTGTAGGCCGGAGGGAGGCCGCGTTTTGCCTTCGCTCACTCTCCGAGGAGGCCCGGAGAGGCGGCGGCGGGTCCCCGGGCGTGAGAGGCGACGGGTAGTGGCCTGCCGAGAGCTGCCCTCGCTCCCTGGCGAGTCTCTCACCGCAGCCTTTTGGGTTTTGTTGTTGGAGCATGACATAACGGGCGCGAAGTTCTAGGCAGGGATTGCCTGATGATCACACAGCAAATAAAAAGTCCCGGTGCTCTGCAGAGGGTTGATACGTTTCTTCCTTTGGGATTTGGTCCTAATTCATTTAAGGCCTTCTGCCCTGTGCAAGTATTAGTCTTTAACGGCATGTATTTGCTATTGATACCATTCATTGGCATGGAAATGCAAAAAAAATAAATAAGTAAATTGGGTTTCAACACAAACATTAAAATGTTACATCCCCAGCCTGCTCAGTAACTGGACTTCTTAGGTTTTGCTGAGTGTTCCTATCTTTGGGTTGTCTGGATCCGACCGTTAGGTGCACAGACCAGCAAGACAGAGGTTGCCATAAACTAAGGTACTGCTAGTGGCTTCTCAGGCTCTTAGATCTTATTGTGGATATTCGGTCTCTTGGAGTAGATTATGATCCGTTGTCTGATCTCTTCACATGATGACAGAGTTGCAAGATAAATTCATGTTGATGCTATATTAAAAATCTATCCCAAATATACCTGTTACCAAAACCAAATGGGTATAGAAAGAAATCATTTTAATAATAAAAACATTGTGTGGGTTGTTAGTAGCAGGGATTTGTTTTTAAAATGCAATGCTTTATTTAAGCTAAAAGAATGTGCTTATGGTAATCCTCTTTTAGGCGTCCCTTTCCCTCGCTCCTGTGAACATCTTCAAGGCAGGTGCAGATGAAGAAAAGGCTGAAACAGCTCGGTTGGTAAGTTTAATTCTCTTAAGAAACTGGTTATACTTGGGGTGATTAAACTTTGTCTTTCCTACTGTTGAATGTACTTTGAGTTTATGGTGATGTGGAACTTCATCTGTCTTTTGAGTTTTTCCTGTAGCATGTCTGTGAATGGAAGGTAGTAGGAGTGTTGAGAAATAAGCATATTTGTTATGGTTATTAAGATGTAGTAGTTAAGAAACTTGAACCCAGACTCTTCTGTGAGCACAACTGTGGAAGGGTTGAGTTAAGATGTCCCCTTGGAAGTTATGGACCAGTATCTACTTCTTGTAATAAAATAGAAATAAGTCCTGTTCTAAAGTATATTTGTTTTCATTTTAGTCATCCTTTGTTGGTGCCATTGCTATTGGTGACCTGGTCAAGAGCACTCTGGGGCCTAAAGGCATGGTAAGACAAATGCAGATTCTTAGTGATCATACCTGTTAGTTTCATTTTAATAGTTACAGTATGTTTTCAAGTTGTATTCTAAATCTTGTATCTTGTAGGACAAGATTCTTTTAAGTACTGGAAGAGATAGCACCGTAACAGTGACCAATGATGGTGCAACCATCCTGAAAGCTATTGGAGTTGACAACCCAGCTGCCAAGGTCTTGGTTGGTGAGTTTTTAACAGCTTGTCATTGGAGTACTTGGCATGTCTTCATTGTAACTTTACTATGTAGCTTTCATTTGCTCTTAGAAAAGTAACCTTCAAATAATGTGAAAAATTAAGGGAGAGGGAGCAGAATTCCTGAAGTAGGCTAAGGTGTTGCAGGAGTTGTGGAACTCTGCAATAGAAAATATGTTGTTCTTGCAAAACTGTTCTGGAGCTTCCTCATTTTCCCTCCACCCTGTTTTTTTCCAGCATTCAAGGAACAGAAGACAGCTGTGTGCCCCTCTCTTTATTTTTTTTTTTTTTCCCACCAGAAAAAGTTGTAACAGAAGTCTTTAAACCATTTAGGCTTATGATTCTTTCTTCTTCTCCAAACTAACGTGAGATAAAAATATTTGTATGTAAAGCTGGTACTAGTGAGCAGGGTGTTTTGAATCAAAACATTCACACAGCGCCTTCTTTCTTTAGATATGTCGAAGGTTCAAGATGATGAAGTTGGTGATGGAACTACATCTGTCACAGTGCTGGCAGCTGAACTACTGAGGGTGATGTATTACAAATTTTCAGATGTGTTTTTGTTTGGCAGTGTACTCCTGTGATACCAGCATGGGATGTGCTCTTAGAGGCTTATGAAGAGTGCACCCAAAATACAGGATACCTTACTTAGTTGCTTTTTAAGTTGACAGGAGAGAAAACACCTTAGGTACTATGTCACCTTTGGGGGTTGGTTTGTTTTTTTTTACGTTAAATGATATTCCTTGTTCTGGTTTTTAGAAATTTGAACGTATTTTGATTTCATGCATTTTAAAAAATGATTTTATTTCTTTACTCAAGTGAGGCGGAGAAGCATTGCTCTCACAGGTCACTTCCTGGGTATCGCACGGGGCGTCATGCAGCACTGCTTAGTTGGGAGGTTCAGTCCTCTGAAATCCTTTCCATAGCAGGAATGAGAAAAAGCAGCAAGGCATGTTAAATTCTCTTCTTGTGTGCACAAGACCTGAATTCCTACTGTTCCTTTAAACCCTGCATACGGAGTTTACACCGCCAAACTCTCAATCTGAATTTACTATGAAAGAGACTTCAGAAGTGAGGAGTTCTTAGCAGAGCTGTGCCAGTAAATATAATCATCTCGGATCCAGGAGCTGTGCTCAAGAGCATCTGAGAAACAATCCATCAAGCTTGACAAATTCTTTGCAAAAAGGGAGTTTTGGTATTTTTTTTTCTTTTTTTTTTTTTTTATTTTTAACTGCACTTTAAGTTGCAGCCAAAAGTGAACAGGAAACTGATCTCAAATGTGTAGTGAAGGATTGCTGTTCTGAAGTGTGTGTCTTGTTGCTATTCCGATTGGAGTTAGGATTTTTTAATTCATTAATCAAAATTGCTTGATGGCATTTCAAGGACAGGTGAAATTTGCCTAGATTGGGGGGAAAAAAAAAAGCTGCCAGCTGGGTGACTCTCATTTCATTGTTAAAGCTCTCTGGTTTTTACTGCTATTCAGAATTTTCTGAATACTTGGAAGTGTCTTTCCTAGTTAATGTAAAATATACCTTGGGGAGAAAAACTCTAATTATTAATTTAATTTAAATAGGAGGCTGAATTACTCATTTCAAAGAAGATTCATCCTCAGACCATCATTGCAGGCTGGAGGGCAGCCACAAAAGCTTCAAGAGAGGCACTTTTGAAAGCAGCTGTGGATCATGGGTTAGTGATGTACATTTGATGTCACTCTTTATAAACCAGGCAACATTAAAACCTCAGTGAGAATTATATACCATTGGGAAATTCTTTGCTCTCTTTTTAAGTAAAGTCTGAATTTATGAATTTTAACAGGAAAAACAGTCTCCTGACGCCACTTTCTTTTTTTTTCAAATGAGCTACAGAAGCTTTATAAAAATATTTAAAATTGCTTATGAAGTGCAGAAACAACATCTGAGCAATGATTTGCGCTGTAGAAGAAAAAATCTGAGCTGTTATTTCAGACTTCATACTCTGATTTTAAATGTGAATATTTTCTTTACCTGACACTTGGGAGAGCAGAAAACTTTCTGCAGCTCAGTTCAAAGCTTAGCTTCTCCTAATTGAACTTGTATTTGAAATAGAAGGTTGTATTCTTGGGATGCTGGAGGGATTCTGTGTAGCATTCCTCAAAATGGAACGTGGTACGTGTAGACCCAGGCTCACAGTGGTAGGTTAATTATTATTAAGGCTTTTGGACTCCCCACTTTAGCTGTCCTGATTTTATTTTAGAGATGATGAGGTCAAGTTCCGTGAAGACTTGATGAACATTGCAGGAACGACTCTTTCATCAAAATTACTTACTCATCATAAAGATCACTTTGTCAAGCTTGCTGTAGAAGCTGTTCTTAGGTTGAAAGGTTCTGGTAATTTGGAGGCCATCCACGTCATTAAGAAACTTGGTGGAAGTTTGGCTGATTCCTACTTAGATGAAGGTAAGCCTTTGCATCTTGGCTTTAAGTGCACTTGCAAAACAAGGATGTTACACATCTCTATACAAATTTGTGCAAAGAAATATTGCTGTGTTATTGTTAATTTGATAAATAAACACGTTAGTATGTGTTAGTTTAAATGAATTCTTCTCCTTTTTTAATTTGAAGTCTTACAAGACCTTTCTGTTAACTATAGGCTTTTTACTCGACAAGAAGATTGGTGTAAATCAGCCCAAAAGAATTGAAAATGCAAAGATTCTTATTGCAAATACTGGTATGGATACAGACAAGATTAAGGTATGTGACAGACCTGCTGTTGTGAAACGATGCTTTTGTAAGTTGAATGAATTTTTAGATGGAATGCTCTGTTTTCTTTGATTTAGATTTTTGGCTCTCGTGTCAGAGTGGACTCCACAGCAAAAGTAGCAGAAATAGAACAGGCAGAAAAAGAAAAAATGAAGGAGAAGGTAGAGCGTATTCTTAAGCATGGAATAAACTGCTTTATTAACAGGTAGGTATATTCCTGGGAAAAGGGGAGAGGTACAAAGTAGCAGGACTTTATTATTGTGTGAGTGAGAAGAACATACATGTGTGTGTCTAAAATGAGGTGATTTTGCCTTATGCTTAATTCACTGGCCTCACTGGGGCTACATGTTAATTTCTGTGCTTCCCCTTGTGCGCCATGGCCCTCTCCTTTTTTAGAGAGGAAGAACTGATGTTATTCTGGGATCCATAGTTCAGTCCAGTTGAAGTGATGTTGCTACGCTTCTGTACTGACAGGTTTATTTACTGAATGCCAGCAGCACTGACCACATCCCTCTTGCCCCTTTTGGAGGGAAATTTGTGCTTGAAAAGGTCTGTGCTGTGAACATATTTAGTTCAAATCGAAGCAGTTATGTTTTATCCTGCATTGGTGCTAGAGGACTGCTCCAAATTCAAGGGTGCTTGTTTTAGAGGCTTCTGCACTCCCTGCCAGGAGGCTGTTAGGCAGATCTTTGGAAGTATTAAAGATAACCATTTTCATGTAATGATTCATACAGCTCACAAGAAACGTCACAATCTGTTACTTCTTTTTGTTAGCGGTGAACTGCTCTTTCAAAGTGTCACAGTGCGAAACAACCCCCCCCTTCAGTTATTTAGGGGTATGAGAAGTGCTGCTGCTTTGCAGGAGCTCCCTTCTGAATGCAGCTGCCATACACACGAGCAGGTGAATGCCTGGTGTTTCGGCTCACCCTGTAGCCTACTAGGAAGGCGATTAGTTGATAACCACACCAAAGAATGGGGGTTGTAAGAGCAGCACTGTTTTCCACAGTGGCAAAGATTTACTTTTGCATCTTATAACTCGCCTTCAGAATCTGTGTTTTGTAAGAACCTGTGTGGTGAATCTCTCCATCTGGGTTGTATTTCACGTACGTTGTGTGTAAGTGTAGGCAAAATGAGTGTTCTGTCCAGTGGACGTGTTGCAGATATAAAGACTCCTAGAGTCAGAAGTCTTATGGCAAACTGATGGAAGAATCCTTTGAGGTATACAAAAGAAAGTATCCTGAAGTCCCATTTCTGTTTTCCAGGTGGCTTGTAGCATAGGTAGTTGCTCAGGTAGGGGAGCAATCAGTTGGTGTAGCCAGGCTAGCAGCTAGTCAATCCAGTTAGATTGACTCTCAACTTTCAGGTTTATTCCCTGACAAAATTTGCCTCTGCTTACAGGCATACTGTAGGTGCACCTCACATCTGACACTGTGAGTGTTAGCCAGTTAAATGCCTCTGGGGAGGTGCTTGACAAAGCTCAAGGCTATATGGGTGCAGAGTTGGAAGAGCCTTCTCTGTGCATAGCCAGCAGCGCCAGTTGTCTCTTTTGAAGATAGACCAGAAACATCTTTTTTTTTGACAGAGATGGCACCTCCCGGCTCCTGCTGAACCTCTACCATGCTCAAATCTCTAATTTGAAAGGGAAAAATAATTTGGCTTAGCGATCCTGCATGGTTGTTGACCATTCCGATTTAGATGACTACTTCCTTCTAGAGAGAGTGGGATACATATTAATAAGGGAGCACATACTCCTCTCTGTGCTATGCTCTCTGTGTGTGTTACAAGAGTGACCATTTACCTCCTTCCCATAGAGTTGGGTACTGCTTGGATTCTGTAGTGCTGAAGGCACTGAAGGTGTTTCTTCACGAGTTCCTCTGGTGCACTCTTCTAGAATAGGCACTTAAGTACCTAGTGGGCACTTAGGATCAAAGGACTTAGAATTTAGTGTATATAGGGCTCTGGGCATTGATAGTATGTCTTGAGGGGAAGGGTATTTCAAAGAGCTATAATACTTTGAATTGTTAGGGGCTTTTTTTTAGCTTTGTATGTTTTCCTGTCACTGCATTTGCTTCTGTGTGGTAGAACATCCAGTCTGTGGCAGGTGTCTCAGATTGACTGCTTTTGTAGCTTTCAGAAATCTGTTTGTGTCCCTGCTACTAAGAATTGAGCTTCCTTTGTTGCTCTGGTATTTAAAAGGTTCGTTTGCATGTAATGAGCCGGTGTGCCTCTGTTTTAATTGTAGGCAGCTGATCTACAACTACCCCGAACAGCTCTTTGGAGCTGCTGGCGTCATGGCTATTGAACACGCAGACTTTGCTGGTGTAGAACGTCTGGCTCTTGTTACAGGTGTGTAGAGGGCCTGGTCACATGAAACTTGAAGGGTCTCACTTTGTTTGATCTGCAGTAAATGTTAATGCTTGATCACCTAGTTTATACTTTTTTACCATTAAGCAGATCTGCGAATGTGAAAAGCGCTCCAAATAAGCTCTGCTTTAAAGTACTTAAATACAGAGGTATATGGAGGACCCTATGAAGTTGGTTATAACATTTTTAAAAGTTGTTGATTTATCAACTGCTATATAACTTAGTATTTTTTAAGAAGAATTTTTCTAGAATTCAGTTTCTATCTTCAGTGTGTTATACTTCACGTGTGAACTGGTTTGATACTGAATCCTCCCTGTGTAATGATTTAAATGTACATGTATTTTTTTTCTAGCAGCTGTTAAGAAGGGATCCTGATGCTAACTGTGGAATGTAATTTAGCCAGTTAGTGCCAGTTAGTAATATTCTTCAATATTTAAAAAATATTTTAAGTCCCTGCTTGATAATCTTTTGAAATGTTTGTTTTCTAGGGAAAAGGTGAAACTTAGCAATAGAAGAAAATGATAAATCCACGAGTTAATGAATACAATCTTGTTATAACTGGCTGTTGTTTGATTGTAATAACAGAGAAGACTAAAAACTCATCCTTTGTTAAACATGTGGGCCTGAGGCATCTACTTGAGGCGCACCTCATGACATGAACAACCTGGCTGTTTTTGGTAGTGGTTAGTGTCAATGTGACTAGTAACTAATGAAAGCTAAAATCTGGAATGCTACAGATGATTCTCACTCCCTAAGTTAGAGGTGGTTATCTGGAACACCATGAAAATGGATTGTGAAAGTGATCAAGAGGATGGATAACTTGTTTTGCTGGGAGAAGGGATGAAGAACCCGACTTGTTTAGCTCAGCAAAACCGAAGCAGCAGTTGTGAATAACTGTCCGTAGGCACGTTGACACAGGCACACACTTGTTTGAGAGGAACATCGCTCGTGTTCTGGAACAAATTCAAAGCAAATTTTGCAAGAAGAGCAAGTGGACCATATCAGGCCACACTGGATCAAACAGTACAGCTGAAAAAATAGCCAAGCCTTTTCTAAGGACAAACTCTACTAGAATCTTGTCTTTCCTTGTACTGCTGCAAGTAGAGGAGCGCTGCAAGCTCCTGTGGAGTAACTCAGCATACATTGGGAGTGAATACATGTAAATGGTATTCTAATGAGTAGAGCATAGTACTAGAACAGTATTCCCTTCAGAGACGTTTTGGTCTTCGCAATATCCGTTCTGTTTATGGTGCAGGAGTTGGGAATGGTGCCCTGTACCACAGCCGTGATCTGATACGAGCCTCCTGATTCAGGAGCCTGGTGGCCAGTGGTTCTCAGCCATCATCAGGCAGGCAAAATGAATGCTGGTGTGAGCTCAGGCTTAAAAATGTAACAAACTTGGTTTAGCATCTTATAAATATTCATCAGTAAATACAACTAAAACTTCAAACAGATTAACATTTTAATGCTGGCAAATATCAACATTTAGTCTCTGATCCAGACAGAACTCAAAAGCATTACAGCTATAGTAGTTCCTGTGATGTAAAACAAAAATACTGGCGTTTCAAGGACTTGTCAACATCACTGGAAGGTTTCTGGTGCCATATGCTGACATTGGGAAAAAAATGGCTTGTCAGTATTGTTAATTTCAATTTATTTTGGGGCAATTAGGAAGATTATTATTTTTCTTCACACACACACACCGCTTCCCTTCGTTAGACCTCGCCTTTCATCCTGAGCTCTTTTATTTGTAGGTGGTGAAATTGCATCAACCTTTGATCACCCTGAGCTGGTAAAACTGGGAAGCTGCAAGCTGATTGAAGAAGTCATGATTGGAGAAGATAAGCTCATTCATTTCTCTGGAGTGGCGATGGGTAAGCTGCATGTTGTTACTACTGGTGTGTTGTAACATTTGTGTTAACCCTCTGCTGCCACGGTTCAGTTACCAGGATGGCATAGGAATTCTCTAATGGTTAAATGATGATGATTAAAACCTTGCTTTTCAAGAAAAATCCTGCAAAGATGTATGTTCATGGTTGAAATTGTTCATCTAGGTAACATTAAATACACATGTAAACATTTGTAAGGTTGGGAATCGAAATTGCTGCTTTGGGAGATGAAATTGACAAGAAAAGTAGCAAGCTGTCCTATGTAAAGAACTTGCTCTGCAGATGGGAAGTTTCTGAGGGTTTGTTTCGAGATAACTTTTGTTTCCTGTTAAATTCAGTAAGGTGTTGTGGAACAGCTCATTGGTGAAAGCAGTAGCATTCTGTACATAATGGCATTCTACCTGCCATCAGGCTTTCTTTTTGCTCCAAAATTGATCGATGTAAAACTTGACTGCAGTGATGGCCCAAACCATTACAAATGCTTTGTGATGGCCTCTTTGTATGTTTGGTTTGGGTTTTTTTCATCTCTTTGCATTTCACTTTTTAGGTGAAGCTTGCACTATAGTGTTGCGTGGAGCAACACAGCAGATTCTAGATGAAGCAGAGAGGTCTTTGCATGATGCTCTCTGTGTTCTCGCCCAGACAGTGAAGGACACTAGAACTGTGTACGGTGGAGGTGAGTATTAGATTCTTTGTACTTTGTACCTGATACACACGTTGTATTACTGTTCAAGTCAGATAGAAAACATCTGTGTGTCTCCAATTCATAGGTTGTTCAGAGATGCTGATGGCTAACGCTGTTGCAGAACTTGCCATCAGAACACCTGGCAAAGAGTCCGTTGCAATGGAGTCCTTTGCTAAGGCTTTACGAATGGTAAGCTGGTTTAATGAGATTGCTGGATTAACAGACGTTAAGTTTCACATCAGTTTACAAACTGCTTCAGCTAGTTGCTGCTTTTTCAAAGTTTTTGGTCTAAAAGTAAAAATGTGAAATTTAGCATTAGAAAAGAGCAGCCCTTCTGTTGATACTCTAGTGCTGTTTGATTGTGTTCATGCTCTAGTACTGTCTAGAGGTTTCTAGGCTTGCATTGGGGATTGCATCTTAAGAAATAAGGGTATCACAAGAAGCATTTATAGAACGCTGTTGGGATAACAGTCTGTCAACTTGAGAAGTAAATTGTCTTCCTGAATTTTAAATTAGGGAAAAGCTTTTGTAAATAAAATACTGTAGGAAGACATTTTTCCCAAGAAAATGAAGTTAAAGAGCATGGTAAGATTTGGCATGACCCCTTTGGTCAGCATGTGGATTTTGCTCTGCTGTTACTTAAACAGTTGTTGAGATTTAACTCCAGGCAGCAACTAGGACCACTCCACTGCTCACTGTTACTGCTGCCCCTC
>VZTM01027510.1:113780-174772 GCA_013400555.1 Jacana jacana
CCCCCCGTAGGGTAGGGAGAAGAGGGAGACAAGGGAGAAAAGGAGG
The DNA here is from genome assembly GCA_013400555.1 of Jacana jacana. NCBI lineage: Eukaryota > Metazoa > Chordata > Aves > Charadriiformes > Jacanidae > Jacana > Jacana jacana. Next base: position 113,827 of record VZTM01027510.1, read on the forward strand.
AGGGAAAAAAAACTTGTGGGTTGAGATAAAGGCAGTTTAATAGAACAGTAAAAAGGCAGAAAATTAGCAACAGTAATAATAATACTAAAGTGATAAAACACAAGTTGCTCTCACCACTCAATAGGTTGCTCATCCCATCCTGAGCAACGGTCGTGGATGCCAACTCTCGTTTATATACTGAGCATGATGGGTATGGAATATCCCTGGAATATCACTTTGGCCAGCTGTCTTTGCTCCCTCTCAGCTTCTGTGGAAAGCTGAAAAAGTCCTTGAATAATATATACTTTAGTTAGCAACATCTAAAATAGTATGTGTTATCAGTGTTCTTCAGTGCTCTTCTTGTGGTAAATCCAAACCATAGCAGCTGTGACAAAGGGAATTAACTCTGTCCCAGCTGAAACCAGGACAACAGCAAACAGAATGAGCTGGTGGTTAATGCTTACCAGTGTGCTGATGTTCTTCAAAACGAAGCCATTTCTCCAGTTGTAGTTGGAAATTATAAGAAAGAGGCGGATTTTTCTGTCCATGTGAAATGAACCGGCATATTTGCAAACATGCTTCTGTCCTCTCATCTCCTTTGTTAACAGGGTCTTAAACAATCCTTTGAAAGGTGGTTTGACTTGTTACTTTTTCCCTGTCTCTGATCACTGTAACAGATCATCTGTCACGTTTTTGAAGCTTCCTCTTCTTGAAATTGATTAGTAAGCTAGCAGTATGAAAGCATGTTCCATGTTTGCTAGGGATCGGTGCCTGCATGAATTCAAAGCATCCTGTGTTTGTGCCCTTAGATCCCAACAATAATAGCTGATAATGCTGGCTACGACAGTGCGGATTTGGTCGCTCAGCTCAGAGCTGCTCACAGTGAAGGGAAGACAACTTATGGACTTGGTAAGGGCTTGATAGTACTCCTGTTACTGAATGGCTGTTTGGGAGGTTTAATGAACTTGGTGACAGCTGTTTATTGCTGATCTATTCAGCTGGAAGAACTGATTATCTTGATTTGTGATTGTTTTGCTTAGAACGTGGATACATAATGTTACATTTCTGCATCATTCTGCTGGGCTTTTCACAATAAATGAAAAGCTTTGGTTTTGAAGGGGATGGTTTCCACCTGTGAAAACCAGTTCCCTTACATTGAGTCTATTTATACGAAGCTGGAAAATGAAGGCATTGATTTAAAAGCAAACGAAAAACCAACACAATCAAACACTTCCTCCTCCCTCAAAAAGGCTTGAAGTTGTGGAGAAGAACTCTGATACACCTGAGGAAATAGCACTGAATCCTGTTAGGAACTTGTGTCTTCCCAGTGTATGAAGTTTTCATCATGAATTTTTTTGTATGTAATTGCAACAAGTTAGGCTTAAATCAGGAGCCTTGAAGTGAAAGACTTCAGTGCTTTCCTTACTGTCAGTATGGTTAGTTTGGGCAGGTAAGTGACCATACAGTCAGCTGCTGGGTATTTCCTTTAAAAAAAAAAAAACCAAAACAGCCTCAAGTTTAAAAGACAAAAAGACAAACCCACCTCTTAATGTGTCTCTTCTTCCAGATATGAGAGAGGGTGTCATTGGGGACATGGCAGTCTTGGGAGTAACGGAGAGTTTCCAAGTCAAGAGACAAGTTCTGCTGAGCGCGGCTGAAGCCGCAGAGATGATTCTTCGTGTAGATGACATCATTAAAGCAGCACCAAGGTATGAGCTGAGTTATCTCCCCTGGTCAGGTACAGCGGCACACAGAAACCTCCTGCTGCCGAAAAGGGACTGCGCAGGAAGGTCTTGTACAAGCTTTTCATTTCAAGCGGAGACTTGACATCTGCCGTGCTGATACTGCTGTTAGATCATTTGGTTTGCATCAGTGCACTTAAATGAGTGCGCCTGAGCCCTGCCTTAGGCACCAGCTACTCCTGTGCCACATAGATAGATAGATATATTTATATATCTATAGTACCAGAACATCTGCAAAAGTGACTGACCAAAACATCAGGGATAGCGCTAGCTTTTTGCTTCTGGCAAGAGTTGTATGGAAATGCCCAGCTGCTTCTGAAGTGTAATTGCAGCTAAAACAAAGCCCTGTTTGTCAAAAGGTTTGGGGAGAAATGCCACTTGGAGGCAGGTTATCCCATGGGTCCCCGCTATGGGGTAGTTTGCACTGGTTTTGTCAATCGCGGTTTTCTGCCCTGGTCATGGCTGGTTACTTTGCTTTGAGATGGTACTGCTTCTTTATCTCCCAGATAAAGCTAGTGCTGAACGCAAAATACCAACTAGAAACTAAATATAAAGGTGGGTGGGGAGGCTGGTGGACATCAGCACGGGGAGGAATTTGCTAATATTTCTTTTTCTCCCCAGAAAACGCGTACCAGACCATCGCCCATGTTAAATGTTCTTCAGTACCTGAGGATGTGTGGACCAGATCTCACCCAGTAATTTTTTTAATGATCTAGTTTGTGTGAGGTTGTGGAACAGAAGCTTGAGACGGGCAAATCTCCATCAATGGCATGAAATAACTCTTCAGTGGTTTTAACTTATTTCAGTTTCTGTGTGTTGAAGCGAAGATTCACTTCAAGTAAAACAGGTTTTATACAACCCTGTTCCTTCTGTTCCTCTCCAGGTTCCACTAAAAGTACACTGAAATAAAATAAGAGGTGAATTCACATTCATCAAAGTTTATTTGTCTTTGTGTAGAGCCAAGAAGGGCAGTTTCATTAGAAAAGCTGAGGTGCTTGACCTCAGGCACTTCAAAACAGCCCCCAGGCATGTCAGGTGAGGGTTGTCCTTCCTCTCAGGCCTTTGTTGCCTTGGATTGACCTGGTGTGTTCAGCGGGAGTGGTTTGTTTCAGTCAGTCCTGCCTGTACAGATTTCATGCTGGGCTCCTAGAAACGGGCTCTGAAGTTAACTGTTACCCTTTCCTAGTGACACTGGAGTATTCCTTGTCTTTTGATAATAAAAGGAAGAAAAGAAGCTGAAGAGGAACGTTGGTCAGTGCCCAGAAGTACAACTTAATAACTTACAGCTTTTTACACCACAGATTTTCTGTAGGTAGGAGTTCTGCTGAAGGGAGGGAGAGGAAGACACGGTTTGGGAGAGGTGTCAGCATTGTGGACAAAAACAATCCGTGTTTGACACTAAAGTGTGCTGAATTTGGGCTGATTTCACAGACACTTCTAATAGAGGGCAGTTGGTGGAAAATGTGTCAGTTTGTATCGCGTTCCCTTTTCTTTGCCTCCTTTCACACCAGTGGTGGCCTACCTGAACGGCCTCTTCCCTCTTCCTGTAGTTGCTGCAAAGGCCGTGTGTCTCTTAATTGGACGTGTTCCTTTATGCTCAGGTAGCAGGAAAGTCTTGTGATGCCTGTGTAGTAGCTCTTTATGCAGATTCTTGATGACTGTAAGCAGAGACAGGTGGAGGCACCCCCTCTGGGCGGGACCCCCTGGGGTTTGTCACCCTTCTGGGCCTTGCCAACATAACCAGCACCTTGGCGAACAGCAGGGGGAGTCTGCCCAGGCAGGGAGAGTGCTGGAAATAGGAAAATTCCTGTGCAAACATTCTTCTCCTGTAGGTTTCCTAAAATGAGGAGAACCTGCTTAATAATGTTCCTGCAAACTCTCAAAACTCTTTGGGTCTCCAAAAGTGACAATGCTGTGCAGGGAGCGCTGTGTTAAATGACAACTGTTGATGAGCAGGTGAAAGCACCCTCTCCCTGACCCCCTCAGATAAACACAGCACCCAGCAGTTCCGTAGCAAACAAACCATGGAACTTGGATGTTAAAAAAAGCCCCAAGCTCTGTCCTGCTGAATAATTTTATAGGCAGGAGTTGTTGCAAAAGGTTAGATAAAATAACTTGCGGGAGAACTCTGTGAGTTCCAGAGAAGGATGGTTTAACTCAGCCAGACACCAATACATTTTATTTAATGCAATGACTAGTAAGCACCCGCTGTGGGTGCCAGGCACATCCCAGTTCAGAGCTCCTTTAACAAAGCAGCCGGCCCTGGGAGAGTCTGTACTATTCTGGGTAGTTTTCCAAGCGTGTAAATGACACAGAGCAGTCCCAAGCTGGTGTTGAATCAGGCCTTTGCTGGGAAGTTGGCTGCTGCTCTGCCAACACGATTCCACTGACAAGGCAAGGGCGCCGAGAGGGACGTGGCTCTTCTGTCTCACCCAGGGCTCCCCATCCTTTTCAAAATGGAAAAAAAGCTGCCTTGAACCAAACTGAAATGGTCTGTGCTGTGGAAGCAAAAGCTAAGCATGTCATTTCGAGCCAAGTGTCTGTGTTACACAAAGCAAAACGTCCTTGAGGAAAAAAGTTCAGTGCATTTTGAAGGGGATCAGAACCTGTCCGGGTTGGGAGCTGGAGAAATACCCAACTGAAGTCACCTGAGCAAAGTTTGCCTCTGCTTCAGCGTCTGCCCAAGCCTGTAGCGGCAGGATCCCACCCCTGGGGTTTATTCATGTCAGTCTTGGCAGCTCTTGCGGTTTTTCTGGTGGCCTTAGGCTTTGATTTTCGTCTTTGCTGCTGCATGAAAAATTGGTGGTGTGCAGCTGACCTTGTGGGCAGCGTTTGCAGGTTGCAGACAGGGGTGGCAGCAAAGCCTCCAGCTCTCCTCACCATCAGTTAAGATGCTGCTTGGCAGTGAAAAACCGAGCGTGTTGGCTAGTTTTCTGTGACGAAGGCGGCAGGTGTGAGAGGGGAGCTCGCTGTGTCCCTGACAGCGCCGCAAGGGCGCCGCTGCCCCTTCCTGCACAGCTGGAGGGAACACCGTCTTCAAATTGCTGCTGCTTTCTGGGTGAGTCGTTTGAGACAAACCTTGTGGGTTCCTTCAGTGCTGGGACTCCTGGCAGCTATCGCCTCAAACAGCAGTTTCCAGCCGAGCTTGGACACCTCAGCGAGGTGGAAGGGAGAAAAGCAAGCCCATGGATGAAGAGCAGCAGGTCCATAGGTGCTCTGTGCATTCTACCCGTGGAAAACATCTAAACTTTGGCTTCATCTCTACTGCGAACTCATGAGTGGGGTTTTTTTCCCCACACAGGAAAGGGAAGGAGTCTTTGCTGTAGAGAGCATTGGGTGCTGCATGAAGGGGGATGTCTGTACAAGAGAGTTTTGCTGTCACCGAGCTCTAAGGCAGTGCCCCTACTCCTGAAGATCAGCCAGGCAGTGGTGTCGCGGGTCCCTAAATACCAGCAAGCGAGGGAGAAGTCAAGGTTGGGCAGCCATGTGAGGGTGCTGACACTTTTGCCAGAGCATCAGCAGGGCTCAGCTTCTGGCTCAGGCTTGGTGGCAGGAGGTGGCAAAGGTTTCTCTTCCAGCGAGATTTCTATCACCGCCCCAGACCGCTTACGGGGTTCGGGGGTCTCCTCTGACCACCTCCCCACTCTCCGCACCCCTTTGGCCACTTTGGGTGCGTTCCTGCAGGGGTTGTGGTCATAGATCACCAGCTTCAAGCCGGGGAGGTGAGCCAGGCTGGGGAAGAAGCGGATGGAGTTGCGATCCACGTCAATCACCTCCAGGAAAGGCATGTCCAGGAGCACGGGGGGGAACTCGGACAGCAGGTTGCCCGACAGCCAGATGGTGCGGAGCTCCTGCAGGTAGCGCAGCTGGGTGGGGAGGGTGCGCAGGGCGTTGGAGCCGGCGTGAAGGGTCTTCAGCAGGCTGAGCTCGCACACCACCTCGGGCAGGCACTGCAGGCAGTTGGACTCGATCCAGAGGGTCTTAAGGTTCTGCAGGAGCCGGAGCTCGAGGGGCAAGCTGCAGAGCTTGTTGTTGCCCAGGTAGAGGATGCAGAGCTGCTTCAGCGTGCACACCACCAGGGGAAGCGCCTTGAAGTTGTTGAAGTCCAGCGCCAGGATCTGCAGGTTTTGCAGCTGCTCCAGCTCGGGGGGCAGATGGTTCAGGTTGTTGTCGCTCAGGTACAGCTTGACCAGTTCCCGAAAAGAGCAAATGTGCAGAGGCAGCCGCCTCAGCTGCCTGCCGCTCAAGTCCACCATTTTATCCACTGGCATCTCTTCTAGGTCTTCCAGGAGGTACTTCTGGCACTCCTTGGAGGGCACGAAAGCAACTATGGCTTTCAGGCTGTTGCCCATCCCAGGACTTAACTTTGTTCGGGGACTGCCAGGACTGCAAGGGACAGGGACCCGCCTTGGTCTCCTCCTGCTGCGGACTGGCCTGCCGGTAACTCTGTCTTCCCAATATAAGGCTCTGTTTACACGGCACCAGCCATTAATCTCGAGGGCTTTGAAATGTTTCTGATAAGCAAATGAGTGTCTGGTGACGGGGATTACGGACAGGACGATTTGCAGCACAGGTCTTCCTCTCCCGCCCACGCTCTCCCCGAAAACATTCCTTTTGGCCTCTTCCTGTCAATGTTCTTGGATTTTGCCCCAAGCTGCGCCCCGGTGGCCCAGCCCCTCACCTCTGGCTCTGGCGCTGCTGGATGTGCAGCTGGTGCTGGCTGTTGGGATTGGATCAGGAAAATAAACACCCCAGAAGACCAAATTTTTAAACTCAGATGTTTAGCTTTCATGAAACTTTCAGTGGAAATGTCAGATGTAATCAAATTGTTGTTTAAAATACCTGTCAGGACGTGATGGGCTTTCCAGATGAGTGGCACTTTTAGGGCTTTACTTTGTGAGGTGCCAGATACATAATTCCAGAGTGTAACTTGCCACCCAAGGACTTATCTTAAACCTTTAACACAAATACTTGGCAAACCGCTATCTTGAGCTGTGCTACTCTTTGTGTTCCTAATTTAATGGTGTTTACTACAGCCTCTGGCACTCGTGGCCGTGTACCGCCTTTTTCATTACAGTATGTTGTGCTGCTTCTCTGAATCCCAGTTCAATGTGCTCGCTATCACAACCTGCCAAGGCTGTTCTCCTGCCACCTTCTGACTCTGCTGCTGCAGATCCCACATCCATACCAAAACCTGGCAAGAAGCTCCCATGGATTTGATTCCATCAAGATTCTCGCTTGTTATGAGCGAGATAAATAATGATGTTAAAAATTACAACTCTTTATGTATGATGGTGTAAACTGTCCCCCTCTTCCTCTCAGCAAGACCCACTGCTATTCAGGTTAGAAGCACCTCTGATTTCTAGGAGTAGCCTTCCCATCTGTTTGGTATCATCACTGATGACACCAAACTAGGAGGGCTGGCTGACACTCCAGAGGGCTATGCTGCCATTCAATGTGATCTGGACAGGCTGGAGAGCTGGGCAGAGAAGAAATTATTGAGGTTCAACAAGGGCAAACGTAGGGTCCTGCACCTGGGGATGAAGAACCCCAGGCACCAATAGGTTAATGGTTGATCTTCTGGAAAACACTTCTGAGGAGAAAGGCCTGGGAGTCCTGGTGGACAGGAAATTTTCCATGAGCCAGCAATGTGCCCTTGTTGCCAAAGAGGGCCAATGGAATCCAGGGCTGCATAATGAAGAGTGTGGCCAGTAGGCTGAGGGAGGTCATTCTCCCTGTTTTCACTGGTGAGACTGGGAACTACTGTAGAGAGTCCAGTGTAGGGCAAAAAAGGTGATTAAGGGATTGGAGCACCTCCCTTATAAGGAAAGGCTCAAAGAGCTGGAGCTCTTTGACCTGGAGAAGAGAAGGCTGAGGGGAGGAGCACTGGAAGGGGCTGCCCAGGGAGGTTGTGGAGTCCCCTTCTCTGGAGATGTTCAAAACCTACCTGGATGCAGTCCTGAGTCACGTGCTCTAGGCAATCCTGCTTTAGCAGGGGAGTTGGACTAGATGATCTCTAGAGGTCCCTTTGAACTCTGACACTTCCATGACTCCATAGGTACCTCTGGGTACTTTGGCTTCTTGAGCTGCTGCTGGTTTAAGCTTTCTTGGGGATTTTCCTACTTGTGTGTTGGCCATGGCTCTACCATGATCTTTGAGTGTGAAAACTGGCAGTATGTTTTAAGGTGAAATAGCCTTTCTGACAGCTGGGTCTTGCTCTCTACTTCAATATCTACAGCATATTGCTGTTATTTTCCACACTTCCCATAATTTAGGGAGTATACTTACTTCAAACAATGTGAAATCAGTTTCTGGGTTTTGGGTGCCGAACAACCAAAATATGTGATTGCTGGGAGCCAGGTATTCTTAGAAAAACAAAAGGCAGAGCAAACAGAAGATTGAGAAAAAGGCAATATCAAACAGTTAAGGTGGCCTCGGGATCTCTGGTCAAATCTGGTAACAGCTTTGCTTTCAAATGTAAAGTTCTTAGCTATAATTGAGTACAGGCTATAGGATGTTCACTGGTCTTTTCCCTGCAAGGTGAGTGGCTGTGCCACCCAGCAGTGACACTACGAAACGTATGGAGGTTTTTCCTGGGGGAGAACAACAGGGAGGGTATCTGGGGACCAGATTTACAGCAGGACAGAGAACAGCGAGCACTGCGACCTGAGTGCCGTAAAATAGTGTTTGGGTGGAGAAGCTGGGCAGAGTATCAAGCCCAGAGAGCAAAGGTACATCACAACAGTCACCCGTGGCAGTGCTGGTGGAAGAGAGGTGCTGAAAACGCTCTCTCTCTCGTGGCAGAAGGCGGGACATGCCAGGCACAACATCCTGGCAGCAAGAGCTGCTTCACACTGAATGAGCATCTTGGGAGCATCCGCTTCTTTACTGCTTTGACACCGTGCCCTGTTGGAGGACCACTGTGGGCAGCGTGTCATTACGGGATTTCACAGAGCATCCTTTTCCAAGCAGTTACCCTGGAATGAGAACTGACTTTTAGGAAAATATTCCTTATTTCGCCTTTGTTTCCATTTCTAAGCAGCTGGGGCACCTTTTAAAGGCTCCTTAGACAAATGCATTTGGCAGAAATGAGTTTACAACCATGTCAAAGACATGTCCCTTAAACAAATCTCTTCAGATATTCTGCTGAACAGAATAACATAAAAAACTAAGTAAGAGTATATTAATAATGTAGTTTAGGCATGTTATTCTTCATAATAAATATGGAAAGAAGTGAATTTGCAATATACCTTATATCTATAGATGCAGAGAAGTACCTGTATTTCCTACATGAATTATTTCTACTTAATGAAACTTTTAAGCTGTAGACAACTACTTCTTAGGGCTCCCCTGGATTGTAGTTTAATCATTATTCCAGCTTATCAAAAAAAGTCACAATGACCTTTTGTTGCTGCATTTTGTACCTCTGTTGGCCACATGAAAGTCTGCTTGGAACACACTGTGAGATCAGAGCATTTGGGAAAAAAATAACCTTTGTGTGGTGGGATAACAAAGGGCTACATTTGCAATAAAATGAACAATCTTAATGCTTCTGACAATCAGTGACTTGGTGGAAGCTCCAAGGCAAAGGCAAGCCCTTCAGTAGACCTAGGGCAGTGTTTTGAAAGCCACTTCATGTCTTCAAAGTTATCCTGATGCCCTCCAAATACGAGCATTCGTGACTTCCCAGAAGCATTTGTGGCATTTGAGGAAAAGTTCAAGTGATAAAGGTGCTCAGCGTAGACATTGTCTTGCTCTTGTCAAAGTGACGCTGCCTGGACCAGCAGGCATGACATCTGCTCTGCTGCCTGTCAGGTGGCACGTGTGGGCTACTTGAGAAATGCCTTTGCTTTCTGGAAGTTCACAGACGACTCCAGCTATTGCTCACTGTTCTCCTTTCCAGCACCCAGCTCTTGCAGCTCAGTGGCTGGGGCGTCTGTGGGACAGAAAATACACTTGCTTGCTCAGAACATGTGCAAAGAACCTCTGAGTCCAGAAGAAACAGGGAAGTGCTCAGGGCCAGACAATTTAAGAAACAAAATCACAAAACAATGGAAATCAATATAAAAGCCGTATGCTAAAATTCCTGCTTTTTTTTTGAGATTATTTATTTATTTATATATTTAAATAAAGCATTATAAAAGAGATGCTGGTCCTTTTTCAGCTCCAAATCTCTGTACACAGCTGTGTGAGGACACCAGGCTCAGCTGTTGCTGAGAGCAGGCTGTGTAGCCCTCGCAATTTTGGAGGTAAGTTTGAAAAGGTAAACCGTGTATTTAAAAATCCAGGGGAGTAATGCAAAGAGCTCTAAAATAATTGATACCCCTCTCATGCCTCTCCTCAGTCAGCCTGATGGAGCAAGGAGGGAGGCTTAAAGGAATCCCCTTCCCTGGAGGTTTTCAAGCCCCTCCTGGACGCAGTCCTGAGTGATGTGCTCTAGGCAATCCTCCTTTAGCAGGGGAGTTGGACTAGATGATCTCTGGAGGTCCCTTCCAACTCTGACAATTCTGTGATTCTGTGAATAGACTTTAAGGATGTCTTTAGTAAATGCTTATAATGATTTGCTTTACATTTATTTAAAGACTGTGATAGGTTAAGACCCCTTCTTCTCTCACAAATACCATGTGTTTGGGGTTGTTTGCTGATGTATCTTCTTGTCTGGAGCATTCCTGCTCCAGCTTCTGTCTCCTCCATGTTCTTGACATTCCTTCTTCTCTACACACTGTCACAGATCTGCTGTCTTTTGGAGAAGTTGCTTAGTTCCAGTTCGCCTTCATGCGGTGAGCGATCTATTTTAAATAAGCAATGTATTGCAGGACAATAATCATTATTGCTCCTTTTCCAGCATCTAAGTATTGTCTTTTGAGCAAAAAGAAAATAATGGCTGATTATTCAAATTTTGCCTTAATGTGTGCTGGGCTGCAGTATGTAACTGCTCACTGCACTTTCTCATGCAGAGGAAAGATTAAAAAAAAGTCTCTTAAGTAAATTGCAGTCTCAATGCTACGATTCCTCTCAGGCAGCTAATGGGTTTGGGGTTGCTCTCTTGACAATCAGAGTCTCTTTTTGACACCATTATTTTTCTGCCAGCCTGACTCAAACCTGAGTGTCAGACACGGGTGGGAACCACTAACCTCAGGAAACTCGTAGGAAAATAAATCCAAGCGAGTGCTTCCAAATGTCTTACTGAAATGCATACAATGCCCCTGGCTATTACTGTGAGTCACAGGCTGTCATCTTTTTAAGACCCATGTTTTTGAGGGTTGAAATCACGTTTTTGTTTGGGCTGGAGCTCTCCCATAAATAAGGAATTAATCTTCAGTTGTTAGGGGAGGACTTGTCACAACCTTGTCAAGTGTCCATCTGCTCAGTCCTCCTGAAATGTCTCCATGTAAAAGGGGAACAGTTATATATATTACATCTTCTTTCTCTGTGTTGGACACTTCTGGGCCACTTGTCCCTAAAATGAGCTTGAAAAGCAGCTTCCTCAGAGGGAGCCAGGCAAGTCCTTGGACCACCTCCTCTTTCCCATGCTAAGGGGAGCCAAGCTCACCCCATTTGTTATATTGATGTAAAAGACATTAAGGATTGTTAGTAAAATGTCTGTTTGATCTAGACTGTGCCCTAGTTATCTGTGCCTCAGTAGCTCCACTGGACACCACTATTTGCACAATCCAGCGGTTCCTCTGAGAGCAAATTAATCGGTTTTCTGCCAAAGCACTGACCTCCTGTGATTGATTGACCTGGCGAACAGTCCTCTGCTGACAACAGGGTATAAAAAAGGGACTTCTGAGTAAATGAGTGTCATTAGACTCTGAACTGCTTGGAGCCATGAGGGTGATACTGTTGGCTGTGGTTTACATCCCCTTCACCATGGCCATGGAACGGTAAGAAAACATGTCCAGCACCACTGGTGCAAGTCTCAGTTGGCTTTCCAGGGACAACCTGTGCTTGTTGGTACTTGAGGTCTCAAAAATAGATATGTTTTTTAAAAAAAACAGAATACCAGAGAGCTCTAGAAGGAGAACCAGTTAATTTTTGTGTGTTTATTTTATTTGCGTAGAATCCCTCTTGTTCGATTCAAATCTATCAAGAAACAGCTGAAGGAAAAGGGAGAATTAGAGGAATTTTGGAGGAATCACCACCCAGATGTTTTTGCCCGGAGGTACCTGCATTGCTTTCCTGCAGATGTTGCTTTATCTGTAGGAACTGCTTCAGAAAGGCTGTATGATTACATGAATGTAAGTACAGTTTTGGTAATGCCATCGTAAGGACTTGTTGTTCTCTTGAAGACAGATTTTTTTTTTCCCCAGCACATTTCAAATCTAGTCTCTCATTGAAATTACAGGGCTTGAGATGGCTTGTTACTCTGTGCTATAAATATTAGATGATAAAAATTTAGTTTACCAGTCTGCAACATATAGCACATATAGATCTGGGTCACCATGGGCCCTGGGTAGAAATCTGATGCAGTCTCGCAGCCGTAGTCCTGTGCCAAGTTATATTTTTGTATAAATCTGTATTAGACTTGGTTGTATCTCCAAAAAAATGTGGAAGGTTTGCCTATAACAATCTATAAAAAAAAAAAATTCCCTTAAATCTAATTTATTTGATCACATGGAGCATAATATCACATAAATCAGTGCCAATAAAGACTCAAGTAGAGTTTTTATTTTTCTGCTTTTATCTCCTGAGCTTAAGATGTATTAAATATTTGAGACTGACTTGGATCCCATACCGTCCTGGCTGAATGTACTGTTTAAACGGAGAAAGGAAAGATAAGAGTTTCATTGGATCTCAGACAGGCAAGTCAGCAGGCCAAGCATTTTGTAACCTCTTTCCTGGTTTAGCATTCTGCCTGTTTGGTTGGGACAGTTGGTCCTCTTTTATTTGGTTCTTCTGTTATGCTTATCTAAAGGAAAACTAGGTAGTAGAAATGTTGTGGAGGCTGCATCTGAACAGCAAAGGGGGGGGAAGGGAAAGGCAAATTAATTCAGCAAGAACTTCCTGACATTTGAGAACCATAAAGTAATACATCAAGAGGAGCTAGAGATGTGTGCGAAGAAGAAAAAAGGAGACTAAAACATTCCAGCCTGCTCTAAAGCTTATCAAAGAGGGATAAATATCAAAATAATGAACTAAAATCCACACAGCTACCATATCCAGCTAAGCACCAGGAACCATTTTGTGGAGTACAGTGTGTTTGTGGGGTTTTTGGGGTACAGGGTGTTTTTTTTTGACCAACATCTCTTAAGGCTCCCTCATCTGACAGATTAATGAATAAAGGTCCATTTAATACAGGGAGGAATAAAATCCTACTGGATTTTATTATTTATATTTGTTATATCCTCCTGTATATCTGGATGTTCTCTTAAATGGCACTCATGCTTGCATTTTCATGGTTATCTCATTCAGGCCATAAACTCTGGGATCAGAAACTATATTCAGTGTATTAATTAACAAGTATGCACTTGAAGATACATATTCAAATATTTGTATTGCTACAAAAGGCTTGGCACTGGGTGTTGCTTTTCTATCTGTGTTTGAATTCCAGAAATGCCTCTTCCTAAAAATAGGTCTCTTAACGCTGAAGTGCTCTTCCAGGCCCAGATAGGGGCACTTAGACACTTGCATTCAGGATGTGGATAAGCTCTTCACTCCAGCATTCACGTGTTCACAGACTATCTCTACCCTCAGCTGGTATCCAAGGACAGTCAGTGGTTTCTTTATGCACTGGATGAACTTTGTTCAGTACGTTAGATGCAGTCTTTGCAACAGAATTCAAGAATTCATTTTTTAACTTGTTAATGGCTGCTAATTATGAAGGAAACAGCCTAACCACCTGTGACAGCAGCTGTGCCACTGATTGGAGCCCTCTGACACTGGTGGAGACGGGCCATGGTGTTTTGGTATCACCCATTTCATACTGATGACAAGACCATGGAGTCATGCGAGAACTTTGTCTTGGGGCTAACCTTGCCACCACTGAAGCTGTGGTGAGAAGGCTCATTGACTTCATGGGAACCCAACTGAGCATTTGTTTAAAAGGCTTTGAAAACCCCATACTGCTATGTGTGCAGCTGGGGTCTGCTGCCTGCAGCTACTCACGGAGCCACACTCACCTCCTGCCTGCACTTACATGAATTTAGATGAAATTGCACTGAACCCCCTGAGAAAGTGCTGGGTGATACCCCCAGGTCTGCCTTTTCCTCAGGATTAGCTCACAGGGAGGCAGACCAGGGCTGACTGGGTTGTTCCTCCCCCAGGCGCAGTACTATGGAGTTGTGAACGTCGGCACGCCGCCCCAGAGGTTCACTGTCGTGTTTGACACCGGCTCCTCCAATTTTTGGGTCCCTTCTGCTTATTGCATCAGTGAAGCATGCAGTAAGAATTGTTACCCTCCCTTACGCTCCTGGTGTCTTGAGTACCTCAGCCATTTCTCCTTTCCCAAGGCACCCCCTGCAGCAGGGGTTTGGGAGGGGGGCGCTTTGGAGAACCTCCAGGGGTCTGCAGTCCCCTCCTGAGCTTGCTCCTCCATCTCTGCCCCACTGTGTGCCACTCCACAGCCAAGGAAGGTGCCAGCAGGAGCTGCCAAGCATCCCTCTGCACCAAGAGGTGCCTGAGGCATGAAAATAATCCTGGGAGGGCTACAAATAGCATGGGAATTGCCCATTTTATACTGGATTTCCCACTTGCCTTTAAAACCCCAAATAACCTCTGAGGTATTCTGAAAACAGTAAAAAACCCCTCCATTGACACATTTCTCACAAGACAAGCAAAAATTTGGCTCTCCTGTCTCTCAGCTGGTTAATTCTTGGGCATGTTGCTGGGACCTCCCCTTGATCCACAAAAATGTCATTTGCTTTGTGCAGGGGTGCACCAGAAATTTAAGTCCTTCCTGTCAGATTCATATGAGCATGGAGGGGAAGCCTTCTCCTTGCAGTACGGCACAGGACAGCTTCTGGGCATCGCTGGCAAAGACACACTGCAGGTGAGCCTCTGCCTCAAGAGGATGTCAACCTCCAGGTCAGCTAGGTTTTCAGGGCAGTTTGGAGACTGGTCTTGCCCTGGAAAACCTTCCCTGGTTTTGGCAAGCATAGAGGGAGGTCTCACCAAGCCAGGTGTGCAGAGTCCCCAAGCTTTTATTTTGCATTTCTGCTTGGGTTCTGTCCTGGGCTTATGAAGAAACTTCCACAGAATTAACGTATTGAAAGGAACCAGTGCAGCTGACCTGCTGAATGGGCACTGGTTTTGTTGATGTGAGTCACACAAGGGTACTCAGGCTTTACAAACGGAATGAATCTTTCGATATGGATCTGAAATGCTCTACTTTCACTTGTACCAAACAGATAAGTAACATCTCCATCAAGGGACAGGACTTTGGTGAGTCGGTGTTTGAGCCAGGAACAACCTTTGCCCTTGCCCACTTTGATGGTGTGCTGGGCTTGGGCTACCCCTCCTTAGCAGTGGGCAATGCTCTGCCCGTGTTTGACAGCATCATGAACCAACAGCTGGTAGAGGAGCCGGTCTTCTCTTTCTACCTGAAAAGGTCAGTCTTTAAAGCGACACTGCCAAAAAAAGAGCAAATCTATTTTAACTGTTGAGACAACCATGCCTCTGTATAAATCTTCAATTCTAGAAAGTAATCTTCCCCATTTCTTTTTTCCTTTTTTTTTTTTTTTCCAATTTGACACTGAAAAATATGGAGTGAAAAGGAAAAATGTGCTGGGTAGGACCATGACTTTTTGGACAGTTATTCCTCTTGGAACTAGTCATAAACAAAAGCTCAGCTCCCAGCTCAGAGTACCATGTCTGAGTTGCCAGAGTTTTCCTTCTGGCCATCGGAGATGAACAGAAATGCCAAGCTATGCCCAGGTAGCCACATCTCCGACAAGAAATGTTGTAACCTCACCTGGACCCAACTGTAACTCCATCAATTTATCTAATGTTTATTCTGAGGTGAAAGCAGCAACTGGCTTGACCCTGATGTCTATCTTAGCCCTTGAGAGCCTACAGCATGGTTTTCCGGAGGTTGGAGGTTCTGAGTTGCGACATACGCAGTTAGAATTCAGAAATAATCCCCTTCAGCCATCCATGTCTGAATTTAAATGGGGCTGTAGTTTGTCTTTTGATTTTTAAGTGTAATCTCATCGACACGTGCTGGCACACTCCTGCGTCAGTAATAACCTGTCTTCTGCTTTCAGAGGAGATGACACCGAGAATGGTGGTGAGTTGATCCTGGGTGGGATAGACCACTCCCGCTACAAAGGTTCAATCCACTGGGTCCCAGTTACTGAGAAAAGCTACTGGCAGATACATCTGAACAAGTATGTATGAAATACCTTGTGGAATTCACCTAATGGAAAATGCTTCAACCTGCAGAGGCAACAACACCTAGTGATACTTTGTAGGGGGACTTGGCTGCAGTGTTTTACCTTTGTGTCTCTCAAAGAGAGGGTTTACCAGGGTGAGACTGGAGATTGTTAACTCTCTAAATCTGCTGTGACATGCAGAGGTGGTTTCTGGGAGAGCATTTTAATATGTTTTAATAGGATACACCAGTGATCAAGCTGACTCTTGGTGGACTATTCAGTTAAGAGGTTAAGGCACCCAGGAACTGAATGCAGCTCCAGGTCCTGCTGTCCTTTCCTGTTAACCCTGGCCAAAGTAGTCAGTGTGCCTTCATGTCTCCTTCCTGCTGTGTAAATCAATGAGGACACATAGCTGTGGGTGAGGACAAATTTATCAGCAGGCCACAAATGGTTAGGGCTATAGGAGTCCTAAGAAAGAAAAGTGGGTCTGCAGACAGTATATCTTCCTCATGCAGTTTCCTGTTGTTACTTTGTTTTCTAAAGATAGTCTTGTCTTTTAAGATTATCAAATCTTAAAGCTGGAGAATTTTGACTTCAGTCCATGCTCTGATACTTTAGCTATCAATGAGGTGCTGCTTCGGTCACAGTGTACATGCTATTTGCTTAAAGATGCTTTGTTTTCACTTGCAGTATAAAGATCCAGGGCCGGGTGGCATTTTGCTCCCACGGCTGCGAAGCCATCGTTGACTCAGGCACTTCTCTTATCACTGGCCCCTCTTCACAAATCAGGCGATTACAGGAGTATATTGGGGCAAGTCCATCGAATACTGGAGAGGTAAATCTATACAGCCACAAAAGAGCCAGAGAGTAAGAGAAACATGGTTCTCTGGTGCAAAGAGCTTACAGGGTGGGAAAATAGCCAAAATAATTGCTCAAAAAGGGAAAAGCTTTGTTTCCAGGAAAGCACTGAACTCAGTGCCAGGTTGCTTTGGAGCCATCTACCTTGCTGCCCTAGCCCTCCTCCCAAATGTCCACCTCCTCTCCTGTACTTGTCAGTAGTGGTGTGTAAAGAAATAAAGAGGGCATCTGTTTGAGGAATTGGCCTGTAATCTATAACAGAGAGAATTTTCTTTTGGAAAGTCAGAGGATTTTCAATGTCCCCAGCTATAGCTCTTGGCTCCCCTGACCCAGGAGAGGTTAGTGATGATGGCCAGCCCCATCAGCCTCAACTGGAAAGGTATCGTAATTGTAGACTGATAATCGCTCCACTGACAGGACCTCTCACTGTCAGCTTGCAGTGGAGCAGGCAGTATCATCCTTGGGCTCTGGGAGGCATGCACATCTGTTATGCTCACAACACTGGTTCCTGGCAGATGGGCCATGGGGTGCAGGATGGACCTCGCTGTCTCTTATTCTCTCTCCTGAACCTTATTCCTCTGTCTCTTCCCCGATTTTATTCTCTTCCTTTTCCTGTGTCCTCCTTCCTGACACTCTCCACCTCTGTTTGCCCTCTGAGGAGCATCTCCACCTCCTCCAGTGGGACAAAGCAGCCTTGATGTACCGCTTCATGACCTCCCTGGCCCCCCACACCTGGCTGTCCCTGGTACCCTGTGCTTCTCTGGGGGTCTTGTTCAAGCTGAGGTTGCTCGAGGTAGGTCAGGCTATCCCACTGCCTTGTCTGTTGCCCTTAACTTCTCCCCTGTGTCAATTTTCAGATGTCATGATGGAACCATCATAACTTCTAAAACACTGAGATAATGAGCCTGAGATAGATAGACCCACATGCCTTTGGGAAGAGAGCAGCTTATTTTTCCTGTGCCTTATTGATGGCCCTTGATCGACTCCCAGGGGCAATTACCCCATTGCCACAGCTCCAGTGCCCTAAGTTAAAAAGCCACATCCAGTTGCTGTTTACTTCACAATTGTCTTTATCCTGACCCTAAACTGCACTTGGAAGTGTGTTACAGTTGCCTGGTGCACTGGGGAAATATCAAAGACAAGCTGGACGTGTAATCTGCCTCCTTTTGTAAGAGGAGGACCTGGAGTTGCATCTGTGTAACTTATGAGGCTTTTTATTCTTTCTCAACTAAACCTTAACTTCTGGTTTTATTCATATTTTCAGAAAAATGCCAGTTGATATGCTTTAATAACAAGTTGGGTTTATAAAGGTACATACTAATAGATAGAGATAAAATACATATTTCCCATGCACTTATATTAGTGTAATATAAACAAGAAACAGGCCATTGCAGTGTAAGTTTATATACACCAGTGCTGACATAAGAGCACTCACCCAGCATCACAGATTCTGCAAAAAATGCATCCTGAAAACAAGACTTCCTATGACTGTTTTTGTAGCAGCCACAGGCAGGCTGAGTGTATTGGCTCAAATTCACCCCAGTATAAGTGGGTGCATCCATCAGTGATTTTACCAGAACTTTTATCTCTTTCCAGGGAGGATTAATTTGTTCTGGACATGCTAGCTATGTAAATGAATTATGGCTTTCTTCTTTCATCCAACAAACCATTATAGTGGCTTTTTTACCCTTGTCTTCCTTGTCCTGTGGTTTATTTTCTTCTAATGGTATGAAACCTGATAAGTATATACAAGATTTAGGGCTATGTTTTCATAAAGCAGATTTAACAACCGTAAAAAAAAGTAGATTCTTCCTTATAGGAAGCCTCTAAAACTATGATGTTAAACACTACAGTTTACAGCAAAGATCCCTCTGGGGCTTGGAGTGTTCTGCAGTGCCGTTTAACACATCAGTTGTTTCATGAAATAACTAGAAAGGCCAGGAAATGGTCTTCTGTGTTACTGTAAGTGAATGTATTATTTATGAAAATTAATGACCATGCCAGAGTTTAGTCCTTCTTCTGCTCTTTAAGTCCCCCTCCAGGGCAGAGTCTAAGTATAAAGTGCTGCATTCTTCACTGGCTCTTTTTTAAACTTAAAATGATGATGTTATGGGAAGGACTGGGGTAAACCGCAGCTGTAGGGTGTTCCTTGCATGGGCCAGAGGCAGTTCCCTCCACCCAGAGCCTTGTAGGACCTTGCTAGCTTGGGTTCACCGGGGCTCACACCCTTGGTTTTGCTTCTGAGTTATACCGGGGGGATGTCAGAGCCCCCCTTCACTTTGTTGCTTTTGAGGGTCTCAAGGATTTTCATCACCCTTCTTTAGTCCCTGGAGACTTCGGTGCAGTGGTCTGGGCTGCTGGCCTGGTTTGACCCAGAGCAGGAGCTGGGAAACCAGAGGGCAGTGTTGGGCCATAAGTCAGCCCGATGCTGTCTCTCTGCAGTAAATTCACTCTTACCTGCCTTGAAAGCCTTGAAATCAAAGGGCAACACTTTAAAAAAAAGGCAAACTGATCCCGTCTCAATCAGTGCCTTGCATACAGTTTCTTGTAGACTGCAGAAGACTCTCCAGCTTGCCCCACATCAGCTTCACGATCGGCCACCATGAGTACAAGCTGACGGCAGAGCAATACGTCATAAAGGTGCGTGTGTGTGACCTCCCCACTCCCATTCCCTGCTCCCCGTTCCCTGCTCCTCGCTCCCTGAGCTGGGGCTTGGAACAGGCTGCCCCAGGGACATGTGCTTTCCCTTCCAGGAGTATATTGAAGACCAAACCTTCTGCATGAGTGGCTTTCAGGCTCTCGACATCACCACCCGCTCTGGCCCGCTCTGGATTTTAGGAGATGTCTTTATGTCTGCGTTTTACTGCATTTTTGACCGTGGGAATGACAGAGTAGGATTTGCAAAAGCTGTTCATAGGAAGGATCACTACTGAGTCATAATAACATTCATTCTGCCTTAATGTGAATATTAATGAATCTTCAACACACGTGTGAAGAAAGGCTTTAACTGAAACTCTGGCCCGAAATGCAGTTGTGTATTTCCCCCCTCCCCAGGATTTAAAGATTTGGGAGTGATCCTTGTCCCAGATAATATAGTTTGCTTCAATTTCTACGTGTTTACAACTGAGAAACCATTTTGCCTCAATAACTGATGGACACCACAGCCCTCAGGATGAAGTGGAAACAGCTCACTGCTCAGATTTGCAAAAGAGCAGGAAGGATAAAAACGCTGAACAGTGCCAGGCTGGCAAGATAGCAGTTACAAGTCGAGGAAACTAATCCCAGTTTGGTCTGGTCTGGGTATCTTTTCTTCTTCTTGTGTTATATGTTCCACTTCATTTCCTACTGCTTTCCTTTTCCTCAGTATTGTCTATGGTTGAGGTTTTGTCCAACCTCATTTCCTTTGTGCCATTTAAATTATCTTTATATGGGCTTGCTCCAACCAGTTTATATAAAGAGGAATTTGCCAGACGCCTGAGTGACTGCCTATTTCCACTACTGCTCCTTGCGCACAATTTCCTGCTTCTTACACCATCTCTCAAACCTGCTTTTCCCTTGGGTTCATTCTCACTTGACACTTTTCTATCCCTGTTTTGGGTCTCGGCATTTAACGTCTGTGTCTTAGGTCAGCTGCTGCTTTTTAGCATCTGTCACCTCTGCCCCCTGGCAGTGTGGGCAGCTGGGAGCAGCATTCCAAAACCCAGACCGGGACCCTTGTAAAAGGAGCTCCAAAGGGATACCGCAGTGTCCCTCCACCTCAGATGAGTTAAGAGACCAACACACCAGCCCTAAACATCTACAGCCCTTTGCTCAGCCACTTCTTGTCAGCAGCAGCAGCTTCAGAAGGGAGCTTCACACCTCCCACCCCAGGGAGCTGTGCTGATTTGGCAAAAGAAGGTTCACCTAAATTATACCCATTGGTGTATTTGTTTGGATTGCTAAAGCTGACACTGCCCCTGTACATGTGAATAAAATCTAGCTATGCAAAATATGCTTTGGTCTTAGCACTGTTTCCATTTCATTTTATCTTTTTTTTTACAGTGGTTCCAGTACCAGAGAGGAAAGGGAGGAAAGAAGCATAGAATAGAATCATAGAATCGTATAGGTTGGAAGAGACCCTTGGGATCATCAAGTCCAACCATCAGCCCTACTCTACAAGTTCTCCCCTACACCATATCCCTCAACACCACATCTAAGCTACTCTGAAACACAGTCAGGGATGGTGACTCCACCACCTCCCTGGGCAGCTGATTCCGCTGACTGACCACTCTTTCTGTGAAGAATTTTTTCCTAATGTCCAGCCTGAGCCTACCCTGCTGCAGCTTGCAGCCATTCCCTCTTGNTGCAACACCAATTGAAAATCCAGTGTGCTCTGTGGCCTGGAGGGGAGAGATGGGACACGTTGGGGGATTGGGGCTGCTCATTTCCCCTAAAGCCAAAATTGTTTGCAGCCCCGGGGACCAGGTACCTCCTGGGCAGGACAGGACTGTGGGGAGCTGGAGACTGGCCTGACATTGCCAGGGCAGGGACTGGCATCCCTCTGGGACCTGCTGCTGCCACCTCTCTGGATGTGCTTAGCACAGACCAAATACAACATCCATTACTGACCTTGGCAGTGTTAGGAATGCAGCCCCTTCATATTTTAAGGCTTGTGGTACATAGTTGGCGTCCAGGCTGTTAGTCTCCAGCCACGGGGACTCTGCTGCCAGTTTTCTCTTCTTGCAGACAAGATTGAGCTGTACAAAGTTACCATGTTTTTCAGGCCAAACTTGCCCTGTTTCCCCTTTGTCCATATCACTCCTAAAGAACAGAGTGACCACGAGCTGACTTATTTGTCTAGAAAATGTCATTTGTTTGGTTGTAAACCAAGGCAAACAAATGTCTATAAAGTCCTATCACTCATTTCATAGCAGCAGGGTACTTTTGTTTTCTCTACTATGCAGCAGACTTAACACTGATGCATTTCTATTATTTCTAAAATACGTATATATTCCTCAAATGTGAACTTGCGGCCAGAGTTAGAGATCTGTTATTTATGATGGAGGGGTTTAAGGGTGGTGGGACAAGTCCCTGCAGCTGGTTGGTCCCTGCACCTACATTTGCTCTACAAATTCCAGCGCAGAGCATGAACGCATCCTAGAAATAGGTGGAAAGTCAGGCAGCTCGTGCAGGGACCGGCCCTCTCTTTGTGCTGATATATCTCATCCTGCTCAAGATTAACACCATTTGATGGGAGCAAGCTGCTGCTCTGACCTATTGGTCTATCCTGGCCTTATTCTTTCCTTAGTCTTTTCCAGATTTTTCAACTTCTGTAGGCGCGCCTCACTGTTCCTGGCAGACATCAAGTTGACTTGTGTGGTATGTCAAGCCTTTGCCAGAAGTGCTTCTTGACAGTTCAAGGCAGCCAGGATGACAGTGTTTCTCAAACTGCCTTTATTCATGCAATAATTCAACACTGTTTATACCAGTGAACGTGTATTGTAAATTGTTGGGTTTGCTAAAATAGTCCATTTACCATGCTAAGGCAAATAGTTTACCAAGAGAAGTGCCTAAGAGAGCACATAATCCCAAAAGATAATTTAATACAAATACAAAACCCACAGATGTTTGCAAAAGTGAGATAAAAGACTAAATGACGAGGGGAATTTTTTCTGGTAACTGATCCCAGCACTAGCTTCTTTACAAACAACAAACAGAATATTATAGCTAACAAATGGTATTTGTGTTGCAGATTACCTTGTGCGACTTCAGAGCTGTCATTCTTAATTTAACATGTGGCTACATGTTTAGTAGACACCTTTGTGGGACTTAAATGAAGCTTTTATCTGCCTATTGGCTACTGTGTGGCCACCCTTAGCCTCCATTGAAGAATGAACACAGCTGCTGGGCCGGACAGTGCTGACAGAGTGACAGAGGCAGCAAAATCATTGCTTATGAAGCATTGCTTATAATGTCCTGGTGGAAAAGCAGCAGTGGGCAGCCTAGGTAGCAGCCAGGCTGTGAAGAAGATCATGGAAGATGATTGGAGCTAGCTGGATGATGAGAAGCTGGGAAGGCTTCTTCAGGCTTGGAAGTGCCAGGATGAAACAGAATCATAGAATGGTTTGGGTTGGAAGGGACCTTAAAGGTCATTGAGTTCCAACACCCCTGTCATGGGCAGGGACACTTCAACTAGAGCAGGTTGCTCAAAGTCCCATTCAGCCTGGTCTTGAACACGGTCAGGGACGGGGCATTCATAAATTCCCTGGGCAACCTGTTTCACTGCCTCACCACCCTCATAGTGAAAAATAACATGCTGATGTCTGGGTTGGGATGGATGAGCACTTTGCTCCAACACCTTAAGCCCTGGTGGAAGCTGTGTGGAGAAGAGTGAGGAGGTGTGGTGGCACTGTACCCCCAGTGTGGATTTGTAGTAGGCACCCAAAGTTGTCTCCTATTTCTGGCTTAAATCCCTTACAGGGAGAAGCACAGTTCTTCAAGCTTATGTGTTGTGAGAAGAGAGTGAGATAATAGGCCAGACTTTCCCCACAGCAGCTAAAAACCTTTCCCATACATGCACAGCTGTTGGATATTGAGTTAAAAAGTATGGCTTCAGCTAAAAGCGGAAGTATGGGGAATAGGGAAGAAAGCAGGAATGTGGGAATCGTTCTTTTCCCTGCTAAGGTAGGGAAGAGAAAATGATGTTTCCACCACTGTCACAGGCTGAAAGAATCCTCTTCTTCAGAGAGAGTCAGCAGCCCAGAGATCTGATGACTGAAAAGCTAGAGGATGCTGCCAGAATCTGGCCTATTGCTATTGCCTAGTAAGGGCCATCCAGGAAATGGAACTGTAAGGCTAAAGTTCTTGTTTATTTCAATATAAATTCACTTTGTTGAGGCTCACATTTTGTTGGTCAAGCCTGATCACAGCAACTTGGCCTGCCTGAGGACTTGTTGCAGAGTGGCAAGGGTGAGGTTGCACCAGAACACATACTTCAAACCTGTGATCAAATCTCAGTACTCAGCCACTGTCAGTCACAGGCATCACCTCAGCTCATGGTGTGAAGAAGTGACTCCTGTAGGTGCCTGGGAAATCTGTGCTTGGCTTTTCTGCATACCTGGAATTCCCATAGTATGAGTCTAAATAGCTCTTCCTTGGGGGAACTGTTCTCTGCTTCCTAAACTGATGGGGATACCTGTGCTTTGTTCTAATGTCTTTGAAGGATCCGAAAGGGTGGCACTGCTCACACTGTGTCTAATGCACACCCACAGGAGCTGGATCTCAGACTGAAACAAAGCTGGAAGAAGTAGAAGAGGGAAGGACTGTTGATTTTTTCAAAACCTACTCAGATGAGATAGCAGAGTCCTGCTGAATGTGATAGCCTACTGGAAGGGATCCTCACCTAAGCTGTTGGCCAGAAGAGCAGGAGCAGGCAGGTTTGTTCGCTCCCTTCCTAACTTCAGTGGGTCCTGAAGACTCTTGGGAGCCACTGGTGCTACCAGTTACCCTGGCAGAGATGCTGATTTGTTGTCTGAAGTACAGCCTTCTGAGCAAGAAAGCTGGGTAGACTTGCTGCCCATACAGTCCAAACTGCTTGCTGGTGGTTGCAGCCCCCATAGCTTTCTGTGTCTCCCCGCCTCTCTGTTCTTCCCAATACCTGGTCGATCCATTGTCTAGGCAGACCATCTTCTTGGATCTTCACTTGTGGGGAATGCTGGCATCATACTCTGTATTGTATTCATGTAGATGTGGGTGAGAGGTAAAACCAAAGAGCTACCACGGCTTTCAGGGCATGCTCTGAGACTTCTTACAGGAGTAGTAGCTGAAAGGCCAGGTTGCTACCAGGAGGTGGCTACCCTACCTAAACCCCTACCAGGTTTAGGGAGGTGGCTTGGCCACCCTGGAGCAGCAGGAGCCATCTAATGCTGGCTCAGGTTTGGCTTAATGGAGAATGTGTGTGGTACATCTGGGCAGCATGGGAAAGGGGGAGGGAAGAAGGAAGCAGAGTCCTTGCTAGCAGTCCAAGGCCGTTTGGTTGTCCTGGGACAACTGCAGCCTACACGCTTCCAACTGAAGATTTCTGCAAGAGTGGAGCCCTAAACTCAGTTGCCCTGATGCTCTATCACCTCCTGAGAGAGTGCCATAGCTCTGTCATCAATGGGGAGGCCACATGGAAGGGGCATTTTACAATAAACAACCAAGTATGTGCTCCAAGGGGGAGAGATTAAGGCTCAGACATCCCATGCCCAGCTCATCATCAGTTTTGCCCCTTCCATTTTTCATAATGAACTTAAACATTTAATCCTTTTATTTTTCCACTCTGTAGTGACATAGCTTAGGCAGAAATGGGGCAAGCCTGCTGTCCTCCACACAAGCAAAAAGCCTGATGTTTCAAAGAGTTCCATCAGGCATTGAGAGATGGTGGGCTGAATCTCTTCAGGCTAAGGAGGGAATTGAGCCCACGCCTCTCCTTCTAGCCACTTGAGTAGAAAACAAAACTGTTGGTAGGTCTTAGAAGGATGTCATGGACCTTAGTCTGAAGGAGTGGCAAAGGTAGCACTGTTCAGAGTGGATCCGAAGTGGACAGAGCCACCTCCACTCTTCTGATAACCTCAGTGTTTCCTCTAGGTGAGCGTACACAGCTCACTGCTATGTGTGCTGGTTGGTTTGCATCCACTCCTGAAGCTCACAGTTTTCCCTATAACTGTTTTCCCCACAGGGTCACAGATTTCAAGCCAGCAACCAACTGACTTAAAGCATGTCACCACAATGACTCCTGTTTAGGTGCCCAAATCCTCTGTTGGATCTTGCTCAGGACCTGTCTGAGCACTTTTCTGCCCTTTGGCACTTTTGGCAAACCTGGGTGAGAACCACTTTTACGAGATGAGAAGTTCAGTCAAACACAGGGAAGCATGGTCAAAGTTTTCTTTCACTTTTCTCATTAGAAAATTCTACTATGGCTGTTTCTTTACTATCCAGATTTTCCCATAAGTGCTGCATCTCAAACATCTCTGGAGCAGCAGCAGCAGTAACATTTTTTCCATCACTGAAGGTCCTTTGGTGTGAAGTTGCCTCAGAATCTGTTAAAGGCGATGCAGTGTCAGCATTTGATACTGTACTATGACTATGGAAGCTAGGTAAACTCCATCGCTGAAGGTTTCTCTCAGGATCTGCTATGAAACCAGCTATGTTACCACCATGGGGTTCATGTTTGGGCTCCCCTGTCACAGTAGGAAGTGACTGATGCACCTCAGAGCCTGGGAGGTATGTAGTCATTTCTGGAGGGAAAAAAGGATGGTCCAGAAGAGACACATTTTCCTCAGTTACACTCCTTTGGAGTTTCTCTTCTGGCATGCTTGCGGTGTGCTCTTTTTGCAGGGCTGGTTTGCCCTGCACATCAGGTGCTTTCTCCTCGGCTTCAGAGATGATGACCTCAGGAACTGGCTTGTTTGTCTCAGATGTGTCACTATCACCGAATTGTGCTTCATTCCTTGAGGTTTCAGTTATGGGTCCTAGATCTCTGCTACTATGATGTCTATTACTTCTGTCAACTCCTTCATGTTTCTTCTTGAAGCTCGAGGTCGAGTGTCTCCCTCTTGTGTGCATTTCCTGCAACCGTCTGATGTGCCCCTTTTCATCTGCTGGGAAAAACACCGAGTTCTCACTTGTCTGCCGACTGTAGCGCCGGTGAGCCGGGGATGAAGGGCCCTCATGGACGCTGAGGAACCTCTTGACTCTTCTCAGCACTGAATGTTGTCTTCGGTGTTTCTCCTCTTCCCAGGGCCACTCTTCCCCATAGAGGAATTCGGTATCAGCCAGCCTGCCAAATAAAACCAGGTAGTAGGTGTCACTTACGTATAGGAAGCATGTGGTCTGTATTCACATATATCCTGCTGTCTCATCAGGAAGACACAGCAACCAAAGCCTTAGTTTGTCCCCAAGGAAGGGCAGGGAAGGGGTGAAAAAGGGGTGAGGGTGCCAGGAAATAGTGCCCATGCCTTTGGACCAGCCAGATCACACAGAAATCTCTCCACATCTGGGTGTCTCTTTTCCTGAGGACCAGACTGGAACAGCATCCAGCCGGGCATCTGGCACCATTTAGTACTTGGGCTGCAGCCCCTTATGGCAGCTCTGCATGGTTAGACTTGTGCTTAGGGTGAGGGAAAGGGGAGAAAGAAACTGTGCTGGGTGTTGAAGATACTTTTTCAGGAGAATCCTTCAGGTAAAAATAACAACAGAAACAAAAACTATTCCTGTAAGCAGAATGCAATTATTTAAAAAAATATTGGAATAACTCAGATGGTCAAATCTCGCTTACCTCTGGGGCATGACAGTGTATCTGAAATTCCTACCTGTACCTGATACTCTTCTCCTGCCCAGCCTTGGTGGTTCATGAGAACAACTACTCCTATATCTGCCAGACAATTCAGTATACATTACTGACTCAGTGCACCCCAGAAGACAAGCCAAACTGGCCCAATTTCCTGTCCTAGGGGCAAGGATGGCAAATCTGAGATGAGGAGCACGGAAGAGAGTGCTAACCCAGAGGGACAGAGGAACTTCATCCAGCATTTGTGAAGATCATGGAATACTTTGTGTTGGAAGGGACCTTTAAAGGTCGTTTAGTCCAACACCCTTACAACAGGCGGGGACATCCTCAGCTAGATCACATTGCACATGTGAGCATACATACATACCCTGAGCATCCTAGTGCTCAGAGACTATCAACAAACCCTCCCTGCAAACATACTCTATTTATGAATTACACAATTCAAGGAATGGGAGCACTACATTCAAGTACGTGAACAACTGGAGACATCATCCCACCAACCATGGCCTGTCCACTCTCTCCCACTATCAGTTTCCCATCTCCATCTTCCTCGCCCACAGGATCACCACAGCCCGCAGACCCGTGCTGATTGTCCATCAGTCAACATGGGCTCTAGGGATGATGATGTTTCTGATGGCATTAGTGCCACTCACCCCATTTCAATAGTTGATCCAAGGAATGAAGGAATACAGTAATCAGCAGCTGCTTTTGTGTAGGGTGGCCGGGCAGACGAATCATTCCAGTAAATATCTTTCTCCATCCTTGGTAAATTCATGTGCATCTCATCCACCGCCAGAAGTGAGACCTTAGATTTTTGGGGTATAAATCGTGTCACTTTCCACATAGTACAGTATACAAGATAATCTGTTTTATACTCTCTGGGACAACATTTCTCCCAGAAACCCTTTAAAGCTAGCTGTCTATGCTGACCTGGGAGGAGACTCAGTATTATCAAATATATCCTATACACCCTCTTATGATCACAGAAGCATAAGAGTTATTGTGATTTGAGTCCTCTATGCTGCAAAGCTATTTGTCAGATTGAAGTCCTTTCCTCACGCATGATGCAGTTACATGGACGTGTGATCCTCTGTGTGCTATGGGAAATCTGCATAGAGTATCAGTTGTGCTCCATAAAATATTCAGGAGTTGAGAAGCTTTCCTGTAGGTTTTGTCCACAGTTAAAGACATTCAGAACTAAGTATGTGACCAACCTGTTCCAGGGCCTTCCAATGTATTTTATACAATGGGCTCTGTGGCACCACAGAGAGCATCTTTGGCATCTCCCACTGCCATGTGTACCTGCACTGCTTGCTTTGCTGAATATTCTCATTTGCTTGCCCTGACCATGCTCCTTCTAACACCCGGGCTCTGCTTTGTAGGCTCAGTGATCCTCAGCAGTTCCAACAGCAGCTCAACCCTACGCTTGGCTCTACCTGCAAGGGGAGCAACAGGTGCCATGGGACCTCTTCATGTCTTTGGGCTCCTTCATGGCATGACAGACAGGGGCTGTTTTGGAATCAGGGGTAACTGCAATAAATCTCTACCCTGGCCATCTCACAGCTCCTGCAACTGAGGATGCTGCCTCCTGTGCTGACCAGAGATGCTGCCATGGGTGGCAGCATTGCCACATGAATCATGGTATGGGCCGTGCTTTTTTGTTCAGGGCTCTGCTTGGTATTTTTGATATCTTTACTGCCTTGTTTTTTTAAAGGAAAATTCATATGCAATATTGTAATCTCTAGACATTCAGATTAGCAAAACATGTTCTCATCTCTGGGGGAATAGATGGCTTTGGATTTTGCAGGATTGACCTACATTATGTGTTTTTCCAGGCATAAAGTGAGCTTATAGTTTGAGGTCAGCTGTTTGCATGTTTAGTCAGGCATCAAGAAATGCCAAATACCTGAATCAGGATGCATTAACTTGTAAAAATAAAATCTGGGGATCACAGCCGCAGGTACTCCTCCAGGGAAAGAATTTGTTTTGATGACACTTGTTGCCCTTAATTTGTACCATTATATAAGAAATAGGGTTAAATGAAATCATAATCTATAGAACAGTAAAGCTGCAAGAAGACGTAACATCAGCAACCTGTAAATTTCTATCAATGCACCAGTTAGTTTCAAAATCATCATCATCTTCTCCAAATGGATTAATAAGTTGTTCAGCGACCTGAAAGGAAAACGAGACAGTGAATAGAGGCTGGCGCACCATGTCAGGACCGCTGCTGCAGAGAAAATAGGATCTGATTTTCCTCTCCCTCCCTGCCTGTCACTTGCAATCATAGCATAAGCTCCGGTATGATGGTTTTGCCAGCCTAGCGAAGGAACAGCTTGCTTTCCCTATAGATTCATACCTCAGTGCCTCATTGGCGCTGTCAATCATGATTGTCGGCTCTGGCCTACTGGGAATCGAGACATGTCTGGGCCATGGTAATTGTCATATGAGATAGTCATTACTCTCCCTTACTGTTGTCTCAGACTGATTTTAATGAATGGCTTAGCAGCTAGAGGCTCTGTTATTGCATTATGGCCTACGATACTCCACCAGCCCATTGGGCCAGCATTCCCGAGCCCTGCAGCTGGAATCTGCTGGAAGGAGTGTAGCTTGTCTTTCCAGCTCAGCCCTCAGCCCCTGCTTTATCGGTGGTGGTGTTTTCAGGAAAAGCAGCCCACCAAAAGACTTGGCTCATACGGATGCCATGCACCATGCTAGCCAAAGCCAAAAGACAAGAGTTTGTATAATTCAACCTGCTGTTTTGGGTTTCCACACACAAAATGATTAAAACTGGAGGGGAGAATCATAGAATCACAGAATGGTTCGAGTTGGCAGGGACTTTAAATACCATTGAGTTCCAACCCCCCTGCCATGGGCAGGGACACCTCCCACTAGACCAGGTTACTCAAAGCCCCATCCAGCCTGGCCTTAAACACTTCCAGAGATGTGGCATCCACAACTTCCCTGGACAACCTGTTCCCGTGTCTCACCACTCTCACAGTAAAGAATTTCTTCCTAGCATCTAATCTGTATATCCCCTCTTCCAGTTTAAAACACTTTCCCCATGTCTGATTGCTACATTCCCTGGTAAAAGAGCCCCTTCCCAAGAAGTCCATCCTGTGGAGAAGACAATCAAACAGGGGGGTCAGGCATCTTTGTGGTCAAGTGCCTTATTCTGGGAATTAGGATGGAAAAGGAAACCCCTGTCTGCCCAGAGCCTTATCCAATCCTGCCCCTCCCCAAGGAATAAATGGAAAATTAACCAGAAACAGTCCCCCTGCGCCCCCATGATCAGTAGTACATTATAGGGAGAAAATTCAGAGCTGCTGAGGGAGAAAAAAAAAGATGAAATAGGAAAATTAAAAAAAAAAAAGAAAAAATTCTCAATTCCTGGCTACATTGATGTTAAATATCCTTTCCTCTTCATACTTTGCTCTTCCTGTTTATCTTTTTAAGCCCTGGATTTGAAGCCAATCAGGTTCTTGCTGACCCTCCCAAGAGGGTCACCAGGTGGTCACCAGGGCCATTCACAGGAGTAGTGGCCTTGTCTTCAGTTTAATGTGCATATGGGTGAAGCAACTGTGTGATTAAACAGCCCTCCTCATGAACCTTGCTGTGGATAGCTATCACCCAAATAACGTGTAATAGTAAGGCAGTCACTCCCTGGCTATTTATTCCTATGTGCCTGTAGGTGGTATCACTGGGTAAGCACTTGCTGATTCTCCTAGGCCACCACTTCCCAGGTCAGTGCTGGAAGACCACAAATGAACCGCTGAGCAGACTAACATGACAAAAACACCCATAAGGCAGGAGGAACAAAAAAAAAGACATGAGACACCTCTGTTCACACTCGTTGACCTACTCCATGGCATTAAATTTTGGGTATAGCTATGGAAGTGCTACAATAGGAATGAGCCAGAATGCAGAGTGCTTTGTAGCTTTCCAGGAAAGACACTCGATCAGCTCAGTGTAAACTGGGGGATCACCACCCAAAAATCCACTGCAAAAACATGAGTTGAAAAAAGTCACATGAGTTGAAAAAAGTCACATGAGTTGAAAAATGTGAGCAGGGCTGGGACAGAGAAAACACCAGGTGTTGCCTTTTGCTTGGCTGACCTGGTCCTGGCATGTCAGACATGACTTTATTCTCTGGAAAGGAATGTAGTGGTGGACAACTAAGCCCTGTATTTGGACAGTCCATCTATCCCTGTAATGAAAATGGTGATTTGAAGTGTTTCACACGATGGGAAACTTTGCCCCTGTATTGTAGCTATAACAAACCAGGCCCAAGGCCAAGGAATGAGCTCAGTTTGCCGATAATTTCTGAGGAATTGCCAAATTACTGGAAGTCAATAGCTCGGGGGCCTTTCTGCAGCCTGGCAGCCAAAGCCAAGGCACTCTGCAGGAAACCGGCTGTAACCTTCAAGACAGAAATATCCTGACTTGGGGGCTGCAGATTCGGACAAACCTCCGGTCTGAGGGAGCACTGCTGATATTAAATTTGCTTTTTAAAACTGTTTCCCCTCTAGTTCATTCCTTGTGCAGAAGATTTTTCAGTTACAACGGCACCTTCTACCTGCCATAGCTGAGAGTTGGCTGGAAGCCCTGGGCCTAACTGGAAGCGATGCTATGACAGCCTTGGGTGCTGATGAAGGGGAAACCTTTCTCCCCTCGGGAGCACAAGCAAGGTGGCCAAGTGGAACAGCATGCAATTTTGCAACCTGCTCATAAAACCCTGGAAGTCATTGCGGAGAGATAAAGCCTCCCATTTCTGTAGGAGCAGCATGAGCATGCTCCCCCTGCTTTGCCAGCCTCCCCTCCTCTCTCTCCTGTTTCCCCCCCAGGCCCGTACCTATGAGACAAACCCCTTTTCACTCCCAATTTCCTTGGACACAAGACTAGAGGAGCTTGCCCTGCAGCCATTTTACTGCCCCCTGCAATCTGTCAGCTCTGTGTGCTGCCTTCTCTACTCCACCATTCCGAGCTGTCGGTGGGAAGGGAGCTCTGAAATGGGC
Organism: Jacana jacana; assembly: GCA_013400555.1. Lineage (NCBI taxonomy): Eukaryota > Metazoa > Chordata > Aves > Charadriiformes > Jacanidae > Jacana > Jacana jacana. Next base: position 146,042 of record VZTM01027510.1, read on the forward strand.
CAATTTTGTGCAATTAATATCCTAACAGAAAAGTTAGCTCTACGTTTCCAGCTATGATTAATAATCCCAAAAGGAAATCTTTAATGCACATGTACCCTAATGTACTAATTTGCTTTTTATTTCAAACTTTTTTTCCAGGTAGTCTACTTTGATACTCCCTGCAGAGAAGAGAATGGCCATGAGGTAGGTGGCTTAATTACTCAACTGTCAGATCGATGGTGATACATTAACTGACCAGGCATCAACAAGTTGATGGGTAGCATCCAATTCCTTCTATAACTCTTCTTTTTAATGAATGTTTTTGTGTGGTGGCGTAGCAGCCAATATTGGCTGTCATTGTTTGATAGCCCCCTGGAACTGGAGACATTTAATTGCCTACACCTGATTAAGTTAATAGCAGGTACTGAAGGCTGGCTTTGATCATAAGAAGAAAGTATGATTCAGTCCCTTTCAACCCATGCCATGTCTGCAGCAACTTTTCCCCATCGCACAGTGGAGTGGTTTTTTCTAATCTTTCATCTGTCATTTTATAGTCTCAAGTCCTAAGCCCTGATTTTGCTAGAGTAATACCTCTCTGGGGAGTTGTGGTTGTACCAGTCCTGCTAAAATGGGCTCTTTCAGGTTCCTGACTGTTTCTCATTGTGAGACCTGGCAGGTAAAATTAAAAACCTATTAGATGATGTTTCTTTATGACCATAGGAAACTTTTGGCTCAATTCAGCTTTGCTGTAATTCCATTAATCTTTGGTGATTTTACACTGTGCCACCTTGACTTCAGCTCTGGCATCTTCACCAGCCCCCCTAGGGTTGATTCCCCCACAACCTTTCCAGAAAGCCAGTTTACCTTGAGCCATCCTGCATAGAAGAAGAACTGTAACAGCGTGAAGATTGGAATGTAAAGATCCAAGTCATGTCCCTGATACCCTTGGTCAGTATCCAAAAATTGGCGCCCTATCAGGCAGGCAAAGAAAAAAGTATAGACTGCGAGAGTAACAACCTGCAAAGAACAAAACTTCATTGAAATCAGGCAACCATGCGATCTTATGCATAAGGCAACAAATATCCAAAGGCCTCTGACTGCCTTTTGCTATGTGATTTACAAATCCGTGGGGAGGTATTGTGAACACATGGGAATAATTATAGCCAGGAAGAAGACCCAGAAAACATAAAAGACATTTCAGTCCTTCCCTCCCCCTCCCAAATTATGCAAGGCCTTGCAAATATCTTTGCATTAAATGTGAGTTAGTCAGGTGTCCATAGTCCTGTGGGACTCAATGAGCTCTTAACAGCTCAGAGACTCTGGTTCAGTCCATGGATGTTTTGCAACAAACTCCCCTTTTCTGGAAAATGTATTTCAGATATTGTGAAGGGTGATGTCTCAGTACCTGGGTATAGACCAGTGGAATTCCAACCCAGTCATAACCAAACAAAAGGCTACACCAAGATCGGTACTTATTCATCTCCTATGAGAAAAAACAAACAACCCCCAACAAACTCAGATTGCATGAGCTTCAGTTCTAAATGGTAAACATTTTGTTGTAATTCATTTTTGCTCATGTAAAAAGACAGAAAGATAAGAAAGTGTAGTATATATGAACTGATGTCATAATTATATCCAGCACCTCATTTTCACATCTGAATATTCTCTTGCTTTATGGAGTTAGAATGCTTAGTACAGCATGTATTTCTTCATAAATTATCTTTCATTTCTATCTTATCTACAGCCTAGTGATACATGAAAGAGAATATATTATATCATAAAAAGATGTTTGACCACTTAATAAAATATTCAGGGAGATTATCTTCCCTGAAATTGATATTAAAATCTTCAGAATGTCAAATCAGTCTCATTTTTTTTTCCTGCAGCAATGGAACATGTATGAAATTACATTGACGCTACATTAATTTTTTACTCATCAATTTGTTGCCTCAGTTAATACCTTCTTAGTCATATAAATACGGTCCCAGTGACCTGCTGCTGTGTGTGCTTGAGTGTACTTTGGTACACAGAGAAAAGCAATATTAATCTTGAGTAAGATAATTTTGATGACACTAGAGAGCTGTGTGCACTAAATAAATTATGTAAGTGAAAAGCTACCATGTAGCAATTTCAGATTGGTTTTCTGTAGATTTACTTTTTCTACTTACGTTCATGAGTGTCTGCAGATCTACACTGTCTCGAATTCTTCCTTCTTTTCGTGCCCTTGATGCCAAGTTTCCAAACCAGACAAATGGAACCCAGTACTTAAGGTGGGGAGACTTAAGGTCATCAAAAATTTTTCTTTCGTATCTTGTCATGAAACCTATTTACATAAAAAAAGGACTTAATTTATTCTGTGCAGCCAGTGAAACCGACGTTATAAATTTTGAATATGTTTGAATCTGTTTGTTCTGATATTTGCATAGAACTCTGCAAAACAGTATTTATAGTTCAAACTAGTAGCCACCTCCTGTTTTTTTTTTTTTTTTTTTAGCTTTTTTTGCCAGGATAGAACTTGCTTGAAACAACTTCTTTGCAATAACTACCTACTCAAAATCCCTTTTGGTCAATGTTGCAATAACTTGCTATTACTCTGTTCTCAGATCACACTACTATCATATTATACATACATATAAGACTAAGGGTTATGCAGATTGCTCTCTAGTTTCACATTCTGCTTTCAGAAAAACAAGGAGCTGGATACATCAGTCAAGATACTATCACTTTTCAGCAATCATGGCTTTTGGCAGCATCTCAACATACGTTATAAGGGCAGTTGCGTGACCTTCTGATTCTGCTATTTTTTTGGTAAATCTGCAAAACAGTGAGCGAGCGACAAGAGGATACAAGCACATGCATGAAACAGAGCTCAACAGAGAGTGTGCCTTCTGCCAGTGAAATACTTCCCTGCCAGATTGTGTTTCATGTTTTCTTTGGGGTTACGGAGGCGTGCAGAAATGGAAAAGGAATCATGCACAGAAATCCCGCTGTTAGCGGGACACGGGGCCAGATGACATGCTGTGGGGTGGCAGCTGAGGCTGCTCTCTGCCTGGAAATTTGCCTTGCCCAGGTGCTGGGAAGGTATTATGTTTACCACAGAGTTCCCCTGGCCTTGCAAAGCCCCTGCTCCCCCCTGCTGCAAGCAAGTCCAAGGTCAGAGAGCAGGGGAGCCAGGGGCTTGCTGCCTGGGACTCCCATGGTATTTGGAGCAACACTCCTACCCCCTTGGGTAAGAAAGCACAGCACTGCTCCACTGTTCTCCTTCCATCCAGCCTTTGAGAAACATAACCTCAGAAAAATAATAAAAAAATTAATGGGGAACTTCACGTTTCCCTTTGTCCAAACCCTGGATTTTCTGGAGTTGGAGCAAGCTTCAGGTTTGGGGGAATCTTAGATTTTGCTCAGGTGTGTGTGTGTCACCTACCAGAGTGGGTATGAGGCTTCTTTTGCTGTGTTGACATTAGCTCCAAAGTGGGACAAAATTAGAAGCATGGCAACTCCAAAATGTGGCTCAGCCAACTAATTACAAGTTTGGGTGCTGAAGATTCAATAAGGGAATTGAGAATCGACAGGATATTTTTTTAGTCTCATAGAATCCTAGAATGGCTTGGGTTGGAGAGGACCTTAAAGATCATCGAGTTCCAACCCCTCTGCCTTGGGCAGGGACACCTCCCACTAGAGCAGGTTGCTCAAAGCCTCATCCAGCCTGATCTTGAACTGTAACTAGGAATAGGCCATTTGTAACTAACATTGCGAATGATATATGAACCAGCAAAACCATAAGTATACAGAAACTCAGTTGTGTTTGTGTATACTCATATAAAAAAGTGAATAAGTTAGGAGGAGTTTTGTTAAACACAGTGACCTTCTTAAATATTCTGTTGTTGAGGAAAATGCTACTGTTGTACAGTTGCAACAAGTCACCACTGGAGGTACAGAATACTGCTACTACAGGGAAGGAACACAGGGCAGGACAGAAAATTCTGTGACAGTTCAGCAGGAAGACACAGTACTCTGCAGTATCCTGGAATCTGAGAATAGAATACAATACAGCTTTTAAAAGATCCCTGGGCAGTTTGCAGCCAGCTCTCATAACCAAAGGCACAGAAATAATCAGGTAACGGTACAAATTGACCTGCTAGTCAGGACTCCTAAAAGTCAGACTTTCAGGTTGCCTTTGATTTTTGACTGGCCAGCCTGCTCATTATGGAACGGCAAAAGATGTTCCTATCAGTCTGAAACAGACAGAATATCAGAAAATTGACAGTCTGGAGTAAACACTGGATGCAAGTCACTTGAGAAGCTCTGGGAAGTCATTATCAGGAAGGACACAGCCTGAGGGGGTCACAAAGAACAGCAAAACTCCAGGGACCAGTGCAGCTCTCCAATGAAAATGGGTACCTTTCTGTTCAGAAAAACTCAACAAAGCCTTGTTCTTTTAACAGTAACATTCAAATTGTCATTATTTTTAAAGGTAAATTGTTTTTGTTTATATTAATTAAATATTTTTTGATGGATATTAATAATGCCTAGTATTATTGTCACAGAAAATATGAAACAATTCTGGATTGCTCTTGCTGCTGGTGAAGGTTATAGCGATACAAACATGCAGTTCCGAACCACTTGCTCTTATTGCAGTGGTAAAGAAACACTTTATAATCCATCAAGTCCAGGGGAAGATATAAAACCTCAGTTATTAAAATTAAATGATTTCTAAATATGGTCATACTATTTTTATTCAAGAGTATTCAAAGAATTAACTGAGGAACTCTCTGGACAAGAACACTGGTTTTGTCAAGACCTGGAAGACTGCAACAGTTCCAGAAAAATAGAAATATTTGGCAAATATTGTACCAAGATTTTGAAAAATATAATCTAAGGAATGGCAGGGCACTGAATCCTTGTGAAAGCATGTGAAGCTTGACATGGATGCAATCAATAAACAATCAAAGGACACTAATGTGAACAGTGTCAGCTAAAGTGGTCTTATGGGAAAATGGTTGATGAGATCACAAGCCCTGTGAGAAAAAGTCACTTGTGCTCTCCTTCAAGGAATTTGAAGAGTATTCAGTTCTCCCATTGAAATGGAATGACTTGGACAAGACTGGTTCAGGGCACCCATGTCAAATACTCCAAAAACAAGTTGTTAGAGAAGGAGGAACTGAAAAGAGGTCATCTCCCCCATTTCCAGAGTACACTAACAGTGGTCAAGCAGGGGAAAAAGAGTTTAGAAAAGAGTTAAGAGGAAGACCCAGCACTGACACACCTTGGAGGGAGAGACTACAGAAGGTGAAGCTCCTAAATTTATTCAAGCCCTTAAGCTCTCTGCTATTGGGTAGCTACTGACAGAAAAAGTGTTTTCATCTGGCTAGGAAAAGAACAGCCCAAACCCATCACAAAATCCGGTGAAGATGACTCTGTGCAAGTTCAAACTGAGAATAAAATTTCACTTTTCAGCAGGGAGTTCACCCTTGTGCGTGTCAGTTCACCTAAGGTGCAGTGTGGTCTCTCCAGTATACCCAGTCGATTTTTAAATCAGGGCTGGTTATATTCCCAGAAGGTATCGTAGCTCAGTCAGAAACTGCAGCACGATAAAGGGTGTTGTGAGGAAGCTTTTTGCCTGGTGTTATGGATGAGTCAGACTAGATTATCACGCTACTGTTCTCAGATTTAAAATCTATGAATGTAAGCAGTTTGTTTGCTGAAACGAGGAGTGTGTGGCAATAGTTACGCCGTGGCAGTTCTCGGCTTGATAGAGAAATGCAAAATTGGCACAAGTTGTTTCAATGACGACTGTGCCACAAGTATCAGATTCTGCTGCTCACATTCATATTAAATGCTGCATTCCCCTGCAGCCTGATATGGATGCTATAGGGAGCTAGGGGGGGCATAACTGGGGAGTGCTGTCTGAATCGCTGGACGTTAATGGGAAAAAAAAGCATACCCTCAAGTGCTCGGTACTGCATGAGCAAAAATTCTGTGGCACAATACGCATCCAAACCTACCCAATAAATACTGAAATCCACACAGCGGGCTGCACTGTCAATACTTAGTTATACAGTTTATAGTAGAATATTTTCCACTGTTAAAAAAAGACAACACAAAACAACCAAAACATGTTTTCCAGTCTACAGTTTTTGTACAATGCTGCAACATTTTGTCTCTTTTGGAACAGATTGTCTTTAGCAATAGGGAGGCAGAGCTGGATTACCCTGCTGGAAATGTTGTAATTTTCCAGTGCGTACTAGAAGCAGATTGCTGGGGAGAGTGACAGAAGTTCCCTTGACCTCTCACAGGCTCAGGTAAACAGTTTTCTTGAACGGCACAAGGAAAAGAACTTCAAAATCTAACCGAATCCAACATAAATTATGTGGTTTTTTTCAGTAAAATCAATGCATTCTGCCTGGATATTTTAAAATTTATTTTAATATCAAAGCTTCTCGCACATATTTGAAATGTGTGTATGTATATACACACTGCATATTTTGACTTGCTACAACTTTGCTTACTAATCTCTGCCAAAGGAATAATTTTAAGAAATGTAAGATGTTAGCAAAAAATGTATGACTTCTCCTGTTTGGAACAGTTCCCCACACCTGTGCGTTGGTGTCCTGCCCCTGACACTGACCATGCCAGTCAGAAGGCACAGCATTACGCCTTGCCTTTAAATACTCAGGGGTCAGTCCTTCATAAACAAGCGAGTCCTACATGATTGAGCTCTCTTCCCCATCATCATACCCACTGTATTAGCAGAACAAACAGAAAATCAAGACATGGTTCATAAGTAGTATGTTTATCCCTGAAAAAAACCTAAGCTTCAGGTGAGGATGTAAATTTAAAGAAAACCTCCTTGGGGATGGGGGTTTTAAGTATATTGCAACACTTTAAACGTGTGATCTTACTTAAAATAAATTGAGATAAAGCAGTACTTGTGAAGTGCCTGCAGAGATCCATGTCTGATACATGAGTTAAAGTTATATCCTAGACATGGAGGCAACACCATATAACAAGTCACCATCCCTACTGCATCATACTACAGTGCAACTGCGTTATTTTTCACACTGTGGAGAATGTTGTACCTGCTCCATATGCCTATGTGTTTGGGGCAGCCTTATTGCTTCCATGGCAGCCGACAGAAGATTCATGTAAGGGTCTCAAACTCATTTGATTTCCATAGTGTTGTTAGATGAAGACTTTAAGAGCATTAAAGATGCATGTGATTAAGGGCATGTCATTAAAGCCACTGACAAAAACATGTCAGCTTTGACATGGGTTAGTTTGAGTCAGATGTGAGGCCAAATAGGAAGGAAAAAATGAGTCTGGCTCCTTCCCTCCCTGTTTCCTCGCCTGTGAGGGAAAGCAAAAACATTTTGGAGAGAAGGACTCAGGAGTACCTGCTCCTACCACATGGTCCATGGTGGGGAACCTTTTGTACACGGCCGTGCTCACGGAGCGAAAGATCAGCAGCGATGTTAAATTCACGTAACGCATCAGAGTCCTCCTCAACAAGCGCCCATATTCATCTCTGCCCTGGACACAGCTAGAGATGAGGAACATCAGTCGATCTGGCCATGGTAAGTTCACAAACTGGTTCCACCAGCGATTCACCACCAAAGTAACATAGAAACCTGGGGGTGAGAAGGGAAAACAAAAGTCCAGTGCCTATGAGGATTTCTGTTTAGGGTACTTTAATTTAGCTTGCAGAGCGTTATTGATATCACTAAGCTGCCACATTTCCCAGAATAAATGCACTAAGTCACATCAAAACCCAGGATGCAATCATTGCTAATTATTTTACAGACACTGCAACTTAATGGCCATTCCAGCTGAGTAACTCATACTCATGGATTTCCAAATTTCCTGTTTTGTAGTAGACTTTGAGTGGATTTAGTGCTTTGAAAGATAAGGCACAATGTTTCAGTGTTAGTGGGCACACACACACATATACACATAAAAATATAGATGGGAATTTTACTCTTTAGTTGGCATATTAAGAACACGAACATAAACATTGCTGTAACAAAACCAACTTTAATTTAAGGAGACCTGTTGGAAGCGGATTATTTCATTGTAAGCCTATAACCTCCCATGTGTGCCTCAGCTCTGAAATGCTTCCATGCACGGACATTCACAAAATGCCTGAACAGACTGCATTGGAGAATAATTTCACATGTAACCGGTACTTACCAAGCACAAAAGTTACTGGGATTTGTTCAGCATATTTGTCACAGTAAATTGATAATTTTTCAAAGAACCTTTTTTGGCTACCTGTAAGAAAAAATCTGCAGCAAAAATAAAATGTATCTGTCCTTTCATACTATTCTGGCACCAGCTAGGAAGTGCAAATATGTATATATAATCAGGTATGTGCAATCAGGAGCAACCCTGGCTAATGTCTTCAAGCAAACTATTAAAGTGATGAACTCTTTTGGCAGGTAATAAGGAAGCTGGAGGAGAAGACAGTATTATTCCCTGGTCTTTGCAGTTTTCTCATGACTAATTTGACTGGCACTACAGATTAGGATCAATACACCTGGAGAACTAGCTTGCTATCTCACTTAGGAGGTCATAAGTCTGCAGGTAAAGTTTGGTCTCCTTTTTCAGAGGGCTACCTATGAAAATACTCAGGTCTGCTTGAATTGCAAAAGGTTAGCAATCTCTTAATTATTCTTATTTGAAAATGCTACGTTGTTGCAGCAGTTCTTTTACTCCTATGAAATTTTCCTTCTCCACAAGACATAACAACTGTATTTATTTTGCAGGGAGGAAAATATTCACCAGATGATAGAAAATGAGTGGAGAATGGCAGTGTCTGTCTATGAAAAAAGATATCTAAGGAAATACAACAAGCTTAAATATAAACATTTTTTTTTAATTGTATAGATGAGTGTTACAGTTACTTTTTGTTTTCATATAAAAGGAACACATAACAAATACTTGGTGGGTTTTGCTTACAGTTGTGCAATAAAACTTGGAGCGCACATAGAAAGCTTTCCATGGTGTATTTACCGTGGTCTTTAATTACCTAATATTTCAGTAAAACTAGATTAATTTAAATAAACGTGATGCTCTGGTGTTTCTTTACATATTAATGCTGCAATTTTCTTTCCAAGTTCACAGGGATAGATTACTGAACACTTTGGAAAATTAGTGATTAATCACAGACAAACTGAAGCTCATTTTCTCCTTGCTTCACAGAAAAAGCAAACACTGGGGTCTAATTACAGATCAAGGTAAGAGCTGAATCATGATTTTGGTACTTCTGTGTAGTCTACCTCATCAATTAAAAGTTTCACTGTACTAATTGATGCATTGCACCTGTTACACCAGTGTTTAATTCACAGCTTGGAGGGAGAAGCCACTTTCCTAACTTGTGACCCCCCCCTTCCCCAGGTGCTGGGTGACACACAGGTAACAACCTGTCTGTTTTCCCGGCAGGTTTGCTTGGCCCTCTGCAAGCTTAAAAATAAAGTTTTCCACGCTGTCCTAGCCTTAAGCAAAACTTTGCTGGTCCTAACTATATAACCTGGCTCGTAAACTATTACCTTTCAGGGTTGTTAAAGAAATTACCACTGGGCAAATGAAGGCACAGTTTTGCAAATAGGACAGAAGTCTATACTTTATCGTATATACTCTATCATTTAAAGCACAGGCATGTTTGCCACCACCAACTCGACATCAGAACGATAAAAGCTATGTAATACAAACTAACTATGGTTGTTCATTTAGCCTAACTTCAGTAGCATGGTTGCTCAATGCTGGGCTGAAATAACAATCAGCTTGAATGTGGTAGGCAGTATTTTATTTCTACCCTACATGCTTTGTCTGGAATGTGAAAGTAAATGTGGAAAGGAAAGGACATTAGAAAAGGTCCAAGAAAACCACAATAATTCTGTAATATCCTTCCGCCCAACCATCATTCCTCAGCCTAACACGATGAGGTGTGAAACTTCAACATAACATTTAATGAGATGTGAATTGGAAAGAGTGTACCTGTATAATACACTTATCGCTGTGTAAAGAGTAGCAAAAACAATAAATTCTCTGTACAGCAATTTGTAGATGCTGCCTTTCCACTTCAGGAGTAATCTGTGAAATCCAAAGAAAGTGGCATTTGCTACTTTGCTGGAATAAGTGACTGTCATCCTCTTGGCAGGCTGTGCCTAGAAACAGTAGAAGAGAAGCAGGAAACCAACAACATTTTAGACAGTGTATCCTAACCCCAATGCAACCTTGTATAGATAGATACATACACATATACAAGCACATATAAACAAAATAGTATATGTATTCATAAATATTGCTGTGTGTGCTTCTATATATGGAGAGAGGGAGAAATGGAAAAATCTTGCAGTTACAAGCCCCATTCTGACCTGCAGATTGACTGATGCAAGGCTGTATTTGGGCTTTAACTCCGAGGCTGCCCAAAAGCAACAGCTAGTACCGACTGTGTCTGCCTGCCTGGGCAGCAGCAGCAGGGACACATTACAGCTCCAAAGCCCCTGCTTACTCCCAGGTTGCTCCAGTCCAATGCGAGCAAAGAAAAGGAAACACATTTTACTTGATTTTTTTTTCTAAAACTTTGTCAACAACCCAGTAACAGAAGCAAAGATAAATTTCACAAATACACCTTCCTCCCCAGCTAATATTTTTAGCTGGCTTTGGTAATTATACTCCTCTAAAACCACATGAAATTTGCCTCTTTCATTAAGGGTTATGACAGCAGCTGAGCTGAGATCAGCTGGGAAACCCTGTTATTTCTCTGCTTGGCAGCCAGACATACTCATCAATACTTCAGCATTGCATGGCCATGCAAAAGAAAAGCCACAGGGTTCCTCAGGTAGGCAGCACGTGACACTGTATAATAATTAACAGAATCATAGAATGCTTTGGATTGGAAGGGACCTTAAAGATCATCAAGTTCCAACCCCCCTGCCATGGGCAGGGACACCTCCCACTAGAGCAGGTTGCTCAAAGCCCCATCCAGCCTGGCCTTAAACACTTCCAGGGACACCCACAACTTCCCTGGCGAACCTCTTCCACTGCCTCACCACCCCCACAGCAAAGAATTTTTTTCTGGTATCTAGAGTTTCTTTCTGGTATCTAAATTAAAGCAATACTAAAAGTATACAGGTAAATATTTTATGGGTTTGTTACTTGTTTACACAGTGTAGGGAGATGCTACAGGAACTTTTATGTACTAACAAACCCCCCTAACTACAAATGTAGATGAAAGCAGTTTTATACAGCATGCGTGGAAGGGAGTAACTGAGACAAGCACAAAGCCTCAGGGCAGTTATTGTGAGCCATAAATATAATTCTTGACTGTAGTTTCTTGATGACAGTGTAGGTCATTTACTCTCAGAAAAAAATCTGAACCCATAGTTAATAGATGGCTTGATCGTATTTTATGCAACTTGGCTGTGTCTCTGATGCTGAGTGTAAAGTAAGCCATTAAAATTCAGCTGTAAAAGTGCCACTTTTAGTCACCAAGGGAATCAGCAGGGAAAAGACATCATAAGCCTTCTATTGCTGACAGACTGTCTCTTCTCATCTGCAGAATGGCTGCTCAAGGTTTGCCAGCATGGACTCAGAGATTTTTTTTTATTATTGGTCTTTTTTTTTTTAAGATGCATGGGTTTTATTCTTTAGCATCCAAGTGATAGTTTTCCTCTTTCTGAGACTTGGAACAGGCCTTTAAAGTTTTTGTTGTCATTGTTGAACTCCAAAAAGTTCAATTCAGAAGCCAAATTAGCTGACTGGCATGCAGAAATGCAGTCCTGTCCGCTAAAAAGCCTGTGAATGCAATGTTTAAGAAAATGGAAGCAGAGATTTCCATTCTCCAGCAGATATGGGGTTTTATAAACAATGGGAGAAGCCTGTGGCTGGGCTACAGGGGAAGAATGGGGTAAAAAAATACTCTTAACTGACTTTCCTGGGAATACTGTAATAGGCTTTAGTTGTTGCCCATTAATGCTAGGGAGTAAGTGTGTTCGTCAAGAAGTGTCTATCTCCCCACTAATAGCCAATTGGCAACAGAAACCTCCATTGGGACTGGATATAGATATAGATATCTGATAACACAAGGACTTATAGCCTGGCAGGAACTCAGACCCCCAGAGTACCACAATGCAATGATTAGAAGAGGAAGTTAGACAAATGCAGTCTGAAGTAAAACATAAATTGCTAGCTGTGGGGACAACCACATAGAGGAACAGAGGACTGGACACATGCCCCGTGGTTTTAAGATGAGAACATGTAGTTTGACAAAAGATGACCTTCAAGAGAAATTCACATAGCTGGGATATACAGGGTTGAGGATGAGTGCCTCTGCTGGTCTCCCCTGGTATCTGGGCATCTACGAAATTTTCTGCTCAGTCCTTTCTATCCTGGGCTATGGAGGGAACAAGTTTGCCTGCAGCACCCTCACAGCATCTGCAGCTCTGCAGGAAGGCGGTGATTAGTGTCAAATCCACAGGTCTCGGTTTCTGCGGATGGGATTCAGGAAGGAGTCATCCTTCCAGGCATCAGTGACTACTCAGTACCAGAAATTGGTCTCTAGCTGAGCTTGACAAAATGGGTCCTCTACAGAGTTGCTGCAAATTCTGTCTTGCAAGGCCTAATGAATGGGTTTGGGCCACAATTGCAGAGCTGTAATGATACTGCCACCCACTCCTATTCTCCCCACCATCAGACTGGGAGAGAAGAGTTTTCTCCAGAAAGTACAATTTGCCTGCTTGATTCAAGCAACTATATTTTGCTTAATCAGATTCCAGACAACTCTCTTAGCACTTCACTCGTTGCTCTTAGCTTGGAATAGAAACTCTTCACGTTAGTTTGGGAAGCACTGGATACCAGCAGCTTTTTCCTCCTGTCTCTGAAATGAGTCAAAGAAAAGTGGGATTGTTACAGCAATTTCAGGTCTCGGTTTCCTTGTGCTGCCTTGCCTGTGATACACAGACTATTAGTTTCCTGCTAAGCAAACACTTTGTTAAACATTTGTCGTTGGGTTCATATAGGGACTTCAGCGTAATATAATGTAATGTCCCAAAATATACATTAAGTCAGATGAGGTGATCTAGCATTCCTTTAGACTATACAAAGCTATGAAAGACAGCTGTGTGTCTGTCTGATTAGATTTCACAATATAGCAAACACATTTAAATCTGCACTTCTGCTCTTTGCTCTGCAAGCAACTACAAACACTTGGGTACAGCCCCCCAAAATCAGCGGGAAGTTTTGGCATAAAGCCTTGCAGTGGGTCAGGGTCTTGCATGGTGGTCCCAAGCCCTTGGTTCACAGGTAGCATGTTGACTGAGGGTGCTTCCAACATTACTCATGGTCATAGGAAATTAAAAAGCTAAAACTGAGACAGACAGGAAGAGCAAAGCATAACGATGCCCCCCAGCACATTCCTGCCCAAGCACTGTTTTGGCCCGGGCCACAGAAGGACAGAGAGTATTAGATTAGATACCACAGGAACCAGTGCCATGACAGACTTTTCTATTAATCGTGTTGCCCTTAACTTCATTAGCAAATACAGGGCTAGGCTTTCTGCTGGTGTGGATTTGTGAGTTTTGAGGACATAACACACATTATGCTCCTTTCAACACCTGCAGAGACTTTCGCTCATATCCGTGGTGCTGCTTTTCCTTTTGCTCAGTCTTTGTTCCCTCTCACAAACTTTTTAAGCACAGGCTGAAATGTGAGTTATATATTACTCCACTTTTGCTAAGAACATCAGAAGCCTTTAGGCATAAACACCTAAAAATATAATGTTTCTTTTTTTTTTTTTCTTTTTTTTTTTCCCCCACTAATAATATTGAACCAATCTGTAAGTGGGATTTTTACCTGGCTGAAAATTTCAGGATGCATTAGGATTCAGAGAGAAACCACAGTAAAAAATAACAGCCATCAGTGTTTCCTAACTGACCATGAAAGTCATATTACAGAATGTATAAATAAATAGTGCCTCTGTGCAGACCCACCCCTTGTCATTGTATCACCTTATTTCTTGGTTTATGGCATAGTAGAGAAAAGGAGCATGAGAGATTTGAGTTAAGCCAACTATAAAATCATATTAAGCGCACGCTATATCCACTGACCTGCTATTTTGATTTGGCAATCCAAGCCTGAAGGCAAATCCTGGACCCTTCCTCTTCCTCAGACGTCCCAAATAAAGTCCCTTTCAGGTCTGCAATTGTCACCTTGCTCTTCCCTTAACCTGAAGCAAGGGGCTGCTGCTGCCAAGCACCAGGAGGAGTGGACTGACAAGAACAGGGGTTAAAATGTCTTTCCACTTCTGGGAGTCTGTTTTTGCCAAGTACTCTGTCCTGTCAGTTACGGAGGGAACAAACGCAAGCAGCAGCAGCAGCAGCAGCTGCTGATCTTGCTCTTTTTCTAGTCTATAATTATAACGCCACTTGCCATCAGAAGGACCCCTTTCATATGAATAAAGAATATTGCGACGGTTTGGCTGGTACCTCCAGTTTTCTACATTTTATTCCACATCCCCAGAACGGGATGGACAAGAAGGGAGCATTTTTCTCCAAGACTTTACTTGAAAAGTGTAATCTCTCTGAGCCAGCTCTGCGAAGACATATCAGATGAAGCACTGACTACATCTGAACGGGAAGACCGGAGATGACTCCACCAAACCTGGGAATGTGCCTCAGCTGCACCTCAGTGCCACTCTGGAGCACACCTTTGTTGCACAGCTGCATTGCTGCGTTGCTGATTCGAACTGGGAAATCAGGACTCTGGGGTATGCTGTAGAAAACATCCATCCCTCAAAGCAGGCAGAGTTGCTGTTGCCAAAAGACTCAATGAACCTATTCACGATGGTATATTTCAGCATGTGAAAGCCTTTCTGTGACTGGAGGATTTGCACAGGACTTTTTCTCCCCTTCCCCTTTGTAAAATGAGATGAACTCTGTCTTTTATGACCCACGGCATTAAGAGGGAGCTGTAAAAGGTGACAGACTGTGAAAGCCCACGAGGTGTCATATAATGTTGCCATTAATCTCTATGGAGAATGAAATAATGCGACTGTGAAGTAAATAAAAAAATATGCAGGGGGAGAGAGTAAGCAAGATTTATAGATTTAATATATTTTATGATGAAAGGTTTTTCTCCCTTCTTGAGCCCCATTAAGCTATTTGAGACCACTTATTTAATTAAAACTTTCTCAGAAAGAAAATAAGTTGCTGCCATTGTTTGCCTTTCTTCTCGTTGGCAATGGCAGAAGGAAGACACTTTGATGTCAAAGCAGGCGAGACATTAGACTGTGGCATGTGTGTGTCAGGCAGTGGCCTGTGGCGAAAGATGACAAATCACTTTAGCATTCAGTGACTTGGCATGAAGAAACATACTGCCTGATCCTATTACAGTGACTGCCCTCTGCAAAGAAAACTCCTAACAACAGGGATATTTTAAGGTCACTGGTAAAATAATTACTTAGACCTAAAACATTTTTCTTTGCTGAGTATAATCGTTCACTGGTCTTGCTGAGCAGTAAATAATAGCACCTCTGTGTGTCAGTGGGTATCAGGTGGTTTTCCTGGCGGCTCTTCAGTCTTCCTGTAGATTGGAGCAGCTGAGATTGCTCCACTGGCTCTGAGCTGTTTTGCAGAAGACACAAGATTTAACGCTCCTGTGTGTTCAGAGGCAGAAATAAATACAGATTTCCAGCTGTGTAGCTCCATTGTGACTGGATGGTTCTGTAGAAAATACTCCTCTTTATATCACTAAAGTGCTCTTAAGTCCTTGCTGGATTTTTCTCAAAGACAAGACAAGCAATGATCTCTCCTTCTCCATTTTCCCCCTCCCCAAGAGAAGTCAACTTGATTGGTGTAGGCCCCTTGCAAACAGAGGCTGCTCCGTGGCTTTACTGCACCCTCTGACTTGGCTGGACACATGCTATCCCACCCAATGGTCCTCTCATTTTTACCCCATAGGCTGCCTCAGTCCATCTGAAAGTGGGAGGAAGGTGGGGGCAGAGTGACAGCTTGTACATGCTACTGCAGCATCTCCAGTTAATGAACTTACTACCTTTTCTAGCTGATGCCAATATCAGTGTTAGCATGAGTGAGTGGAGACTTTCGCTGTAAATTTTAAGGCAGCCATACATTTGATTCAGCTCTCCAGCTTAGCTTTATACTGATACTTTGAATCCACAACATTAACAACACATTGGTGGTGGGCTCCAAAAGCACAGTTATTTATTACAGAAGGGCTGTGAAAGCCTTCACAATCATTTCTTTCGTTCAGCCAAGAGTAGCTACAGAGCTCTGCAAAAATCCTTTTTCTCAAAACATTAGAAGTTTCCTTCTGCTTTAGGGGCAGAGGATAAAGAAGGGGACTTGGGAGGAAGAAAACAGCAGTGAATGCTTCTCCCAGTCTCTGTCAAAAATGTCAGCTAAGCCTAAGGACTGAAAAAATTTCACTTAATGACAGTCACACTCCTCTGCTTCTGGGTGCTGTTAACACAGCCCTGGCAGTCCTGCTGTATAAGAAATGTCTACTGGAGCTTTGAGAGGGCTGCTGGCATGGAAGCCATGTGCAAGACTCTGCTGCAGTGAGCACACAGCTAAGTAGAGTCGTAGGGAGGCAATGGGGGGCAAAGGGAGGTTTGTGGCATCCATTCCTCTGCCCCTCAACCATTTGGCTGCAGTCTCACAGGGGTTTTACAGCACCAGCGATCCAGAGACACTGGGCACAACTGTCCCACATCATCACAGAGTCATAGAAACACAAAACGGTTCTCAATGGCACTCAAAGCCCCCCATCCAGCCTGGTCTTGAACACCTCTGGGGAGGGGGGGATTTAAATCGCTCTGGGCAACCTGTTCCAGTGTCTCACCACCCTCACAGTAAAGAATTTCTTCCTTATATCTAATCTAAATCTCCCTTCTTTCAGTTTAAAACCATTACCCCTTGTCCTATCACCATACTTCCTATTAAAGGGTTCCTCCCCATCTCTCCTGTAGGCCTTCAGGTACTGGAACACCTTCTCTTCTCCAGGCTGAACAACCCAACTCTCTCAGCCTGTATTCTTAGGAAAGATGCTTCAGCCCTCTGATCATCTTTGTGGCCCTCCTCTGCAACCACTCCAACCCATAGGAAAGTCCATGTCCTTCCTGTGCTGAGGACTCCAGGGCAGGATGCAGTACTCCAGGTGGGGTCTCATGAGAGCAGAGTAGAGGGGCAGAATCACCTGCCTCAGCCTGGTGGCCACACTTCTTTTGATGCAGCCCAGGAAATGTCTTCCTCCTCCTCTGCCCTGTTATTGGCCACCATATGCCAGTGACCAGAGACAACATGAATGTGCTGGCAGTGGAAGCAGGGTGTCCAATGGCCTCTTTGAGGAGAAGAGATGGAGCTGACATGCAGAGGGAGGAAGGGAGCAGGTTTATGGACCCCGCTGATCTTCTGGCCTCCTCCCAGGTAGCAGTAGTGATCAATCGATGTTAGGTGGCATTGATCCTTTATGGCAAATTGCTCTCCAGAGCAGTGATCTTTCACGTAGCCTCTCTCCAACTTGGTAATAAGCCCCCATTGCTGCATGCTGCTCATTGCTGATGAGCTTTCAACAAGCTTGGCATAGATACACTGTGTTGGGCCAGTAGGTATTAGCTGGGCAAGGCAGCCTTGGGCAAACTGACAGGAAAGGGGACATGGGCTTTCTGGAGCATTATCTGTCTGGACTTATCAAGCAATGAGCCTGGACTAGTTCCCAGAGTTTAATGACAAAGATTTATTAAAAATAATTCTGATGATTTCTTCCAAACTAGTATGGTAAAGACAAACACTGAGCTTGGGAACAGACTCTGAAGAATGGAGTGACCTTCAGCCTGTGACCTGTTATTAAGAACTGGAACTCATCTCTCATATTTTCTCATAACCCTCTCTTTCTATTGAATGAGTAAATCTATGCCATGATGAGCCACTTGGGCAATCTGAGTGATCTCCTAGCCTTTAATACACTATTTAGTGAAGAAGCACATTCAAAAGTGTGCAAATTGAATAATTGGCTAATAAGCAGCTGATGTGTGCAACATAACAGAGCAAATCCATACATATTTTTGAAGGAAAAATAGAAGAAAAATTTCTGTGAGGATTTGTAATTGGCTTGCCTCCCATCTGCTATGTGACTGTTTTCACCACAAGATGTATGAGTGGTCATGACCATTAGCCCACTGAGTCTACTGCAGCCAATGGAGTTCTATAGCAAATTCTTAACATCTCATAATAATACAAAATGTTGCTATGACTTCAGTGCTCTTTATATTATAAACCACTAATTTTTTTCACCTTCATATCTAGGAAATTATTTTGCAGATCTTGGAAACCGTTTAAAATTTATATGGAGTCTTATTACGGACTATTAATCCAAATGAAGATATATTCAAGACTTGACAAGGAAGTAAAGCTTTGTTCACACCTTCGATATCACACGCAATTATCTTTAACAGGTGTCATTGCAGATAGCTGCAGAAATTCTAATTTTGTATGCTATGTTCCTAAAAGGTTACCAAAAAAGGATGGATTCGTGAAATGTGTAAAATAGTATTTCACATTTGCAATGAATAGTTTAATTTTATTACTCTTTCTGACCTTTCCTCGTGAACAGCCTTAGCAAATGTTGTTGCTTCTTCATGAAACAGGAGTAAAAGAGGTACTTTTGTTTTACAAAAGTATATGGCAGGCAAGAGAGGTCTCATCTATGAAAATAGTTTTAGGGAGTTCCTCTGTATATGCAGCTCTACTAATGATCACTGCCAATGGCATGTTTTGTATTCATGTTCTCTTGATGTGCTTTGAACACATAAATCACAGAGAGAGAAAAACATTTTAGCACTGTGTAACTATACAGGTTTCTGTTAATATCATCTATGGGTGTTTAACAAGACCGAGCAGCGCAACAGATAGTACAAATCAATCAAATACAAGTTATTTCATTTATCTGTGCTTCCTGCTCCTCTTTACTGTTGATTTTTGTATCCATTTATACTGGAAGATTTCTGAAAAAGACACTAATTCGTATTGTGTGCTAGTGAAGATTCAAGCAAACTCTGTAACAACAATGCACAATGCTGATATCCAAAGAAATGCCATAATAAGTGGGCTAAAATGTGGTTTGAACAACATGAAAGAATCTTCTTATTGAAAAGAATAATTTTTCTACTTACTGTCACTTGCTCTTAGAATTCCTGTCTTAAACAAATGAGTAAATTAACATAAAACGTCCTTTGCCCATAGAATGAACATGTAGAGAGCTGCTGTGATATCTTACAGTCTCTTTCATGAGAGAAATTGCAATAATTAAAAGTTAATCTAGTGGGAGAGATACCACCGTACATAGCATCACTCAGTGTGGGTTGTGGAAATATACTTTCAAGGAGGTTATTTTATCTCTGGGAGTCACATGGTAAAATACTTCAGAGGATTTCAAATGAATTTGTCTGCAGGATAAAGCCTGCTGCCCCGACAGATTAATTCTCTGAGCACTGTAAAACCGTATTCAAAACCACTTTGCTTTGCAACTTCCTTGTAGTGAAATAAACATCATTTGTTATGCGGTGCTGCTGAGTGGCATGAGAAATATTATTATTACTGGGACTGCTATCAGCCTCCACAATCCCTTTATTGCTGGAAGGCACAGACATAGAAAAGCAAACATGTCAGGGCACGGGACTTGTCAGACAGAAGATGGGATCAACAAAGCAACCAGAAATAAGGTGTCCAGGAACTGGGCTCGCAAGCCAATGCCTGGATTGACTGGGGGATCATTCTCCTAACTTAAGATCTGCCTCTTCAAAGTGCTTCTTATCTTGCTCATCTGAAACAGAGTGGGTGGGTTAGTTAATATATGCTAACAGAGCTTCAGCATAAGTGAAAGCTAAATGGTCAAATGGGCAATTGCAGAAGGAGAGGTGCAATAGGAGAGGCAACAATAACAACAATAACAGTAATAAATAACAATGGAAAACACACAGTACAACCAAACCATGCTGCTTCTCCCTTTTAATAATTGAGGACAGTGGTGCTTATTCTTTGACCGAATTCTCTTTCTGACTGTATTTTGGCTTGTGTATATGAAAAGCCACTTGTAAAAAAGGTGGTCCAGACTGGTACACTACTTTAAGAGAATAACACTGTGCAGTAATGACTGATGCAAAGCTGTAGTGCAATTTCCCATATACAACACCGTTACAGGTGTGACTAAGTCACACTGCAGCCGATGGAAGAAACTCTACTCTTCAATCTTTGCATTCAAATTAAAGGGGCCCTCAAACCAAACTGTAGAGCCATGTTACCATTGAATGCAACTGGGTCTGTAAAAATGGAGAGTTTTCTTGAGTTGTGTCTTGTCATCTGCTTGTGTGAGAGAGAAGGGAAAGATGTGACAGAAGAGATTCAAAGAACAAGATGGAGACTAAGAACAGACAGAAAAACATTTGCAGGCAAAAGCGTTTAGAAAAGGCAAGTTATTTTAGGTTAGCTATTGTCTGGAAAGGACTTGGAATGGTTGTTGTTGCTGTGTTTGTGAGACTAGGATTACTGGTATTGTGCATAAAAAAGGATTACATCAGGATGGCTGACCACCATCAATTTCTTTTTGTAAATGGAACAACTCACATGAGCTCGTTTTCTTATTTAGCTGGCTTTAGTTCAAAAACCCCTAATAATACTAACTGTTATAAAAAATGGTACTTGATACACATGTGAAAAGGATAGTACTTGATACAAATGTGAAAAGGATAAAGCTGAGGACTTTACCCTGTGAGTCAGGTGGTCCTGCCAATCCTGTCTTAAAGCTGGCCCTGGCTGTTCTCCCTTGCATACTTGAATGCTAAACATTTCCCCCAGAACTTCATTTTTTCACTTTGCAAATACTGATTAAGAGGGAGGAAAAAGAGTATGAAAAGAGAAAGTAGCATCCAGGAAAAAGAATAGTGAGTTTACTGAACCAACAGAGGTAAAAAGCCTGATCATTTCCACCTGAACTGCAAAAAACCCTTTCATTCTTTGCTTTCTGCAACTTTTCACTTAGAAAAACCACCAAAACAGCCTGGGTCGCTTTTGCAAAATGCCTATTATGCTGGGTTTGTTTACTTTGTTCAAAATTGAAAGTCTCATTGCTCCTCCAGACATGAGGTTTAATCTGTGAGCCAAGAGCGGATGGAACAAACCCCGCGCTTATCATATCGCTGCTGAGCCAGCACATGACCCAGAACACACAGGGGCAGTGAATGGTGCTATTTGGGGAATTCATCCTTCACACTCCTCTGGGAAAATCCAAGTTTTGACTATTTTAGTGAGGTGAGGGAAAACTTTTCCTGCCAGGATCACTGCAGGCACATTTCCAACTGAGGTAACGCAGATGTAAATGCTAGTGGAGACCAGACTCTCAGGAGGCCTGGCGCTTTTAAGGTCACTTTGCGGGGTGTAACAGAGTACTCCCTCTCTTTTGTGGAACTGGAACTGCTCTGGTTTCAATATTGCTTCAGCATTTTCTACCATCTGTGCAACTGAGTAAAGGGTTTATATTACTTTTCAGAAATGCCTCTCTGCTGCGCTGAACTTGCAGAACGTTGCTACCATGAGTGTGCCAAGCTGGAGAAGACAGAAAGAGATGCCTAGATGTCCTATGCCCAGTGGAGCAAAGTCCATCCCAACTAAGTAGTGCTGCACAGAAGGTGAGCAAATCAGTATTTCTATCACATAGGGAAATAGCTGGTACCTGCAAGAACTCTTCCATAAGACCACCTTTACCTCGCAGAGTAGAAGGTAGCAATAACTGGCAGCCTTTTTTGAAGTCTGGTTTGGAATCTCCGTGTCATTAAACAAAAATAAGGGAAAATCAGCCCATTGAAGCCACATCTTCCATTTTAATAGCAACTTTGGTCTGAAAGAATGAAGACCTTTGAAAAATTCATTATTTAAACTTTATCACATGACCACATATTATAGAAAAAGAGGAAGTCTCATGAACTTCAGTTTAGAGATGGCTAAATTAAGGTACAGGGAGGGTACTCAGGCCCAAAGTAGAATTGTGAATAAAAATAAAATCCTCACCCTATGCTTTTCACTGTTATTATCTGGAGTATTTGGTGGAGCTATTTTTGAAGTCTTATCAGGAAAAAGGATTCTTGAGTTTTAACTATAGGTTTGTCAAGGCTACAAAGTCTGACTTTTGGGGGGTTCACTTTCAGGTGAAAATGTTTTTTTGTATTTTTATTTTCTGATTTCTAAGTTCAGGTTTGGCATCTCTGCTGTCTTCTAACTAAGGATGAACACGTTGTACTATTTTTAATTGCACTCTGGATCTGTCCCTGGCTTGCTTCTAAAGATAAACGAAACCACATGTCAGTCCTTACATAAGTTGGACCGGCCATTTCTGTTGTTTTGTTTCTTCCGCTTAGTATTAAGTTACATTTATGAGCACCTTCAGAAAACCAAGAAGCATTGTCTATTTTATACACAGAATTAACAGCAGAATCGGGCTAGTTGGGCAGCTTGTTTGCAGAATCAGTCTTACAGTCAAAGTGGGCAATTCTAAACTAACATGCTCAAAGGGAAAATATCTTTTTAATCCTCACCATTTAATAGTTAATAGAGAAGTTATGTTCTTTACTCGTTTGTACCTTCCCTGATTAGGCTGTGTTCTGTGTAGTCACATAAAGGTTGGATTGTGTTTTTTTAACATGATGAAGAGTTTGCCATTCTTTTTATATTGTGGCAATGACTTCTGCAGGTTGTGTACAGATATCTGCTCTGTCTAAAAGGAATTTATTTCAATTTCAAGACTTCTAATTAAAGAATATAGAACTTTAATGAGCACTCACTTTTTAGACATCATTGTAAGTTCTTATGCTGATTTAGTGTGTTGGCAAGCCTGACAGGGGAAAGGACTATGAAGTATTTTGAGGTTTTGATGCTGCCATAGATTTATTGGGTGATTCGAGCACATAATTTGAGTCATTCCAAGACACATAGGAAAGAAGCGGTATATGTGCTATAGACAGTTTGGTAAGGCTTTTGAAATTCTGCCCTGTGACATCTCATAAAAAAGGAAGGGCCACACTGTCTAGCATAGACTGTTACAAAGACAGTAGAAGACTGACATGGAAACCATGCTCAAACCATGATTTTGGATGGCTAATTGTTAAAGCATCTCATCTCAGAGGATCATTCTGGTTCTTATAACACGCAATACTTTAATTAATGGCTTGGCTGGTGGAATAGGGAGTGCACTTATCAAATTTGCAGGATGTGAAGAGTCATAAATATTTTTTTTAAGCACAAGATTTTTATCAGAACCAGAATCAATGGACATATAAGAAAGTTCATGAGTGAAGTCACACACAAATTGGAGGAAGACCAGTTAAGCAGCATTCTGCTGCTGTAAGAAAAAACGCAAGGTTTTTTTTTTTCTGAGGGATATAAGCAGGTGTGTGATATGTTAAACCAGTGCTCTTCAGACCTCAGCTGGAGTGCTGTGCCTAGACTCGAGCACTGTTCTTTTACAAAGATGAGGACCCACATAGTGAAGTCTAGACAGAATAACAAAAACAACGGGAGGCCTAAACCCCATCACCTATAAGGAAACATTAAAATAAGTGTAGTTATTCTTTTAGAAAATGGAGGGGATAGATGATGCCATCAAGTACCCTAAAGATTGATGCTTCTCGCATCCACTGAGATAAGCTCATTACCTCTTGTCCTACACTGCACTAAAGGAGATTAGGATAGACTTTGGAAAATATTTCTAACTCCAGGGCTAGTTTGGCACTGGAAAGCACTGCTTAGGGAGGCTGTGCTATCTCCTACCACTGGAAGTTTTGAGAAAGAGCTTCTGGAGTGGGGAGCATTGACCCTGCCTTGTTTGCTGTTACTTCGGGGGTTTTAGTGGGTGAAGTTGAAGAAAAATACAGACCTCACTGGTTTTGACATTGTGTCAGTCAAATCAGGGAAAGCACCAAAAAGATAAGAGCTGTAGTTTTAGGACTCCTGTAAGCTGGATGCTTATTTATGCCAATGTACCAATTAGATTTGCTTTCCAAATACTTAGCTAATCATTGAAGACATACACCTGAGCAGGGAATTCTTGTCTACACTGTCGGTCTCAAAACTGCTAGCACTTGTTCAATTGAGCTAGTAGAAGAAAAAAACAATCCTCTGAAATAGATAAGATTTACAGTCTCTGTATCTTT
Source organism: Jacana jacana (assembly GCA_013400555.1). Lineage (NCBI taxonomy): Eukaryota > Metazoa > Chordata > Aves > Charadriiformes > Jacanidae > Jacana > Jacana jacana. The sequence goes on from VZTM01027510.1 coordinate 170,238, forward strand.
TTTAGTATGTAGTAGATCATTCTTTGTTCATTGTAAAGATGAACATTCACTGTGCAATGTTGCACAGTGTTGCAATGCATATGTGACTCCTGTTAATAGATTTGTCCTGTGGTTTGCTTGAGTTTATTGTTTTATAACATCTTCACTGAGAGGGGGGTAAATAACTACAGTTTATTCAATAGAAACAAAAAAAACAATAAGGAAGTAGCACAGGCAAGTAGTAAAGGAGATTTCAAAGTTTATCTGCTTTATTTATCTGTGAAACTATTGACACATCCTTCCCCACCACACACTCAAACATCTTCTATTAAGAGAACAACCATCTCATTCTTTTATTTCTCCCAACTTGTAATAGGAAAAATTTGATTAGCTAGCATTTGTGTTTGTATGTATAGATGAGAAACATTAAAGTCAGATGAAAGGAAAATGCTACACTTGTCTTCTTTAAAGTCCTGCAGCCACTTTTGCCTTCAACAGAGAAGCTTGCCATGGTCTGGGGCTACCTACTGCAAAACACCTTTGTCTCTTGTGCTTTTCCTTCCCTGAACTAGATTTCTTAGATCTAGTGGATCGTACTATCAGTGAAGGAAACAGCCACATTTGAAGACACAGTCTTTCAGACAGATGGTTCAAATGCAATAGAAGACCAAGATGCATTTCCGGGGGACTCTGTGTTGTGAAGGGTTTACCACATTTTGCACCAGTGTGGCTGAAGCAAAGCTATACAAGTGAGACTGTCAGTTGTTTGTATGTAGATTGCTGTGGCCAAGTCTCTGCCATGATACCTATCCATGTAGCTGCAGGATAGGATTTTCTGATTTGGGGCCTTTAAGCCTTTAGCCACAGTGAGGAGTTCAAAAGGTACAGACGGACTGATTTAACAAGCTGAGTGAGTAAATCTGATGGGAGCGGCAAGCATTCGTCAGAAACAACACAGTTTCAGCAAAGCCTTTCCTTCAGATTTTGTACATTGTGCAGTTTTGTTGAATGGTCCTGTCAGATTATATCTATTTAATCAGAGACAGCACCCTGGCATATGTTATTCCACCAAAGCTGCAAAATATACATCACTTTCCACAGGCAACAGTGACTTTGTTTATTTAGAACAATAGTGATACACGGGTTTGTTTCTAAAAGGACTTCCAGTTTTCCTGATTGCTAGGTATCTAAGGGCACTAAAAGACCTTAATTGCCCTGATCAGCCTCATCTGGGACCCCTATTCAGCCACCTTCTTCCTATAGTGGGAAGAGTCTCTGGGGCTCCATTTAAGCTTGGACCCAGGCTACCAGCATTTGCCTGTGCTGTGTTTTGGGTAACTCTGTCTTGGTTGCTCCCTACTTTGATGAGCCTCAGATTCACGTTACAGCTGTAGATCTATACATAAGTCTCTAGTTCTGTCTTTTGCTCTTCCTGGATGCATCCTGGATTTGATGTGATGTCTCCCCTTGTTTGATGGTCACTGGGTATATGACAAAACCTCTTGCTATCACTCTGTTCTTGACTGTGCCCTCATTGATGAGGCTACCCTTGGCTCAATGCCTGGAGGAGTAACCCTGCTCTGATGTGCAGCTTGGGAAGGAAGTGAGTGTTGGATAAAAGTAATGTTTAAAACAGATTATTCCTGACCGNAAATCCAAATTGTTTCAACTTTTAATTTTAACCATGTAAATTGTATTTTCTGCGAATTGGTGCTGCCTGACTAAAGTACTACGTACAGCAAAATAGAGGAGTACTTAAAGAAAATAAATCTGTTGGTGATTAATTATAGCACAGTCAAATGTCTTTGGAACTGTATTGCTTTTATTTCTCGAAATGCAAGATGTCTAATCTGGTTAAGACAGCAGACTGTCATGCCAAGTACACTCGTTGTACAGGATTAAGAACTATAGGATTACAGATCCTAATTATAGACTCTTGTCAGTTTACTACATCTTAATACATTGTTTTCAGCTTCTGATTCCACTTGTCATGTCTCTTTTGCAATCATGTCTTTAATGAACTTCCTGATGCATCTTCTAATTTGGCAAACCTGTATTCTGATAGCACTGCCTGCCTATCCATTGCATGTCAGTGTTGGCAAATTAAATAATTTTAAAGGTCAGAGCTCTTAAAACTGAACATCTCTGTTCTATGAGACTTTTCACAACAAACTTCAAATTATACTGCTATTTGAATGCTCCACTTCTTGTATTGATTGGTTTCTTGGCTTTCAGATCGCTTCCAGAAAAGCTGTGGATGATGGATTTTCTGTAGATATTGTTGCTGCTTGAGCCCCTCTGTAGTCAGTGTAGATTTACATACTGAAAAGAATTTAGAATTTATAGGTACCTATAGGTATTACCTTTACTTTACAATGAATGGTATTGATACAGTTGTCCTTTGACATCCTCTTTGTCATATTTATTTGCCCTCAATGAACTTTTTGCTTGGTGGATGCTAGATAGGGTGAAGGTGCCACAGAGAACATTATTTGTCTGTGGCTATGTCCTGAAGGACTGGCCAAACAGGATTCTTTCACATTCAGTGGAAAGCTGTCAAGATAATTAAGGTTTCAATTATTGACTGGAATGTGGCCTAGATTCCTTGACTGATGACTGGGACAAGATCTTGTTTACATTATTTTTTTGCTAAAGTTCCTCACCGTTGCAGCACATGGTTCAGTTCAGCTGCACTAACAATGATGAAAGTACATCATCCAGCCAGTACTGCTGTCATTTCAAGAATAGTTTTTGGCAATCTAACTGGACCAGTGTTGTTTATAGTAGCTTTCCGACATTTTGCCTACTGCTTTTAAAGACACAGAAAACATTATAGATGAGGACTTCAAAAGGAAAAAAGTGAAGGCTGCATGGAAGCCTCTGAAAAGCTGGAAAATTGCCTGAACCACCTTGGTTGTGTCATGGTGGTGTAGTGAAGGCTTAAGGACAAAGCTGACCCCAGATGAGAGGTAGTACCTCTTTATCAGACAAACTAGCAGAGCTGGAAAGCCACACTTTTTAGCAGGTGAGCCCTATTTTACCTCTATTTGTGGCCTTATTTCACAAGTCTTGCGTATATAATGTACAGTTTGGTCTTTAATTAATGCATACATCTGGTAGGCTCAGCATCTGACTTGGGGTGGTACATGTCCTGTGTGTGAAAATAGCCAGATGACCTGGTGTAAGTGTCATTTTTTCATTCTTAATCGTGTAATCCTGTGCCTTTGTTATTGTACACCATTAAACATAGAATTATTAACTTGTGTTTTTCAGGGTAGCAAAACATTCAGATTTTAATAGCCCTGCCTTTGCGTGCCCTTGAACAGAAGAAAGGTTTTAACCCTCTCTTCCAGGTGATGAGTGGAGGCACAGGAACGTCGGGTAATCTCTCCTGAAGCCATGACTGTTTGCAGCCTCCCCTTCTAACAAAATGCAGCACCTGACAGATCTTGTGCCCTGTGCCATGTCAACCATGAGCCTTCAGTACTTTGTCAGCCAGGCCCGAAGGAAATGATCAAAAGATGTTTTGTGGTCAGAGCATTCACCATGGGCCGACCCAGTGCTGCTTGTAGTGGAGGGATGGAAGCTGCTCCTGACCCACCATCTTGGCCATGCGGGGTGTCTGCCTTCCTTCAGCTTCTGGTATCTTCTTGCCAGATATTTTGGTCCCCGAAACCTGGTTGCCTGCTGACACTGTGACTGACTATTGGCAGTGCAAAGGAAAAGCTTTCCTGAGATCTTCCCTCATCCCTCTGTACTCAATGTGGGTGAGGCTCCACCTTGAGTACTGTGTCCAGTTTTGGACCCCTTAATACAAGAAAGACATTGAGGTGCTGGAGCGTGTCCAGAGGAGGGCAATGAAGCTGGTGAGGGGTCTGGAGGACGAGTCTTATGAGGAGCAGCTGAGGGAGCTGCAGAAAAGGAGGCTGGGGGGAGACCTTATGGCTCTCCAGAACTGTGAGAAGGAGGTTATAGTGAGGTAAGGATTGGTCTCTTCTCCCAAGTGACAGGCAATAGGACAAGAGGAAACAGCCTTAAGTTGTGCCAGGGGTGTTTTAGGCTGGATGTTAGGAAAAACTCCTTCACCGAGAGGGTTATCAAACACTAGAACAGGCTGACTGGGGAAGTGGTCAAATCGCCACCCTTCAAGGTATTTAAAAGGTGGGTGGACATGGTGCTGAGGGACCTGTTTTACTGCTGCTTTTTGTCAGTGTCAGCCTGACGGCCAGACTCGATGATGTTAAAGGTCCCTTCCCACCTAGACCGTTCTATGATTGTAAGCATTTTGCCTCTGAGGTCAATGGCACAAGGTGGGAGCACCACCGCTGACAGAAGATCTCTCTGGCCGGCCTTGCACCCTGGCTCCCACCCCGGGGCCCCGTCCGCCAGAGGGGCGCAGCTCCTCTCCTGCCGCTGTCCCCGGAAGCCCGTGGTGCGGGGGGCGTTCCTCAGACCCCCACTAGGGGGCGACGGGGGTCGCGCACACCTGCCCCTTCACTCCCCCTCCGCGGGCGGTGCGCCGTGGGTACGCATGCGCGGTGGCCGCCCGGCGCCCC
>VZTM01027511.1:0-17549 GCA_013400555.1 Jacana jacana
TGAACAAGATCCACGCACTTTTCTCTGGAAGCACAACCTTAGAAAAACAAATGGATTGAAGTAGCCCAAGCCAGCATAAGAGTAAGAATTTCCATTTGGCAAATACTACCCGGATAAAACCAACTTGTTTAATGGGGGGAAAAAGTAGGAGGAAAATGATTCAGAAAAATAGCCCATATATTTTATTTCTCATTAATGCTGGAGCTTTGTATGCAGGGCAGTGCATTGTATCTTTGCATTCTCTCTCTCTGTAACCCATGGAACCATGAAATAAATTATATGTATTTGCTTCCTTGAACATCCTCCTCAGTTGCACTTTGGCCACTAATCTCTGCTGGAATGGTATCTAATATTCCAAACCTCTATCGAGATGTCAAAGAGTGTCATCTTCTCCTGGTAGAAAAGAATGAGCTACCACAAAAAAAGTTTCCTCTTTTCCTCCAAAAACATAGCTTGGAAAAGGGGTTTGGAAATGATAGTTCACTTTGGGGGTTTATCTTTGACATGAATGGCTTCTAGATTTACAGTATTTTTAAGACCCAGTAATTTGGGAAACAAAAGAACTAATTGAAATTTGTTCCTTGTTAAGATACAGATCTGGCAGCTTCTTAAGCCAGGGATATGGAACTGATTTTTTACCTGGAGCAAAAAAGCCTGTGTCTGTATAATTTTTGCCTCTTTTTTGTTTTTGTTTTGTTTTGTTTTTTTTTCCCCCATGTTTTTGCCAAATGGGAATAGTGGCACGGAAAAAAACCTCTGTGTGTGTCAAAAAAACCCATTGAGAAAAGGCATAGGGGGTCTGCCATTAAATCCATCAATATTCCCACAGGAGATTCCTACAGCAGATCTCTGTAGGAAGGGTGCTCAGTCAGGCCATGAGAAACCCTAATGGATTCTTTTAAAGGAAGTGCCAGACTGTCACGGAGAATTCTCTTGCTCACATGTAAATATGACATGGGGCAAATTATTTCTATATCTAGTCACTGCACTGGGCATGTCAATATGAGGCATGGTCTCCCAGGAGAATCATGTGCACAAAGTCCTTCCACAGCATAGCACTTCCATTGCAAGTACTGTCCTCGCTTTCCATCTCTTGTTTCTGCTAGCAGAAACAGGCCTCAGAGAAAGAGCCCTATCACATCAACCTGCTGCAAATACTAGTGGGACAGATGAATGTGCCTGGCCCAAGCACAAGGGGGGATGCTAATGGGTGAAACACAGCTGAGTTGTTCTCCCTGGAGACCAAGCCCACTGGGCTGGCTCCAAGTTACCTGAAGCCTCTTCTACAATAAAAGATGTGTGTCTGAGTCTGATATGTAGTGGCTCTTCCATGATAGGCAGGATGCATCTGGTGGCTCTAACTTTTCAGAAAATGTAATGATCATCAAAAAACATCACAAAACAAACACATAAACCCCAGAAATAAACCCAGGAAAATCTTAAAGATAGAGGGAATGCTTTTAATAGCGATCAGTAAGCTGCAGAAAGGAGGTTGTGGTGAGGTGAAGGTTGGTCTTCTCCCAAGTAACAAGCAACAGGACAAGAGAAAGTGGCCTCATCTTGCACCAGGGGAGGTTTAGGATGCATATCAGGAATACATTCTTCACAGAAATGGTCGTCAAACATTGGAACAGGCTGCACAGGGAAGTGATTGAATCACCATCCCTGGAGGCATTTAAAAGATGGGTAGATGTGGTGCTTAGGGACATAGTTTAGTGGTGGTTTTGTCAGTGCTAGGTTAATCATTGAGCTTGGTGCTTCTAAAGCTCCCTTCCAACCTAGATGATTCTATGATTCTATGATTCTATGACTAATTGACAAGTTCAAATTGTGGCAGCTTTGGGGAAAGAAAAAATTACCCACAAAAGGAATAACATTTTCTGTCAAAGATACTAGAGAGACCTGAGAAATAAGATGAAGCTAAATTCAAGGGCTCTGAGTCATTCAGAAGAACGCAAGATAATACTGTACCATCCCTGTTGATGTAAAAAAAAGCCTTTTATTGTACCTTTATGGAAGTGGTGGTTTAGATAAAGGTGAACCATGAAAGTAAGCTAGTTTGTTACTTTAGTATGCCCCTTTCACTTCTTATGTGTAATTGCTTTCCTATAAATACCAAGTAAACTACATCTAGGCTTCGAAATACCATTGGTCATAATACCTCTGGTTGCAAGTTCTCAAAATAAAGCAATCAAGGCACTTGAAACCTCTTGGATTTCCCTGGTAAAACAAAGCAGGGCTACTCTGTGTTCAGCAGCCAGAGTAGTGGAAATCACAGAATGATATGGAGTTGGAAGGGACCTCTGGAGATCATATAGTCCAACTTCTCTGCCAAAGCAGGTCCTCCTACAGCAGGTTGCACAGGAACGTGTCCAGGAGGGTTTGAATGTCTCCAGAGATGGAGATGTCACCACCTTTCTGGGCATCCTGTTCCAGGGCTCTGCCACTCTCAAAGAATTTCCTCCTTGTGTTTAGATGAAACTTCTTACGTTCAAGTTTTTGCCTGTTACCTCTTGTTCTGTCACTGGACACCACTGAAAAAAGACTGGATCCACCCTCTTGACACCCACCTTTTAAGTATTTATAGGTGTTGATAAGATCCCCCGTCAGTCTTCTCTTCTTCAGACTGAAAAGACCCAAACCCCTCAGCCTTTCCTAAAGGTTTTGTGAAGGGTGTCACAACGCGACCAGAAGGCAGAAGAAGTATTGGAGCTCTGGAAATGTGACACAAATATACTCCCATCTAGAAACAGCTAAAATACCGCACCCATTTTAAAGTATATAGATTGAATGCCTTTTTTAACTTCTTCAGGCTTAAACTGATTTACTGAAGACTAAGTGTAAATCAGTCTTGCACAATCCCCGTGGATGGAGGCAAGAATATTTTTTGGACAAGTTCCATATTGGGATGAGCATGTGAATTATCTTTCAGGTTATTTTTCATTATCCCCAGGACTCAGAGAAAGAGCTGAATGAGTGAAATTTGCATAAGAATTTTGAAATGTTGCCCTATTGTTTTCTTAGAGGCTGAGTTTAATGCAGAAAACATCTGCCTGCCTTTGAGTGCTCTGTGGATCATCTGGCTTTTTGAGAAATCCCATTTCACTCCTTCCTCCATTGCCTGGCTGGGAAGTGTTTGCTCTTGGTACCTGTTAGCCAAGCAAAAGAAGCAATGGGAACAAAAAAGAGAGAAGGAAAAAAGAAGGAAAGAAAGAAAGAAAAGAAAGAAAGAAAAGAAAGAAAGAAAAGAAAGAAAGAAAGAAAGAAAGAAAGAAAGAAAGAAAGAAAGAAAGAAAGAAAGAAAGAAAGAAAGAAAGAAAGAAAGAAAGAAAGAAAGAAAGAAAGAAAGAAAGAAAGAAAGAAAGAAAGAAAGAAAGAAAGAAAGAAAGCTATTTTATGTGTTTATCAACGTACTTTTTTCCCTAGGCATGGAAGTAAGCAAAACTTGGCACATTCTGCGTCAGAGCAGTCCTAAGCACTCATGGCAGTATTCAAGGCCAAATGTAACACAGATAATAATAGATACTAATTAGAGTCTTCAGAAAAACTATTTTGATTTCAATGGTGCTATTAGTAACATAAATAGTAGCATAGATCTGCTAGGCCTCATATTAAGGATCATATCCTTAGTCTGAACACTGTGGTTTGGAACAAGGCTTTTCCTCCCCAGAATTTTCATCCCCTCTGAGGAACTAATTCCTCTTTCTGCCTTCCAATACTTCAGTCTAACAGCCCTTTAGGGCTTTCAGAATGTGCACTAGTTTTGTTTAACATTTGCTTAGCAGCTTTTACATCATTACATTTCTATAATTAGAACACCTTATGGCAATGATGATAAACACTGGACAAATGAGTGATACAGACAAGAAATTTTCTTTTCACACTCCTAAAAGGACATTATTTTTGCTTTTCATGCTGGCTGTCCTACTGCGACACTGAACATACTTTTCCCCATACCTTTTTTTTATAAAAGGGAATATTTTCTATTCCCCAAAGGGTACACTTGAAATGAAGATATTCTGCATTCTGTGGTGATGTTTTCTCTTTTGTATATCTTCCACAAAGGTGTATAAGAAAAATGTTATTGCACTTTCCTTATAAGCAGCAGAAAAATATTAATCCTTCTTTGGTTGTGTGGCAGAAGATACACTTTCCTTTCAGAATTCTGCACAGGAAAAGGTTGCATTAGCAACTTTCCTCCAGGTTAAAAGGATGTGATTCAGTTGCTTCGGTAGCTAATGCTTTATCATATTCAAGTATGTCTTGCTTACCCGGACAGCTGCAGGTCTTCTGGGATTCCCATGTGATATCTTAGATAATAAACAAGATTTTAAATTGTGTGACACATTTAAGTTTAGATACCTGAATCACTTCCCAGTAGTCCAGATCTGGGACTCATCCTATTACTTTTCTATGACTGTATCATTTAGATGTCATGATGAGAGACACAATAATCACCTGAACATAGGCATCTATTGCCATGTGGGGCTCCACAGGGTGCCTGAGGCACCTCTGTAGGTAGGTAGACATGACCCAGGATCTACAGGAGACTGTGCTTTCCAGGGCCCGCAGCTGAAAACAGAGCGATAGATTATATGGTATTTAAAACCACAATAGGCACCGGGTCCCACTCTTGTCTACTCTTCGTGGTCAGTAATAAATCCTGAAGCTCTGTGGATGTGTTATATGGCTGGAGAGGCTTTGCAATATTTTTCCCACTTGATCTGTTTATTTTAGATTGTCACATTTCTTGCAATGCCTTTTTTCTCTCTCTTTTTTACCCTCAGTAATTGCGAAGCATTTTGTGAGAGATTACCTAAAGGGGAAAGGTGCTGAATTTTAGACACAGACGTTCTTATCCTGTGTTTATTAGGCATTGAAATTAAATATATGTTAATAAAGAATGAGCATTTATTTAGAGTTTTATAACTTTAAAATATTTTTCTTTCTCTGTCAGCACTCTTTGCTCATTTCTTGCCATAATTTTAAGAATTTTTACAATCACAGATGCACTTTTATGATTAGTGTGGTCTTTCTTTTTCTCTACCACATGTACTGTATTTTATACAATACAAAGAAATGCAGTGAGGGGACTGTTACAGTGGCACGGCCCAGCTGAGCTACTTGATATCTCCCACTGGGTCTGTGTGAGGCTCCCTGGGCTTCCACTCTCCCCTGTTTGCTGGCTAATAAGCAAACACAAGGCTGAGGTTGAAGTACAGGGCTTTAAATCATCTTAAAAGATCTGAGTGCTGAGTGTTAAGAGATCTGCTGTTAAGGGCGTGAAAAGCACTGCTTTCTTCTCTGCCATACGCTTCCCGTGTGACCTTGGGAAAGTCACTCACTTTCAATTTCAGAAAAGGCTGTAGGAACTCAAGGGTCAGCCAAAAGCGAAAGGTGGCAAAGCTCTTGCTGAACCACAAGCAGCAAATGAGTCCCTGAGATACCAGCTGCAGAAGGGGTCACTGACACTGCCGAATCTTCAGGTGGCCTTGTGTACCCAGGATAGGACCAGCCAGGGTGAAGGAAAGAATAAATTTAACAGTGTCCTGAATCCTCCCATTTGCTTGGAGCACTAGAGCCACTGGGACGATCTCTATAGCATGGTAGAACAAGAAACGGTATTTTGACTTCCCAGGCTTGAGTTTGTGGTCTTTCATGCCATCTGTACCAAAAAAAAAAGTCAACAAAAGGGGGCTATTGGCTAAGTGTCCTTGATATAAATACTGTGGGTTTTAGACCACTCAAATATGTGGAGTTAAAAAGCCACTTGACCATAGCACAGTGTTACCTAAACAGGGCCAGGATTCTGTGGCGTGATGTGGAAAATTTCTGGTTTGTGTTGTAAAGGACTACATGTACTTTTATTCTTCACATGTTCACATTTATTATATTATCCTAAATATGAAAGTACTGTCCTTTTCATTGTTGTTGTTTTCTGGAAGCTTGGCTAAGACACAGTTCCAAATGGTAAATAAAGACTATCCCTTCACCCCCAAAATAGCTCCCCTGGCTTGCAACTCAGGAGAAGATTCTTGCCTGATTATTTTTCTACTAAATTCAGGTTCATGTATGAGCAACAAGCGTGTCCTGTTATCAAACTGGTGCAAACTATATACAGCACAGAGATGGAATTTAATGCGTTAGAAGGAGAAAATGTGCACTTTTCTACCTTTATGCTGAACAGTTAGAGTTTGTGCACTTGTCTTTTAATACACCACAAAAAGATCATCCAGCCAATGTTTTTATGGGCCCTTGACAACCTTCAGAAATGTGTTGGTGTCCTGGGGCCTGAGGGAGAAGAGTGGCATCCTTCAGAAGACACAGGGGGTCGGATGCCCAAAGGGACTGAAACTCTTTGCTGTGAGAGAAAGTTGATGGCACATGTCATCAATCAGAACATCTTTTTACGTGTGTATTTGTCAGTATATTGGAAGTTGTGGTGGGTTTTTTTGTTTTGTTTTGTTTTTTTTCTTAAAAGCTATAGGAGCTGTGGATGTTATTGTGTGAAATATGGAGGCTACAAGGCTTGACTGCAGGTAGGAGCTCACCCAGAATTAACTGCTCTATCCGGCTGCCCAGGATGTAGAAGACTGGGATGGAGAGGAGCCAGAATGCTCTAGGAAAAGATGGAAAGATGCCTCCTTTTTGGCATCCTTCTTGATTTCAGAGGTCTTATAAAGGCCCTGATCATGCTGGGGGGAGACCTGCAGCCTTGCTGCTAGACCAGTGCAGTGAGGGTGGCCCAGGAGGCTTTGCTAATGCTGTCAGGCATCTGCCTCCTGCAACTGATGGGTGACAGCATTGCGGCTGAGAGGGGTGATCACCAGGTACAGCAGCAGCTGTACAGAAACCTCTTTATACAGCAGTCTAACCATGGTACAGTTTGTTGAGTCCCAGGAGCTTGGTGATCCCCACAGGGACAACAAACTGTGAATGAGGTGCAACTAAAGAGGCAGACAGTAAGGAGCTGTACTAGCAGTCACTGGTAGTTAATAGGAAGAGGGCTTGATTTAAACAATAGTTTGGGGGACAACTCAAAACGTGCATTGTATTTTCCTTTCCTCTCTTTTCCTCCCTTCACCCCCAGCAGTTTCTTTTGATTAAATAATTTAACACAGAGCTTGTGAGCTAGCAAGCCTTGCTTATGGTTCAGCTGAGTTTCCCAGATTTCAAACAGTGTCGGTGGCTTTTTTGGTAAGTATTGTTCATGAGCGAAATGAGGCTTGTTGCCTGGCACAGAGGATAGAGGCATTTTTAGCAAGATGGGAGTTAATAGGATGAACAATCCCCCTTCTTCTGGCATCTGGGCGTTTTCTGTAGCAACTGAAATAGAAACTGCGAGCTTGGGATGTGAAATGCATTGCTTTACCGTGAAACGCGCTAACCTAATCAACGTTCTGCTTAGTGTATATTCCGATACGTACTTTGGTCTTCGTGCTTTTCTGTGCCTCACATGGGACACTGGAGAGCTTGTTAGGGATGATGCATTCGCATGACATTCCCTGGATTCATCTATCTGCTTGCTTTTCTAATAGCACTTACCTGCTCGTATAATTGTTGTTCCTTCAGCTATTTTCCAGTAGAACAAACATGTAAAAAAAAAAAGCCTGTTTTGAATTTAAAACCACTATTTTCCTTCGCAGAATGAGCTTCCGCCTACATCAGCAATTTTGTGGTTCTGCTGGAGATGTTACTGGGGGAGGATCCAGTCTGCTACCTAAATCACACCTTCACTTTAGGCACTTGGTGAACTGGTCCAGTTGAAATAAGATCCTTACAAAGCCAATTAAGGAAGACAAGTGCCTTTTAATGCCTCCAGGGAAAAATCCTGTCTGCATAACTTAAATGCCTAGCCATAGATGGACTGGATTTCTGGAACACTGAAGGACTTTGAAGGCACCAGGAGTAGGATTTATTTGACTAAATGTCAAACGTATAAGGACTAAATGTATTGTATGTATCAGAGAAAGGTCCTCACGTTTCCTATTCAGTAAATGGAGAGAATTAAACATTCCTATAGCACAATTCTCCTGAAGGTATTTTAACATTATCTGGTCTGTGTTACAGAGGCAACTATTTATTTTCATTTACTAGGGTAAGGGTACTCATTTGGATTAGGTGTTTTGGACCCTGCCCGTAGTATGGTCATAATGGATTTTATAATTTGACTTTGAATGTATTGAAAAACAAGAAGGGTTAAAGTGAGGAGAGGAGAGAAAACAGAACATACCAACTTCAAACAGTTTAAAGCACTTATGTCAACCCCAGGTAGATATTTTTTCCTTTTTTTTTTGTAATTAGATTTTTTTCTGCCACCTCTCTTTAAAAATCTAAATAGATGTTGAAAGTAAAATATTTTAAAACAAAAAATCTTGGCACTCAGGGAACTAACCTGCCAAAAATAGGGTTGTGCAGTGCCTTTAGTATCTGAGGAGTGGAGGATTGCTGGAGAGTAGCCAGTTTACAAATTGCTAGGCACATCACTGGGTTTTCACTAGGGTTTTTACTGGGTTTTTACATGCTGAATTCCTGGTTTAGGCAACCTGGTTTTCGCTTTCAGGTTTTGGCGTATTTTTTTTCCAAACTGAATTTCCTTATTTCCTCCTTTCATTGACTTCTTTTACAATTACCAACTTTTCCCTGCTACTTACTCTCTGAAAGAAGATTAAGATGAAAGGATAGAAAGCACTCCCAAAAAACCTCTTCTTATCTCTTCTTTGTGGTCTTATGTATTTCAGTATAATATACTGGAAAAAGATAAAAAGTCAAAGCGTGTGGTAGTAGGGCAACGGATACACACATCTTTAAGTTCTTCACAGCTGAAAAAGTAAGAAAAGAAAATATTTTTAAAAACCCAGAAATTAGGCTAGTTGTTTCAAAGCTGCTTGTTGAAACTTGTCCCTAGGAAAGAGTGTCCCCTGAAAAGGAACAGTTTTTCAAGTGTGTCTATTGCTACTCCAACAAGAAACTAGAATGTTTGACTGATGTTTTACTAGCAGACAGAAAGCTCTAGAATCAGTACTGTATCATCCTCTGAAATTAGGCTTAACTGACTTTGCTTGCCCAGCACTGTGGTTGACTGGTGGCTCTTGTCTTACTGTAGGTAGCTTCGTGCTTAAATTGTTATACAGATAAGTTACTGCACTAGTTTCTGAACATATTAATTTACATTCATGTGATGTTTTCATCACTTTAAAATTGAGAGTGAGCTCTCCGTATTTTGTGTTCCTGGAACTTTAGGGGATAAAATCTATACCTTGTTAACACAATTTTTCAGCTCTAATGCCATCCCTTTATACAATAACACAATGTCTGCTTTTCAGCTTAAGTGTTATTTCAGTGTGGTGACTCCTACTGAGCTGGGCTTACCTGAGTATGGGTAGCTTAAGTTAACTTTGTTGTAAATGCAGCCTGAGGTACAACAGACATGCTGAAATTTAGCTTAAGGTTTCATGTGTAGTCAGAGGCTATGTTTTCCTCAGAAAGCAAAAAATGATGTGTTCAAGGAATGATTTTCAGGGGGAAAAAGGCATTGTTCTCAAAGGGAGTGGCAAGACAAAATGGGGCCACGGAGTATGTCCTGATCATAGGAACAGTGCTCGGATTTGAGGGTGCCAGGAATGACTCCTTGAGCAGATCTAGGTGTACCCCCCAGCTGCATGTAGTGAGTGGGAAGGATTCTATGTTAAGGTCAAGTTTGGCCCCCAGCCTTTTTTGGTTAATGTGAGAGATGGAGCATGGGCTGCACTGGCCACATTCCTCACTTGGACAATCAAGAGATCAGAATTAGTAATCTGATTACAATTATGAAGACCTAATGACATTTGACTTTTCTTCCTTGTTAGTTCAGTTTCTACCACAGCCACATACCTAGTTGACCCAGTGAGGCCTCATCTCATTACAGGTTTCACACCAGTCACTGACATGACATGCTAACACAGCTAAATCTCTTGTTTGTGGCTGAAGTACCATAGTTTACCTGCTCATCTTGTTGGCAAGCAGGAAATAAAAAAGCATCACGGTTAAAAAAAAATTAAATAGTGGTGTTAGAAGATCAGACTCCATTGCATTATGGCATGGTCAGGCAGTCAAATAAAGTCATGGAAAACTAGTGTTATTCTACTTAATTATAGACATCTAAGGGAAATGTTTAATTTAGGAAATGTTCCTTTTTCATCGCACCTGTATCAACAGTTGTTGTTGTGGTCTCTCTTTAAATATTAGGGAGGGAGGCAAATTATGTAATAAGGAGTTTTTGAGATAAAGAATAGAGGTTAGAGGAAAGCCTCAGGTACAGGGGAAGAAAGTTCCAAATAAGTATGGTGCTGATGGCGCCTATCTGGGCAGTTGTCCCTGGGGAGAGCTGAACCACCTGTAAGTGGATCCTTCATTTACACCAGTGGTTCTTAGGTGGGTTGGGCTGCTGGCTTTGTGAAAAACAATAGCTTTAATTGTTTCTTAACATAGACATCTCTTCAGGGCTTTAAAATGAAACAAAAAGACCCCATTTAATTCCACTAGGGTTTTTGTGTTGTGACCTTTTGTGCAGTGCTCGAGTTAAACAGTAGGGAAAAAGTGTCCCCTTCTTGCATTACAGTTTCATGAATTTTTAAACTCACAGTATGGGGCAGCTGCTGTCAAGTGACAATGGAAAACTGGTATTCTGTCCAGCGGTGCATAAATCCCAAGAGAGCAAGCAGGAAGCAGTAGGACCCGAAATGAAAGGTGCATCTCTGATGCTACAAAAAACCCAAACCAAACCAAACCAAAAAAGCAGGAGAGAATCTTACCTTTCTTACCCTTCATTTTTTCTTGTCTCACCACTTTTCCCCCATTAACTTTGTGTATCTAAATATTGTTTGTGTCCAAGGGAAGTGACAGGAAGTGCTTATGTTAATTAAGAAAAAACAAATTAGCATTGGTGTGAATCTATTGGCTGATACACCTCCAGCAGGGGCATGTATTGAGATATAAAAACCATAAAAGCTGGTAACTCTGCTGCATTTTCAACAACTGTCTTTTAAAAATACCTGCCAGAGTTAATTTCTTCTGCTAGACATAATACTAATTATGAGCAAATAAAATCTCTCCAGTCACCAAAGTCTGGTAAACACACCTGTGTCTATACCAATTTTTATTTTGTTTTTAAACTGAAAAGAGCAAAAAATCTGGACACTTCCCCTTATAGTTGCAGGACTTCCTTTTGCCTATTTTGCTACTTTGTGCATCTTAATTGTGGGCTTCCATGTGTATGAGGTGTTTCCAGTACTAGGTGGACACTGATGCCTTTCCTGCTTCTAACAGAAGCTTCACCTTGCTAAACCAAGGTATGAGCAGCATCGTTGTGAAGGACCAGTGTGGAACTGATCACAGAATCACAGAATTACATAATCACAGAGTCACAGAATATCAGGGATTGGAAGGGACCCTGGAAGATCATCTAGTCCAATCCCGCTGCCAGAGCAAGAACACCTGGAGCAGGTCACACAGGAATATGTCCAGGAGAGTTTTGAATGTCTCCAGAGACGGAGACTCCACAACCTCCCTGGGCAGCCCGTTCCTGTGTTCCATCACTCTCTAAAGAAGTTTTTTTCTCATATTTAAGTGGAACCTCCTCTGTTCCAGCTTGCACCCATTGCCCCTTGTCCTATCATTCGACGTCACTGAGAAGAGCCTGGCTCCATCCTCCTGACACTCACCCTTTACATATTTATAAACATTAATGAGGTCACCCCTCAGTCTCTCCTCATATGGGAGATGCTCCACTCCCTTAATCATCTTGGTAGCCCTACCCTGGACTCTCTCAAGAAGTTCCCTGTCCTTCTTGACCTGAAGGGCCCAGAGCTGGACACAATACTGCAGATAGGGTCTCACCAGGGCAGAGCAGAGAGGGAGGAGAACCTATCTCGACCTACTAACCACACCCCGTCTAATACAGCCCAGGATGCCATTGGCCTTCTTGGCCACGAGGGCACAGTGATGGCTCATGGTCATCCTGCTGTCCACCAGGACCCCCAGGTCCCTTTCCCCTACGCTGAAAAATCTTTTAACACCAGAATATCTCCATTGAGTCCAGCCATCCCGGGGGAGTTGCAGTTAATTTCTCATTGCCTTTTTGAGATCAAGCTCGGGATCACTGTGTCTAAATATGCTTTGTTAGATTGATTATTGAAGGCAGTAATCTCTCTAGGGCTACAGACTTGAGAAGAAAATTTTGACAATTAATTAAATACATTAATGTTGTGAATCCTTCTTATCTTTCAGTGATTTGTAGTCCTGTGAGCTGTTATACTCTTATCAGAAAAGAAAAGGATTCTAGAAATAAAGTTGCCTATTCAAAGGACCATGATATTAATTGAACTAATAAAAAAGAATTTGCTAGTGCCTATTTTTTACAGCAATTAACAAAATTCATTTTAGCTAAATTCTGAAAAGTACATTTTGCTAGTTTCCTGATATAGAACAAATACGAGGACATGAAAAAAGTTTAGTTTTCTTTTTCAAGATGTTTTATATAAAATGTTCCATTTTACAGTTTTTTTTCTTAGTACAGTTTTTTTTCCTGTTAGAAGGCAGTAACTGAAAATGTGTGTTTGATAATGATTTTCTTTTTTTCTGTAAAGTTACATATATAGTGAACATGCAGTAGACTATATGCAGAGAAAAGAGCTGAGGAAAGAATTTGGTAATGACTACAGGTGAAACCAAGTGACCGTGACAAAAACCTGACAGGTTTTTTTTATTATTACAGGTTTTTAGCTTTCTCTGTATTAAGATCACAGCATCTTTATCCTTTCATATCACATTCTCCCTTTAATATTCTGGCACAACGTAAATTTACATAAAATACTGATAGTTTTTAAGTGTTTGCAACGACTTCTGAGGAAGATTGGGCATCACTGTGGACAATTGTGATGTTGTTGATGATGATAAGGAAAGGGAAGATGTTATTCCTTCTGGTGAGCATCTGGAGGGTAACATCTTCTAAAAATATTGGAAGGAAAATAAAAGCCTGTTAACTGCTTTTAAAGTTTTAGAGATCTGGCACATGTATCTGTTGCTTGCACTCTGCCCTTAAAGAACAAGACAAGAAAAATCAGCTACTTCTCTGGGCAAACTTGTGTTTTAACAAGAGTTTCCCAGTTTTCTTTGGCCATGTACCAAAGAAAGTACCAGACATTGTCAAGATGAAATTATGGACTTAAATTATGAAGGGCGGATGGTGGAGATGGGACAGATGGGATACTGTACGGGGAGTTCTGCAGCTGCCAAACAGGGGTTCTGGTAACTCACAATGTTCAAAGTTATTATACAGGAATTCTCTCCAACAAAATTTGCATTTGAGCATAGAGAAGACAAACCTTGCCCCGTTATATCTATAGCCTGTATCATCCTGTAATATTGCCCCAAATCAGAGTGCTCTTTTTAAAAGCCTAGAGCTCCCACATAATTCTTGCTTTAAGATGCTAGAGATTTGAATGAAGGTTTGCCTTTTAGATACTGTTTGCCTATAGTAACCATCTTGGAGGTCTATAGCACTGAATTTTGAGGATATTTGCAGTGATCACTCGTGCCTTTTTAATAGCTGTGGTTCATAAAGGAATTATTCATCATTATTCATATGAAGGTGTTAGTTCTGATCAGCTGTTGTGCTTTCAGGTTCTGTGCAAAATGTATTTATGCAGCCAAACACAGAGGGAAAAATGAGTTTACTGAGGTGTTATAGCTGTGGAGAAAGTGAGAAGTGGGGATGAATGAGTTAACAACTCTGGTTGCCCTTATGAAGGGAGAACAGAGCTGTTTGGAGCATGGTTCTTTCTTTGCTGATGGAAGGAGAATTGGCAAGGGGTGTCTTATGGGCACAGGGTATCCTAAATCTGGAGCATGCTGCAAAGTTGCTTTGTGAGATATTTGGATGTAATCTGAAGTGTCTCCAGTACTTACCTGCAGAAAGATGTAAAATATAGAACCAGGAGTGGTTTCAGATCACCAAGCATGCCATATGCAGTAAGTGTGAGTATAACACCAGTCTCACTGGGACTTCTTCACGGCTGCAGGACCACAGACCTATTGAGGAGACAGGATCCTGAACAGGCCACCAAGCACCACTGAGGAAGGCTGGTGTCCTCTTAGCTTTCCATGAAAAATCTATGCTTGCTAGAGGTCTTCTCAAGGGATAACTAACAGTCATGCTGTGAACATGTGTGAACAAATCATAAACAGAGAAGGTCTGACCTTGAAGGCAGCAGGGAAAGATACAACAATTCTGAAAAAGTCTTAAATGGGGTTCACTGAATAACTTTCATTCTGGGATTAATTACACTTATGGGTCTGATCCATTGTTCAATGAGGTCAATGAAAACACATTTACTTCTGTGGGTATTTAATCAGGTAATCTATTTGTGAAGTATACTCTTTATTCAGCTTCTGTTATCCCAAGATAGGCAAACCACTTATATATAGGAATATCCCAACCATTGTAGTTCAATGGACACAGTCTGTAATATAAATGCGTTAGAACTCAGAAACTGTAGAAGAGAAGGATTCTTCAAAACAGACTTCTTTTGATTGTCTTATATGTGGCATTCAAGATCAGAACTTCCTCTGTAACCTCTCCTTTTTGCAATTGCAGACAATATCTTCCAGAAAATATGCTATCTTTTTCTTGTTGTCCCCTGAGCTCAATGTGTTTTAAATGGTATGGAGGTACGCAGCAAACATTCTCCCCCAATGCACTAAACATTTTCTGGGGGAGTTTCAGTACCCTGTTAACGCCTCCTTGTTTGAAATGTGCCTGGTATGGTTTTTGCCTTGGGAGTGGGGACATGTGTAGGGGCATAAAGCTTACCTGAAAAATAGCTAAAGGTAATCCTGAGAAGAATGTGTACGCATTTGCATGTATAAAAAGTTGCAACAGCTGCTGGTGTTCAGACACAATTATTTCTTGTGAAAACATTTGCAAATGGGTTTGGGATTTTTTTTGTTATGGATTTTTTTTTGTGTGTGTGTGTGTAATCAGCCTAAGAGATTGCAACCGGGAAAGATTTGTTGCTATCTAAAGTAGGCACCAAAAAATGCAGTTGTCTAAGTGGTCTAAGTGGAAATTACTTACATTAATACGACTCTACCTACAGGTGAATGGATGCTGCCTCCTCTGTTCCATCATGCTGTGAGGGCAGCTGCTATATATGAATCTGGGAGGTATTTGTTATATATATGTATATATATATGTATGTATAATCTTGTCTCCCTAGGAATCTCTATGGAATTCAATGGTTGGACCTATGTTGAATTCTACTGCCTAGTTAGTATTGTTCTCAGAGTAGATCTGGGAAAAATTCAAACTGTGCTACATGCTGGTTCATAGAAGACTCTACTGTTCCACCTAACTTAAATAAAAGATTTACTGAAAACCCCTGAAGGGATAGGAAAACCTTCAGAATACTCATTCATCCTCAGTCAATTATAGCAAAAGATCTGGCTACTGAAACACACTCTGCAGAGCCTTAGCGTTGTAGGCTGGGATAGTCTCAGAAGCATTCGTTCAGCTTCACATTAGTTAAAGGTAGGCATTGTCACATCTCTATTAACTGTTAAAAGAGATTCAAGCCAAATCCAACACTACTGAGAACTTTGCAAATACTAAACATAAAGCTTTAATCTCTTCAGTTTCAATTTGGATTTAAGCCCAAATGTACAAGCAATAGACCTGTGTATTTTAATGAGTATTTATAGCAGTAAAGAGCACCACTGCCTGGGCTGCTGAAAAGCCTGATTGCCAGCCTGCCACTAGTTTCACCATGAAATACAGTGTTTCTAAAATGATATGTGTGATTAGAGACATGCTGTCAGGTTTGGAATTGACATCAGGCTGCAGTAGGGAGTGTGGAAGAACTCCTGTTTACAGCTTTGTGCTTGAACTGAGCTTTTCATTCTGGGCAAAAGCAAAAAATCCTGATGTAAAGATGGAATTTGTTTCAATTTCATCAGAGCTGAAGTGTGCTCAAGATAGGGAAGATGGAAACGGGCTGAAGATGCAACTTAGATGCTCTCAGGGCATGGGACCACTAAGAGAAGTCACAGCACAGTCCCTTGTCTGCCTTTTGTGCATGTTAGCATTTTAGCTCTTGTGCTGGTTCCATCAGCTCCTTTTTGCCAAGTGTGTGATGTGTCATGGCCATGAATATCTGTGTGTAAAATCCGTGCAGCCTACCGTCTTGTCCTTCTTTGGCTTGCCTCCACTTTCCTTTCCCACCCCTTCGCCTGCAGAGCTCCTTCCAATTTGGAAGGGCACCCTTTGGTCTCTCACCGCTCCAACTTCAAGAGATCCTAAGTGTTACAGCTGGAGAGAGATTTTAGTTGGCCTCCAGCTCTACAGCTGAATTTCTCAGGATGTGGTTACAAAAAGAAAGCACCTGGAAAAAACGAGAAGGTAAACCTGGAAATGCACGTGAGTGTACCACCACCTGCAGCGTATGTTTGACAGGAGGAGCAAGCGGAGATCCTGCCACCTTGATCTCCACCCCTCTCTGAGATAACTTTTGAATATGCTTAAGTCTTATCCGTGAACTTAAGCTGGGAGTGTTGAATGAGGCAGCATTAGGTATTCTGAAACTAATATAGATTTCTGCCTTTTCAGTTTATTTCCATGTCTGAGACTGACCCTTACGTTGTCTGCAAACCTTTCCTGCAAAATCTGGAGAAGGAAAAAAAAAAGAAAGAATAACATAGAATCTAACACTGAATGTATTTGAGAGAAAGAGACTGAAGGCATTTTTTTAACAAATAACCACCCACTTCCTTTTTTACCTTAAGCAATTTGATGTATTAGACTGGTCTGGTGATTTAAGTAGAAATGTGTTTAAATTCATAAAACCTTATTCTTACGCTCTCTGTGTTGCTTCATAGCGTACACTATAATATACAGATATAGTTTTCATTCTTTCTGCTGTAGCTGAGAAGTCACATAACCATCCTCTCTGAGTTCTTCAGCATTATAGTAGTCCAAATACTAGAAAACCTGATTTGGAACATCTTGGAGACTTCATAGAATAATCGCTTTGTAGGAGCTTTGTTCAGACAATGTCATCTGAAGGACTGATATTTAGAATCATAGAATCATTCAGGTTGGAAGAGACCCTTGGGATCATCAAGTCCAACCATCAGCCCTGCTCTACAAAGTTCTCCCCTACACCATATCCCTCAACACCACATCCAATCTACTCTTAAACAGTCAGGGATGGTGACTCCACCACCTCCCTGGGCAGCCCATTCCAGGCTGACCACTCCCTCTGGGAAGAATTTTTTCCTCNTTAGCCTCTTAACAGCAACAAAAACAGACTTGAGAGGGTTTTGGTTTTATCACAGCACCACTGGGGTAATTTCATGTCTTCAGTCAAATAATTCAGATTCATGGTTTGGGGCACAAAATGATAGCATCTCGTTAGAAGCAGAGCATTATTTCTATGTCTAATAATCTGTAAGGTGTTAGATTTCTGTCTGTTGGTGTTTTGGTCTTTTTTTTTTTTTTTTTTTTTTTTAAAGGA
>VZTM01027511.1:29818-60683 GCA_013400555.1 Jacana jacana
CATTTATATATAATATAAATATATAGGTGTATATATTTATATATACACACTGAGAATTAAGGATTTCCAAATCAAATGAGCCACTGTGTAAGTTCTCCAGGCATGCTTAACATAGTGAAAATATGTTTCTAAACATGCCATTCTGCTCCTGTCAATGACTGTCCTTTCAATCATATTTTTGTAATGTTTATGTGAAAAGAACCTTTCTATGTGGCTGAAAAAGATCATGCTCTTTTAGAAGAAAGAAAGGAATTAGGTTGGACTCACAGAAGTAATTAAGGGTTTCACTAGGGTTTTTTTTTCTCTTGTTGTGGTCACTTGCTTGTGGCCATTGTAATAACTATGGTAGTTTATTTGCCTGAGTTAGAGAGTAGGGTAGATGTGGTAAAGAAAATTTTGGGGTGATTATATCTTGATGGAGATATATCAGGGCTGTGGGTCTGATAAAATGCATGGGAAGGGGAAAGGGAGCAGCAGAACCAGCCAGAAAGTGTTCTGTTTCACAGTTAACTGCTCCTGATGCACTGAAATTCTAGCTGGAAAGAAGAAATACCCATGGCAAGTCTAGCTCTGATGGATGGCCTGTAAAGACGAAGAGTTGCCAGCAGGTAGGGTGGGTTCCCTTAGCAAAAGAGAAGCCTTCACTAAAACTGGGGCTGAAGAGATTCAGAAACCTTCTTGAGTGTTTATCTGAGGTTTCTGTGTTCTACTGGATGAGTGGATCATTAAAACAGCTCTTCATCTCACCAGGAAATCGAGTGCAATATGTTACATGTGATTCATAAAGACGGCAGAAGAATTAATATAGTCTTGAGACTATTGTTCCAGACCAATCAAGCATGACTGATTTTAATTGTAACAGCTTTTTGGCCAGTATCTGAGGCAAATGCTATTTTTTTTAATTAGCACTCTCAGCCTGTGTAAGAAGTTATTGAGAAGTGCCTGCAGAAAGTTACTCCCAAATCCTTTTTATTTCCACTTCAGTATTCAACTGGTGCTGTACTTTCTTCAGTAACACTTGTGATGAAATACATAACCCAGCTGAACTGGATCCCAAATCCAGACAGTATATCTGATTTAGTTGTGATTTACAAGGCTAAACATGGCATCAATTTGACATAGAATCATAAAATGTTCCAGGCTGGAAGGGACCTCTAGGGTCATCTAGTCCGACCTCCCTGTATTCATTGGGGACAAACCCAATAATAGTCCTTGTTGCCCAGGGCCCCACTGAGCCTCACTTTGAATATCTCCAGGGAAGGGGCCTCAACCACCTCCCTGGGCAACCTGCTCCAGTGATCCACCACCCTAATGGTAAAGAACTTATTCCTAATATCCAATCTAAATCTGCTCTTCTCGAGTTTGAAGCCATTGTCCCTCATCCTGTCACTGCTGGCCTTTGTAAACAGACCCTCCCCAGCCTTCCTGTAGGCCCCCTTCAGGTACTGGAAGGCTGCTCTTAGGTCTCCCAAGAGCTTCCTCTTCTCCAGGCTGAACAACCCCATCTCCCTCAGCAAAGGTGCTCCAACCCCTGATCATTTTTGTGGCCCTCCTCTGGACCCGCTCCACCAGGTCCATGTCCTTCCTATACTGAGGGCTCCAGACCTGCACACAGTACTCCAGGTGTTTTGATGCAGCACAGGATGTGATTAGCCCTCTGGGCTGCAATCTCAGTCTGGCCACTGCCTGCTCCTGTCCAGCTTCTCATCCATCAGCACCCCCAAGGCCATTTCCTCAGGGCTGCTTTCTAATACCTTATACCCTAGTCCATATTGATAGTGAGGATTGCTCCAGCCCAGGTGCAGAACCCTGCACTTGCTCTTGTTGAACCTCATGAGGTTCACCTGGGCCCACCTCTCCATCCAATGTATCTCCAGGCATATAACCTGGCTCACCAGACTGACATAATACTGAGGGAAGGGTGGAAAAAGTAGAATATATAACCACCTTTGACATGTCAAAGCTGTGCTGTCACCTTACCCTGGCCCTGCAGTCCTAGGAACTGACAGGCTGGCCTGCTCCATGGTCTGTGTTGGCTGGAGAATTGACTCTGGGCTTTGTGGAAGTCTGTAATTCTCAAAAGCAGGAATCAGTTGAGGCTAGCTTGATCTCTTCTGGAAATATTCACCAGGCTTGAAGAACCATTCTGCTTCTCAGCTGATGCTTCCAGACTGTTGGTCCCTTTACCTTTTTTTCATCTGTTCCTAGAACACCTCCTTGTACTTTCAACTGCTTCAGCACCACTGACATCATTATCAAAATATTATTTTTTATGGTTCAGTCCAACTTCAGCCACATAAAACCAGCAAGCTGACTGGTTTGGGGATCTTTGGCAAAACACGTCAGGTTAATTTCAGGTAAGCAAACGAAAATAACTTGATGTTGTGATGCCACCTTAACTTGAGGAAAATTCTGTGCAGTGGCAACGGCACTTAGGCTCGCTGTGGTAGAAGACTTCTGCCAATCCCCCATTATGTCCCCAGTTGGGTGTGTCAAAACCAAAATTTAAAGGTTAACTTTGAGGGAAGAAATATTCCCATTCTCTGACAGAGCAAGAATTCAATATCCGCCCTTTAAAAAGAAAGCAATTCTTCTCCGTATTAGCCAATGACTGCTGATGACTCACATGTAGTTTTGGAGTGATCATAGTTGCCTTAAATGTGTTTATTTGGTAGCAAAACACTTCAGAGCACGCAAAGGTAAACTGCCTATGCAGACATGTTGCGTGCATATTTTTTAATGCTTGAAAATATTTTTTAATTCTTGAAAACGCAGACTTTACCAAAGAATTTTTCACGGGGGTATTTTCAAAGGAGGTCAGTTTGAGGATGAAAGTTACTCTTGTCTGAGCCAAGAGCTTCTTCCAGAAGAGGTCAGTAAGATACTAAAACTGTCACCTGGGCAGCTGAAGCTATCAAGTAGTATCTGCTCAAGATGGTTATTCTCTGCTTATTCTGACTAGCGCTGCCATGATAAAAATGAATGCAGTGCTGTACTTACAGGCTGACTATGATCTGGGACTACACAATTAATAGCTGCCTTATCACATGAAATCACAAGACTTAAAGCTGTTGAAGAGTCTTTTGTTTCATGGAGAGCCGAACAGTGATGAAGAGAATGGAGTTTTACAATAGAATGTAAGGCTGTACAAAAGTGGCTGATTTTGTCCTGTTTGCTTAAAAAAAAATCATTAAGGTGCAGCTAAATCATTAAGGATCAGCTATAATTACTCCCAGCTGAAAGGTGTAAGTGGCCCCTTAGCTGCACTCTGGTTTTCCCAGAGAAGTGTAATGTGTAAAATAAGACTTACAAGGACTAGCAAGAGCAGCAGACTTTGCTCTTTCCTGGCCCAGAGAAGGGTTAATCTTGGTGTTGTTTTTTTTTACTTGAAAATAAAGTCAGTTTAAAGGACCGCCTGTTGATCAGGCTGTTGGCAGTTTATTTATCTGTGCTGGTGAACACAGAGCCTATAAGGTCCTAAGCTAATTTATGACTCTGCTAGTCAGAATAAACAACTTAAACTTTACCTGCAAGCTCACAAACACATAATATAGTTTGTGCAGTGCTAGGTTAGTATTTACAGTGGAGTATTCAGCATAGCAGTCAGCTTCATGTACTCTAAGCCAGCTTCCAGTTTCTACATGGATTCGAGCTGTAAATCTCTGAGCACTTGTTTTAGAAGCATAACATCAACGCAACTGTGTCTGCCCCTGACAGAACTGTCACAATGTCCTAGCTGTGCCTTAATGACAAAGCAAGGATACTTTTTCCTTCTTATTCAACAGTACATGGCCAGGGGTTTCTTTTTTCTGCCCCTGTGCTGTTATGATCTTTTATAAAATCAATTCTGCTGAAAAAGCATAAATTCTGAGCACTTAATTCTTCCAGAATTCACAATATGATCTCTGGGGTTCTTTGTAGAGGTGATTGAACTAGCAGGGCAAGGGTATTCTTCATGTCTTCCTTAAATTTAAAATTACCACTTGTTAAAAAAATAATAACTTAGCTTCCCCTCACCCCAGTTCTCGTTCATCTGTGAGTTTTGCTGGACTGGATGATGATATTAGCAAGCTTTTTGATGAGGTATGTAACTTGGGCATTTAGCATTTTAGTTCTATGTGCTTGAATAATTAATCTCTTTTAGCTTCAAACACTTCCATACTACTACTTATTGTAATGGAAAAACATAATAAGTGTGTGAAACTAATTTTTAATTTCAGCTTGGTTCTGCTAGAAGCTGAGCTCAGAAGAATAACCTTATTTTACTTGAGAATTTTACAAGTAAGATGCAACTTGCTTAAATGTAGCTGCATAAAAACTTCTTCAATAGCTGACAGAGTTGGCCAGAAGACAGTTCATTTCCCTCTGAGTTAAGGGCCCGGCTGTGTTAGATATTTGTCTGTCTCCACTGTTTAAGGAAGGAGTTCAGATGATGATCTCAAGAAACATATATATGATCTAATAATTTCATTTTACCCCTGGCTCTGGTCCTTGATTACCTGCATAATGAGTCACAGACTACAAGGTATGACTAGCTTTGAAAAAACCTGCCAGAGGCACATGAGTATAGATTTCTGCATTAGGTACTAGCTTTTAAAATCTTGTTGTAGTGATGTTAACTTGAAAAACGAGTGACTGGAGTCAATCAATTTTGTTTGATGTAAAATTCAGTGTTTATATGTACAATACTGATTCAAGTTTTGCATCTGGCAAGTATCTTTTCTTTAGTGACTATAAAATTTGGATAAAAGATTAGCTGAAATATTTCATTGTCTTACTTGGTAAGAATGAAATAATACCTNTAGTGCATTTATAGAAACTGAATAATGGATATCAGTACACATCCTTGCTAAAATTGTTAAGATTTTTTTTCCACTGGAATATATCATCCCAGATGGTTTTAGCATTGACAGCATAAGTAGCTTTATTGGTACCTATGACAGCATCTTGTTAACTGCAGCTCACTGTTCATTGTAAAAAATTATAGTAAGGCCATAGTGATTTCAAGAAAGCAAATGAATGTGAACTCAAGAGTTTCAGAAATTTTTAGAGAAACCTAAAAAAATGTTCTTTTCGTAGTCCAGTAGAACATTAAATGTAGTAAAAAACCATGGCTTCATGCACTTAACATAGCCTAAATATCTCAATCAGTTTGGGCAAAAACAGTTAGTTAAATTTTCTTTTTTAATTCAATGCACCTTGGTTTGGTTTGCGAGTTCATTGAACCAGAGGAAATGCAAATTGAGGATACCTGTGCCAGTCTGCAATAGAGATGCAGATTTCATTGCTAGCTATATTTAAAAGTCAAATGAGAACAAGAATATAATTTCTTCAGTCAAGACAAAGTAACAAGTCAGGCTTTGAAGATGCCTGAAACCAGGAATGGCAGAAGGCATATCTACAATGGCCAACCTACAATGTAGCTCAGGGTAGGTCTGGACACCAGGCATGAACTTACATGGAACCACAGGCAGGGGGAGAGGATGGTCAGAGCCAGAGCTTAAGCCTTGGATCAGGTTAAGGTGGTCAGGGCCATCAAAAGCTATTAGTATACTCAGGGTCCTGTCAGATACTACTTTCAGCCTTTTTCTCCCAGATGACAGAAACAATGCTCCATTTCCTTCCTAACTCTCATTTATCCTTGATGCAGCCCAGACCAGAAATACTCTCAAAATTTTCCTCCACTCTTTTTCTGTTTGTTCTCCTGGATGTCTCCCAGGGTTCCAATTGTTTCTTGAGCAATTCCATTCCTTGGTGGGCCCTCCTGAACCCTCTGCTTTTGAGAAGTGTTTCTCAGGGGCTTCTCTTTGGCTTGCCCACCTTGATCTAATCTTCAAGCAACGGAATCCAGAAACTCACACTCAGCTTCTGTTTCAAGCTTGATAGTTCACAGATCTTATTGTATTCAGGTTGCTTTTTCCTGCCTCATCTCAAACTCCAGTTTGCCTTTCTCACATCTCCTTGTGAATGTCTGTCTTGTCAGCTCAAGCTCCACACAGCAAAAAAAGCTTTCCAGTCCTTTACTAAGGGGACATCACTGCAGAAATAACAGGGAATAGCAGTGAAACACCATCGCCTTGCCTGATACTACATCCACAAAAACAGAGTAGGGAAGAAATGGTTATTTCTCCATTATATTTCTAAAAAGTCTTTTCATCTCTCTCCATACAGCTAATATTAAAATCCAGATTTACTCTGACTCTTGTCAGTGTAATGATACTTTCCCCAGTGCTCTCAAATACAACCTTTCTAGAATGTGGCTGATCAGATTATTTTCTTAGTCCAACACTTTGGCAAAAATACTTCTCTTTGTGATATCTCCCTTCTTTTTTTTTAAGGTGACTGACTCAACTGAAACCCTGAAAGTCCTTAAGAGCATATACATAGTGGATTTAGGCAATACTTCAGCATTATTTTAGTTACACTGGTCCTCCTTGCAGTGAAGATCCAGGCATTTCAAATTTAAATATATCTTCACTTAAGTTAAACAAAATCTGAGGCAATATGGCTATGCTTTAATTCCTGGAGAAGTAGTCCAAGGGATAACCTCGGGTGCTGTGTGCAGGTGGTGTGAACTAGCCCACGCCATACTGCTGAGCACCGTAAGAGATTTGTGTTGTAGGCAGAATAGTCAAAAACAAATTAAAGAATGACCTGGCAGTTAGGCAACATGGACAAGCAAAGGCCAGCTGGCCCTCTTTAATTTAGCTGTAATTGTGTGCACAGTGGGACAATATTGCATTAGGTGCCATTAACATTATCCTAACTGAACAAATTATATTTTAAGGTATGTGGCAAATGAATTGGAAATTGGAAACAAAATAGAGCTCGGTGGAGGTTAAACATTCTCACTGAGGAGAGGAAGGGAAGGGGAGGGGGGACATGCTAAAAATACCTTGTAGGAGTGTCTCATTTGGCTAAGCTGAATAAAAGCTTATCATCCGTATTTCCCCTTTCATTTGGATGGGTACTTATCAAGCTAGATGATAAATATACACCTACACCTCTAGCCTGTTTTCGATTACACTGATGTGCCACTGAAATTGTTTGCTGTGTTGCTAATAGTAACAGTGATGAGAATTAGAAGAAAACTCAGTTCAGGTTGCTGAAGCTATTTGTTTGCCTTAGAGACAGTTTCTGTATCAAGAGTTTTTGGTTAATATTCACAGAAGAAATCAGTACTGTACACTCAGAATGCTTGTACTACTAAATATAAATTCATGTTTTCATACTAGGAGGGCCACTAGTATTATGAACAATATTTTATTCAGAAAGGTAAATCTCAAAAAAGGAGCACTCATTTCCTCTTCTAGTAATTGTGTAGAGGAGAATTGTATTATCACAGAGTCCATTTGGCAAAGCAGACATAAAAGCTAGTGGTCATTGCTGTGCCATACCAGCAGATGCTATCAGCAAGCTCTTTTGTACAGCACTTGAGTAAATGCTTTTTTCTTTCCAATCCTCAAATTAGTATTGTGTTTGGGTTTTTTTTAACACATTCAGTTTGAAATTATTAACTGTTTAGAGGTTTTACCTGTTGGTTTTTTCACGCAACTTCTGTGTGAGCAGTGAATATGGCAAAGATGGGACTGAGTGAAGCTAATACTTTTTTTCATTAATAACACAACCACATTACAATAAATTAGCTATTGTGGCCCCTTCCTAACCAAACCATGATGAGTTCTCCACCCAAGTTACTTCCTTTCCCTGTGCAGTCCTTGTTTTGCTCTTAAATCTTTACATGTGAAAAGTACATGGTTCTTTTAATGCATTGTAGGGAAATGTCTGGGCAGCACTATTCATTTTTCCCATGTGGCTGGAAAACTGTAGGCAGCATATGATTCCTATTGAGTGTGATTTAGATGGCACATCTGGCTACCAGCCTGGAGGTTGATTTGAGAAGACACCTCTGTTGCAGAGACTTGATGTCTGTGAGGCAAACCCAGCATCTGGGCACACAAACACACATGCACACATACACATGCACACATACACACACATACACAGAGTGGGGAAAAAAGAAAAAGAGGCTGCCACTCCTGGGTAAACACGGTAAGAACTGGGTGCTTTGTTAGGAACTGAGCAGGGTGGTTTCTACACAAAGGTTTGCTCTTACTTTTTTTTTTTTTTGCTGTGACCATATGAACAGCTGGCATAGAAAATTGCCCAGGACAGAGGATACTGAGGTTTAGCTGCTGCTTGTTCTAGTCCTAAGGGAAATTGTATCAGTCTAGACTGCACGAACATTGTCAATTCTGAGCGACAATACCTGGTTTTCCCTTGAAACTCAGTACTGGTGAGGCCTCATCTCAAGTACTGTGTTCAGTTCTGGGCCCCTCACACAAGAATGACATTGAAGTGCTGGAGTGTGTCCAGAGGAGACCTACCAAGCTGGTGAGGAGTCTAGAGAACAAGATATTGTAGGGTTTTTTTGTGTGTGTGTGGTTGGANAGTGCTGGAGTGTGTCCAGAGGAGACCTACCAAGCTGGTGAGGAGTCTAGAGAACAAGATATTGTAGGGTTTTTTTGTGTGTGTGTGGTTGGATTGGTAATCTCAGATGGCCTTTCCAACTATGATGTATCTGTGATTCTGTGATTCTGAGTAGATTTTTATCCTTGCTTCTACAGAGAGAACGCGGTATGGTACAGTTGTATGTATTTGTGCTGTTGGGATAATAGTAATTATTGGCCAGTTTTTTGTATTGGCAATATTTCTGCAGTGCGATTTGTATCCACTATTATGAGAATATATTACAGTAGAAGCAGTGAAGTCCAGAAGAAAAAAGCCCAGTAACACTTAAAGACAATGATGCCATAAAATTCCCTACGAAGGTAGACAGTACTGTAAATGTCCAATAACGCTTAGCACATTCTGAACAATTATAGTTTAGAGATGTTCAAACATCTTCAGCAACCTCCTTACCTGATCATTGTGCTGCTAGGTATTTCCATTTCAAAATGATTATTACCGGAATTCAAATTGAAAAACCAGCCAAGTCTGGTCAATGTATAAAATATTGCCTACTAAATACAACTATGTTCTAATACTACACATGGCAAGCCAACAGAGTTTTTTAATAAGATAGTTGGATTCAGGTTTGGTCACTGTGTCTTGTATTTACAGGTCTTGTGCATATGAATAGATTGGTTTATTAAATGTGCAGATTCCCACTGGGCGCTTTGATGTATATTGTGAACACAGAGGAATTCTCAAAGGAATTAACCTAGCACTTAACTCCAATCTACAATTCAAATTTCTACTTGCCTTTCGGGCAGTAGATCTCAAATTTTGGAATTATTCCATATTATGTACAGATGGCACTAGGTAAAGCAGAGAAAACACTCATCTTGGAAGGTGGAAGGCAAATTGCTGTCCTTCAATATTACAGTTCTTGTCTAAGCTTGAGTTTTCCATGCTTTTGTTCACTGACATGTCTAAATATGTCCTCCAGAAGTTTGGCTGACATGGTAAGGTCCTTTTCAAGCTTCACAGAATCCTTTGTCATGTTTGGGTTTTGGTTTGTTTGTTTGCTTTGTTAGTAGATACTTCAGTGGAACACATGCTATGTATAATATCTCTATGTAGTTCTGGTTTAATTTAAGCTGCTCTTATAGTGAAACAGGGAATCATATAATGGTTAGAGTTGGAAGGGACTTGAAGATCATCAAGTTCCAACCCTTCTGCCATGGGCAGGGACACGTCCCGTTAGAACAGGTTGCTCAAAGTTCCAACCGGCCTGGCCTTGAATGGGGCATCCACAACTTCTCTGGGCAACCTGCTGCAATGTCTCACCACCCTCACAGGAATTTCTTCCTAGTATCTAGTCTAAATCTCCCCTCTTTCAATTTAAAACCGTTACCCCTCATCCTATTGCTACACCCCCTGTTAAAGAGTCCTCATCATCTCTCCTATAGGCCCTCTTCAGTTACTGGAAGGCTGCTTTAAGGAGCCTTCTGTTCTCCAGGCTGAACAACCCCAACTGTCGCAGCTTGTCTTCATAGGTGAGGTGTTCCATTCCTCTGATCATTTTAGTGACCCTCTGCTGGACCTGTTCAACAGATCCATGTCCTTCATGTGCTGAGGACTCCATAGCTGGATGCAGTACTCCAGGTGGGGCCTCATGAGAGCAGACAAGAGAAGCAGAATCCTTGACTTGACTTGCTGACCACCCTTCTTTGATGCAACAAAGGATACAGTTGGCTTTCTGGGTTGCCAGCATGCATTGCTAGCTCACGTCAAGCTTCTCATCCACCAACACCCCCAAGTCCTTCTCCATTGAATCATCAGCAGTTATCTGTGTTGATTTCCCAGCCAAACTGATGTTGGCTGAGAGGATGCTGACATTTCTATATTCTATTATGTCCTCTGGGTCACCCTAAAATTATTTATCACTAGTGGCCAGTGGGAGAATTCCTTGTCACTGTGAATCTCAGAAGGGAGAAAATATCTGTTGTCACTTTTTCCTCACAGTGTGGTTATATGATGTACCTGAAAACGCACCCAGAATTATTTCAGAGGAAAGGTTCTGGGTAGGTGTGTCACCCCTGATTCCAATCTCATCCTGTTTCTCTCATACGGAAGTAGGTATTTGAACTGATCATGAGTGAAAAGTATTATTTGAACTTTAATTGCAATAATAATAATAGTTGCAAATCTCCTTTTACAAACTGCTATATGAGGTAAAAACTATTCATTTGAAGATTTTTTAAAGTATGTGCAACTCATGAATCAGTCTGATTTTCTTTAAATTTATTTTGTCATCAGAACGTGACAATCTTGCATTTTGTTTCAGTAGTTATTTTATCAAATAATAGGATGCTACTGCACTTGATTTAAACCTGCTCTGCTGCTCCCATAACATGCTACAAATCACCGTTCTCCCATCAGTAAGGTACGCTCTTGGTGCTACCGGAATCTATTTCTGTCAGCAAGGAACACCCTCATGTCTCTGGGATGACAATAACAATCAGCGTTCTCATTCACGTGGGCTCCTACCAGCTGACCTGCGTAGGTGAATTCCTGCCCACTCGGATGATGAGCATCCTGCGGCTCCTAGCCTTAAGCAGCGAGATCAAATTCCCCCAACCTGTCTGGCAGCTCTAAGGTTCAGCCTCCAAGCCCTACAGACAAAAAAGATGTAGTGTCACATCAGCGTGACCTGTCTTTTGGAAAGCTAGGCTTTCACATTGAATAAATGTGAAGACAGATGGATATTAATTCATTTTAAGGGAACATTAATATTAACCAACAATGGAATCCCAATGGGAATGTATTGCTGCTGTTTGAATACCAAATCAAACTGTTATGACTGGTGTAGAACACTAAAATGCAAAGCAAATCTGGTCACAAACTGGTGACTGTATTAGACTGAGAATTTATGATAAAGGTAAAAAATTGTTGCTTTGAGCACATGTCTGAGACTAAGCAACCGAAGGAATAGTTTTATTCAGTCTGAAAAAATAGGTTTGAAATGAATATGAGGATTAAAGTAGTTCTGTATAGTCATAATATATCCACTTACACAAGTGTTTCAATGCATGATCTTGCAGTACAAGACAATTGAGCCTTGTTGCTAATTTCATTAAAATATTTTATTCTCAAAGTCAGTGCCATATTATACCTGCACTATTTCAGGAACGCTTCCTACATTGTTTTACATTCAAAGGTATCGTTTCCTTTTCCGCTAGTTCATATCAATCCTTTTTTAATGCCTCTGAGATACAGAAGTGAAGAGCACGCCTATCTCCTTGTTAGATGGACTGCTTAATCCTGCTAGCCTTGTGAAATGACAAAGTACAAGGTAGAATGTATATCAGTGTGAAAGGATTGGATGCCACAGCTGAGCAAAAAGTGTAAAATACTTCCTATGAATAATAATTAAATTAGGGTACAAACATAATCAACACTATTTTATGAAAGCTTGCTGTGGTAATTTCATGCTTAGAATTTACTACCAAGAACACTCCAAAATGTGTATTCTTAGCTGAAATGCTGGGATTCTCTGTGGGAGTGAATTTTGATTACAGCTTGATTGTACAAGATGTGCCATACAATTTGCACTGGCCTACGTAATATGAATTGTAAATATTGTAGCAAGCAGCTACAATACAAACCTGCTCTGTCAGAAAGACTAAATTCACCTAAAGGATGGCCTATTTCCAGCTCACTAGCTAGTGCACTCTTGATCTCCATGTTGCTGTTCCAGCATATTCTAGTCCATGGGGTTTTCTTAATGTTACGGGACTTTTAAAGCAGGCTAAGCCATGCCATCTTTACTGGTCACCAACGGATTCCACAAAGGGAAATAATTTTAGAAGTTTTTCACAATCATATCTTCCTTGGCAATAACCATCCTAATTTATTTGTGTTTGAGGGATTGCATTTCCCTGTTGTGCTCTGCATGGAGTTATACTAGCAGCGTAGTAGAGTACACGGTGGAAAGAAATGTTCAGGCTCTGCCACTTTTTTGCTCATCCTCCTATTCACTAGAGAGCTTGATGAAAGAAATGGTATACATAGGAAGGGATAAAGGGAAAGGGAAGAGCTGATAGAACCTCAGAGATGGTGTAATTTTCAGAGGCAGCATCATAACCTAGGACTTGTAGGTTTTAGACATGAGAAACTGCTCTCAACAGCCAGCTCGCAGCCAGAATTGTTCATATTGAGTCACTTTCAGTTTTCTCCCTCTCTCTGAGTATTTTGTTTCCAAAAGTAGTTGCTTACAAATATCTAGAGTAGGTTTTTAGTGAAGGCTGCCATAGAAATGCAGAATTACCACATGGCAGATCGATTTTTACATTGTTGCTCTCTTTAAGAATGAAGCAAAGTTCTCATTTAAAATGTTGATTTACAGATACCTTTTCATTCTCTCAGGTACAAGAAAAAAGAACATATTCATTTTGGGACTTCATTTTCAGAACTTCTTATGCCCTATATCTTCCAATTCTGATCTAAAGGGGACCCTTCTATTGCTAAGTAAAAGGACAAGACAGTTGTTTGAAGCAATGCGCCCGAGATCATCCACAGCTTCTTTCTCTCATTCTGTTTTCTGCCACTCAATTTAGCTTTCACTAAGACAAATGTGCTTCAGGAGGGTGGATGCAAAACAACTGATGCCAGTCTCTGGTCTTCTTGTTCTAATTGCTAAAGATGCAGCTTTCCAGTAGACCAGACTTCTACACACAATTATTGTCTACTTACACTTTCGTTATGTTCATTCTTCTTAGTTTTTAGAAAGATCTGGTCTCATAAGTTTAATTCACTTGTTTTGAGTCTTCCTCTAGTTGGTGTGTTTGCATGATGACTGTCTCATTCATAAAAAACAACAGGCTGACTATGGAGTCATCAGCTGTTGTTTCATGTCTAATTGCAAGTTTTTCTTCCCCAAATCCCATATGGAAAATAAAATGCATTCACAGTAGCAAGTAACAAGAAGCTTCATATGCCTCACTCCACTTCACTGAAACATATGCAAAATCTTTCCTCCCCCTGTCTATTGAGTGAAAAATATCAAAAGCTGGTATTCAAAGGCTCTGAATTCCAAAACAAATTCATGAGTAATTCTGAATGACAACAAACCCAAGGCTTGTTATACAATCTACTCTCCAACACCAAGAAAAAAAAAAAAGTGGAATATTTCAACCAAATTTTACACTGTAAATCCATCACTCACCTTTTGATGTACTATTATGCAGTGTTATTTCATTTTGAAAATAGAGTTTCCTCATTTCTTTTTCAAAAGGAGCAGGAAAGTACTCTCCAAACTGCTTGTGTGGAATCATATCACATCTACGTGTTCAATGAACAAGTAAAAATACTTTTTAAATATTCTAAATGGACACTATGGGAGTTCTAAAAAAAATATAACACAAAATTGTTTATAAAAGTGTAATGTGAAAACACATTTAGTTTTTCAACAGTCTGCCTCACATGCTCCTAATTTCTTTATGTGTTTTCTTTAATTTCTCCATCTGCTACTTGCTTTCTTGATCTAATCAGGTGACCAAGGTCTCGCCTTCAACATAATTTGGACTTGATGCAGACCTGATGCCACTATTAGGACTACTGAACCTGGCTTGCCAGTATTTCTAATCTTAGTCACAGGAAATAATTAGAACCCTTTCCAAATCTTCAGGATCTGCCATTTAATCCCATTTCATCTATGTTAAATCTATTAAATTTCACTCCTCAGTAATCTCTTTGTCAACTTTTTCTGCCTTTTCCCTAGTATTGTCCTTTAAGCCTGAAACTTCCCTCCCTTAACCACAAAACCTCCAAGTCTCTGTTGAGGAGTCTTAAAGACAATCTTGCTTCCTACAAACTGCTATGGAGTAATAAATGCTTTCTGACATTTCACTCTTTTGTTCCAGTTTCATTCTCGCCATACCATGTCTCCTGAGAGAAGGTCCTAAATTTGCATTATTGAATTGCTCCCTGTAAATAGGTAACCATCAAATTAAATCAGCCTAAGTGTGTTTTTCTTGATGAAAGTACTTATTGTGGGGGCTTTCTCCTATATGCATTAGACTGCATATACAGGATGACACTGAGATGTGATCTTCCCAATTATGAATGTTCTCCTCACAAAAGAGTGGTTGACAGCCACATGTCTACCCAAGACTTTCTAACAAGAGACATCATCTTGGGACATTTTCAAATGGTATTACACTGCTTTTGGCCCACTTTCTTATGAAACTGCACCCCTTCTGTTTGTCAATGGTAATAAAAAGGCAAAACATGC
This sequence comes from Jacana jacana, assembly GCA_013400555.1. Taxonomy (NCBI): domain Eukaryota; kingdom Metazoa; phylum Chordata; class Aves; order Charadriiformes; family Jacanidae; genus Jacana; species Jacana jacana. The sequence continues at coordinate 44,559 of VZTM01027511.1, forward strand.
TCCAGCATGGAATACTGATTTTGCCACAGCCTTGCTGTGATCCTATTCATTGACACCCTTTAACGGGTAGTGAATGAATTGAAAAGAGGTTTTCCTTTTTCTGTTTTGAGATGATGCAAGACATGTCTGTCAAAGCTACTGTCAAACTGATGATATTTAAGTCACAGTCTAGTGGAAATGTCTTCTTTTGTTAATTTCTCATGAAGCTATTTAGGCCTTTGTTATAAGCCAGGGGAACGTCCCTAACAGGACAAAAGATCACTCTAAGCAGGGAGCCATGTAAAATAGCTAATAAGAGACTCAGAGGAATAACAAGTGAAGGAAATCATCAGTCTCCGTTCACACTGCTAAATATCTAATAATTTCCTCACTTTAAAAGTCAAGAAAATCTTCTCCAAAAGGAAATGTAGAGTCCATAGATCCAATAATTCACGTATGCTTAGGGAAGGACTGTCCCTGGAATTTGGGGAGCTGACTTCAAATCCCCGTTTGTCCTTTTTGTATATGGACCATGAGTTTAAAGACTGCTTTCTTATGTCAGACGTGGATGTCCTGTCTTTGGCCTGTACCTGTTATTGAGTGGGATGTTCTTTAGCTCCTCCTGCTCAATGTCTCTGTTACATAAATGTATATGTAGTACTTAGTATACTTAGTAGAGGAGTTAGAGCATGACACCCCAGGTGAGCGTCCTACCATGCAGCTGCATGCAAACTTCTTTCCTTTTTCTTCAGTAAAGAATCAGGCCTTTTTAGTCTGATTTTGAGAATCCAGTTAAAGCCGATGTGTGAAGCCAGGATGCAAGGTTGCTGAACTAGGTAATTTTGTAAATGCCCACCAACACAAGTTTGGAACTTACCAGGTGAGATAATATTTCAGTGATGGTTTTGAAGACTTCTGTAGTGTTTGACTGTGGGACCAGCTGAAGGACAGTTGAGCACCTACTTTGGCCCATTGTTAATATAGAAAGAGTGGCCGTCATCACCCTGTCCAGATCCTCAGCTTAACTCTGGGAGTGAGGCTCCCTCCTGGAACCTCAGATGTTTGCCCCAAAACCAATGCCAACCACCACTGAGTTTCACTGCTAGCTCATGCATAAATTTGGGCATTACTGTCTTATAGTTGAGATCTAAGCAAAAGAAAAAGCACTAGAAAAACCCAAGAAATTAACGTCTTTAAATGTTTAATGAATGCAAAGGCTCCAAATGTACAGATATTTGGAAACTGCAAACTCTACTTCCATGTTATCAGTGAAAGCCTTTCAGATCTTACTGAAATGCAAAGGACCTTGAGTGTACAGGTTTTCTACTGCTTTGCCTCCTGCTAAATCTTCCAGGTATTAAACAAACTCCAAGAGACCATCTCCTCATAAAAAAAACACAGTTCCTACTACTCTGAACACCTCTTTTTTTTTTTTTTTTTCTCCAACCTCTGCCAGGGTTTAGGCAGAAGGCTATTAGCAGTTGATGGGGCTACCAGTCTCTCCTGTTCTAGCAGGACAAGGTTATTCAAATGTTAATGGTCTTGTTCAGTCTTTCTGGCACTGGATGCTTTTGCTCATAAAATGGAAGATTTAATCCACACTGAAGGTTTTGGTCAGAGGTAAAGTTCAGAAAATCAAGCAGAGTTCATAAATATATGGAGACAAATTCCCTGGGCGGTCTCAGACACGTCAGCTGCTGTGGTCTTATCTTGCAACATCAGGTGGATGCATTTGTGAACTATCCCTCGAACATTGTCATCCCTTAATCAGTCTTAATACACTTTCTGTTGTAATTTAAGCTCAGGTAGTTCTATTTCAGCAGAAGTTAAACTGCTGAAAGCTGTAGCTTTTTTTTAACAACAATCTTGAACCTGGGAGAAAATAATGGAGCTGACCTGAAATGTTTCCTTTCTTCCAAGGCTGTGATAACTCAGCAATTTCAAAATGATGTATAAAATGTTCCTTTACTTATTTGCAAACGGAACGCTGTCAGTCTGCCATGAAACAAGAAACTGCAATGTCAACATGCTATAGGGATGTATGAATAGTTGATAAAAACGGGTGGGCATGAAAGGAGTGTGATACGTTTTTCTCTAACAGTCACGACAGAATCTTTATCATTCATTTGTACAGGCGAGCACGCAAATGCACTCACACACACGTGCTTTTCTCCTACTGGTTTTTGGTAGCTTACTGTTGAAAATCTGCATCTGAAAGTCTTAGGGACTTACTTTTTGAAATACTAATGATATTAATTCAGATCTGCATCTCTAAATGTGATTTGTATTAAGGGCTTGAAATGGCTTTTCCCCCTAAATGTAGAGATATATTTTATGAGCTGAGGAAGATGTGTTAAGTTTTAAACCACAGATACTCTCTCTTTGTTATGTATTGTATCTTAATTTGAATCTGCTGATGACTGAATGTCACATTCAAATGTCACTAGCCTTGCCTGTGAGCAATCTGTTTGAGTGTCTAGCAGGTATATAGATAAAGCATTAAGAATCTGTGACAGGACAGGCTTAGTATGACTAAATTGTATTTGATACTGGGAAGAAATGGTCAGAATAGCATGACTGCAGCAGAGGGGACGGGAGGGGAGAAAAAATGTACCTTTCTAGCAACTGCTATTTTTGTTACCATCTGGGGAATGAAAATGACACCTCCAAACCATCAAATAAGTCTCTATAGTGGATGCTAAAGGGCCAAGATCCTTCTCTCTGAATTTTGGATAATGCACTTCAGTATAAAGAAAGCTTGTCTGAATAATTTTGGTCTTATGCTACCTATGTCAGGAGAAGTCAGAGGGGTGTGATTGTGTACTTTGAAATACCTTCCATAGTCCACTTCAAACTCTGAACCTTAGTGGGGTCTCAGGAACCAAAGAAAAAAAGTGTTTTATGAAGGAATAATAATAGTAAAAGGCAAAGAAGGTGTAATGAAAAAAATGTGAGGGATGTCCCAGGGGAAACCCTACAAGAACATGTAGAGAGAAGTAGCTTGTCACCCTCAGCTTAAGCAATCCTTTCCCAGGTTCACCATCTACAGTATCACCCGTATGTTGTTCTCCTCTTCTCCCAGCAAAACTCTGATGAATGGAAGCTTCTATTTCATTGGCAGAGATATGATATCCTTAGTAAAGTCTTTCTGAGGAACAGAATGGGCTTGGAATCATGTGAAAAAATTATCCAATGTTACCTTTCCACTCAAATACAGTGGAAATCATCTGTTACTGTCAAACAGAGTTATTTTACAAGTAATAGTTTCAGTGGGGTGAGGCAGATAAATGTCCTTTTGTCACTGGCTTGGCAGATATTTAAGCTCCCCGCACCCCCACGGTAACATTTCCTTGAGATTATATATGTGAAACTTATCATTTACTGATCCATGGCTATGGTTGCACTGAGTATGCTGCACTAGAGAGAGAGCTCGGGTAGGCTCTGGCTATCTCCCAAGTCACAGCAGGCAATCCACTTTGTACAGTGCGTGTCCGCATGAGTGACTGATAACCACGGCTCGGTTCCCGGGAGCATTTGTTAGGTACAAACAGCGACTCGCAATACAGCTTTTGCTCCACCTTTTATTCCATGATTTCAGCATGCCTGACGAGAGGCCAAAATGTTTCGCTTTCTGCTCTGTCAGGGCAAGACCGTGTAGTTGTAAGGGATGGAAGGCAAATGGCATGGCATCTATGGAAACATCTACTAGTGTCAATGAAACAAGCAGGCATGGCCTGACTTTGGTGCTGCAGTGACAACCGGGAGGCACTAGCTTGCAGTGCTTACTATGCTTTGATCACAGGAGCAATATTGGACTGAAGGAGAAGCAGTGACCAGAAAACACAGTTTTTTGAGAGTTTATGGTTCCTTGAGACCAGCTTTTCCTCCTTCCTGTCAAAGGGCTTGGGAATCTTTGATTTCAGAAAAAGCAGGTGGCTTAATCCAAGACTCAAGATGGTACGCTTTGCAAATATTGTGCACTCTTCCTGCCAATTCCCCTGTCGCTGGGTGTGCAGCCTCCAGGATAACCATGCACATTCGCACTGGGCAATGGGAAAGATGCTGCCAAGAGCTTTGCCGCTTGTGAAAAATGCCAGCGCTGCTAGCGAATATAGAGGATTTGGGAAAGCTGTCTAATGTGATACCTAGTAAGCAGCATGAAATTTCCATGCAATTAGAGAGTGAAATGAAAAGTCAGACAGTCAAGAAAGCTGTTATCATTTATCCTTTCTAGAGCCAAGGTCTTGTCTGCAAGGGGCGCGGAGAATCCTGCTGCACTGCAATAATAGCCCAGAGAAAAGTGACAGCAAAGTCCACGCTGTTCTCGGATTATGTGCAAGGACTGATGTAATACTGAAGAAAAAGTTGAAGTTAAATGGCAGAAATAGTTCTATGTACATATTAAAATAATTTAAATATGGAGCTACCCAATTATTTTGATTTCTGTGAAGAAGATCAGCAGAAAGAGCTGTTATTTTGTCTTCTTGGGTAAGAGTACAGAGACTGTGAATTTAGAGAGCTGGATTTTGCTCATTGCATGCCCTGTGATCCACACATTGCCTGACTGTCCTTCTTGCAGTTTGTGTGCCATGGCAGGTAACCGTGTAACAGCTCTCACATCGACTGGAGAGAAGTAAGATGCAGCAATAACTCTGATGGGGCTGCAGCCACAAATGGGGCACTTCCATTGCCTAGGAAACCATATCAGGAGAACAACTCTGAAGATCCACTGTGTCATGCATAGTCTAAACTTAGTCACATCAAACTAACATGAGGTGACACTCGTGAGGTATTCTTCAGCCACCAGGAGTGATATGCTTAAGTTTTTCAAAGCAGCAAACCATGTTGTCCATGTCCAAGTCAGAGATTTCTTCCAGTGTAAAGCATGCATCTCTGTTTCATGTGTGGGCTGAAGATTAATGGGTTTGAAGTCACTTTGCTTGAGCTTCCTGAGCCTTTTAAGACTCTCAGAGAGTGAGAAGACATGGTATCTTTCTTCCAAGCTAAAAGCTCATTTCAAGGGAACATGCTGTGAGGGAAGAATATTTCTTCATGTCCATACTGGCCATAAAAGAGGTGATTGGCTGCAATGCTCCATAGTGCAGGTCCTTGCAGCAAATCTAGAATAAACCAGTCTTACAGAAGACACGGTTGACAGGGTAAAAGCCCTAAAAGCTCTGGTATTGTATGGTATTTTCCCCAACATTTCCAAACACTTAACAGCCTGGATTTTTCATCAGCTACTTCAGACCTTCACTGAGAGAAACACAACGCTGTAATAAGGCCTTAAGGTTATAAGAGTAACACTATCAAACAGCAATTTTGTCTCATTTGTAGAGCTATTTATTATTCCTCTTCAGGCCAGATTTACTGGCAAAAAGTCATATTTTAAAAGCCTTTTGGTGTCTGTCACCCTGTGAGCCCCTCCTCACATTAGATGACTAGTGACTTGAGCAGTCTAACACACCTGACAGGCAGAGATCACAAGAAGAACCTGGAGCTAATCTGAAGCTCTCATACAGGACATTTAATGAGGTGATAAGACAGAGCATCTAAGAGTGCACACAGAGGTTATGCCAGCTTGTCACACTGGAATTCTTCCCAGTGTCTTAAAATTACCGTATACAGGGACTAGTTTGTTAGAAGAAAATGTACCATGCAGGATCCAGCAGCCCGAGAGATGCAAGACTGACATTGCTCCATGTCCCTATGTCCAACTCGTAACAAGGTAGAAGATTTATTCCCAACAGGTACACACACATAAACACCACACACACACATATATATATATATATGTGTATATATATATATATATGCATCACTAGCCACTCAGATCACAGACTCAGAGGACCCCCACAAAAACAAGCAGCAGGAATGTCCTCATCTCCTCATGTTTCCAGCTGGACAGGATGGAAGTTCACTAGTGAGATTATATATATGTGTACATATATACAAGTTGATCCTTCCAGCAGATGTGTCCAGACATTCAGCCTGTCCAGTAGCTGCCTTCAGATCCTAGTATCCCCAGTTGCTGGCAAACTTTAGTCCAAAAGGCAATCTGGAGAGCTTCACCCAGTGACTCACAGTGTTGAGCTCCACACTTGGACCACAGGCCTGATGGCTCTCCTGGTACTGCTCTCTGAGGGACTAGGACAAGGCATTCCTTCCCTGGGAATCCTCAGTTTGGGTTCCTGTCTGCCACTGTGCCCATGTGCTCCTCTGGGCATGTGGGAAAGTGCCTTTGATGGGCTAGTGGCCCCTGTGATAAGCCAAGGAGTAGTCTGGTAGGGTACTATTTGGGCCCCCCTCCTGCCATTGTCTCTCAGAGCTCCTCCTGTGGGTGCACAGATGAGCTTTAACATATAACCTAACACAGCTGTGTCAAAGAGCAACTCAAGACATAATTGTGCACTTCAGCTTAAAAAATTAATATGATAGGAGAGTTATTTCTGAATGTGCATGGAAAAATGGCAGATTATAAAGAAATCATACAAGGTGAACCTGTACTCGTGCAACAAGAGATTAAGTGCAATCAGTGTGAAAATTCTGGTGGTTTTGGTTTTTTTTCTTACTTACTAATGTGGCTAATTACCCATTTTGTTTTATTTAAAGAGGCTCATGAAGCTCTTAACACTCATATCATCTTTAGGCAATACCACCTAATTCCAAAACTGCAAGAATATACTGAACTGAAGCTAATAAGTTCAGGGTGGCCTCAAGATGTTCTTGTGTGGTCCATCTTTCCACTGGGATTCATAGTCAGGTATGCAGTACCATTGAAATGCCATGAGGTATCTAGGACACTTGCATAGGGCTGGTAGGTACAACATAACCTGCAGAATATCCATGACCCTCTGGAAGGAAAGCTAAGCACTATGGCACTCTAAACAGCACTAGACATCTGTGTCTAGATATTTGAATGAAGAAACCCCTCCTTCCCAAAGCAGTCAAAGAAATCATAGAATCATTTAGGTCGGAAGAGACCCTTGGGATCATCAAGTCCAACCATCAGCCCTACTCTACAAAGCTCTCCCCTACACCATATCCCTCAACACCACATCTAATCTACTTTTAAACACAGTCAGTAGAGTACTTTGAGGTTAACTACAGATGTCTGCTTTAGGGTAAGGTGAATAGCTTCTTGGATGCCATTGGGCTTGAGTGACATTAAGATCTAGACTTCTGGTTCTGTTCAAGACTCCTTAGGATGTGAGAGACACCCCAATAGGACTGGTAGATACTGCATGTGATCTACAGATGTCCCATGCTAGGTGGTCCTAGACTAAATATTCTGGTGACTGAACCAATTTTCAGTTCCTAACTCTCATTTAGCTCACCTAGATTGTAGACATTTAGCTAATTTTTCCTGATCTGTATGAAATTATTAGTGATAGAACAAGTTCTATTGCTAGAATCTAGCAATAGAAGAAAAGGGAATGGCTTCAAGCTGCAGCAGGGTAGGTTTAGGCTGGACATTAGGAAAAAACTGTTCACAGAAAAAGTGGTCAGACACTGGAATAGGCTGCCCAGGGAGGTGGTGGAGTCACCATCCCTGACTGTGTTTAAGAGTTGATTAGATGTGGTGTTGAGGGATATGGCTTAGGGGAGAACTTTGTAGAGTGGGGCTGATGGTTGGACTCAATGATCCCAAGGGTCTCTTCCAACCTAAATGATTCTAAGATTCTATGATCTAAGAGAATAAGAAAAATGGGAGAGGTGGAGCTATTTAAATAGCCGCACAACAGGTTCACAACAGCAAGCTATCTTCCTGAAAAAAAAGTGAGAAGTTTAACAGTAATCTGTTCCTGGCTGTATAGAAAGCTCTTCTATGATATTCAAAAAGGAATCACCAAAAAAAGTGAAATAGGAGATAATACTAGAGGGAAAAAAAAATGCACAAGCAAGTGGGCAGAAAAACAGAGTAGAATATAGTAAAAATATAACATTAGTTCAGCAAAGTAAGAATATACAAGATGTTAAGAGATTTTTATAAAGTAGAATAGAAGTAGAACACAAAAGCAAGGAAAGGGTTTATCGCAAACCAGGGAGAGTGAATTAAAGGTGGAGTAGAAACGTTCAGTGTCTTATTTGTACTCAACACCTGAAGTGTGATTTGGTAATTAACAAAGCGTGTTTTAGTAGGCAGCTAGGAGAACACAGCAGAAGAAGGAAAGAAGAGCTTAAAGAGTGCTTAGGTCAATCAGATCACCCATTCAGAACCCTTGAAAACTTGTCCTCGATGGTTAGAGGTCCAGCTGAAATCATCTCTAGCTAGATAGCATGAGCTGGCATAAGATTTTGTAGCAGAAAACGATATCTTGAGCTTTGTTAGAGAAGCATTACTCTATGACAAGGGAAATAATAATTACCCTGTAGTAGGCGTTGCAAGGCCTCAGTTGGAGCATCGCGTCTGGTTTTGGTCATTGTACTTTATGAGGTATGTAGGCATATTGAAGAGAGTGCAGAGGAAAGCACCTGGAATGATAAAAGGCTGAGAAATCTGGTAATTGCCTTTGATGGACTGATTCCCTGTAGAAGGACAAAAAGAAATCCCTTAAGTTCCCAAACAAGATGGTTTTGGTAAGCTTAGAGAGGGGAAAAAAATACTGCTGTAAAGATAGGAGATGTGAATCACTGAAATAGGTGCATCAAAGGAATGCTGTCCAGGCTCCTTCACTCCCAGCTTTTTTACTCAGGGGCTGTACAACCGTCTGTCGGGAGCGCTGTAGTTAAAGTGACTGGTTAAACTAGAGACACAGCTGGCCTGGTGCACCACGGCATGCTCCCTCCAGCCCTCTGCTCCCTCACGATGCGGGTTTTCGGTTGCCTTGCTAACAATAAGAGAGCCAATTAATGCTAATTGGGATGCAGCCACCTTCCCACTAGGAATCGGATGAAGTCTAAGAAGGCATTTCACACAGGCTACAAACCAGCTGTCAGATGGTAACAGTGTTGAGTTGCTACTGACCTGGGCTGCATTTATATTTTAGTGACTTGCCGCGAAAGGCTCTGTATGCCATTATCAATCCCCTGGGCAATGTAGCCCCTGTTTTAGAGTTGCTTGACAAATGAGATTTAGTTTCCAGAGAAATGTTGCTAGGTAGCGCCTTTTTATTCCTAGATATTAACTTATCACACCTCCCACTGTCTCTCTTTTCTCCCTGACAAAGTCAAATAGATATTAAGCAAGAGAAAAAGGAGACAGAAGGGAAGGTATTTTACTGCAATATGGTTTTATGTTGTTATCATAAAAAGAAGATTTGAATTGGCCCATTCAAACAAAGAGGGAAATATGCACAAAGCTCTGGTGTTGTGAAATTACCAGGAGTATTTAATTTTCATGGAAAGAAATGTCCTTCAAAAAATATCATTAGAAGTCTGTGTAAGTATGGTTTGAGATTCTCAAGCTTTCTGCTGGGAGTCCTTCTGTTTTATTGTTTTGTAGAAGGTTTATATTACCACTCTGCCTACTTATTGCTGATACTAAACATGCCAAACAAAAGACATTACTCCTTTTCTCCCTTCCCCCACCCAAAAAAAGGAAGAAAACAAAAGAGAAGTTGTTGACAGATTTTTGACAGCAAATAATTAACTAAAAAAATTAATTGTATTCATTTGTGAGCCAGACAAAAGTTCGAGGTGCAATATAAAAAGAAGATGATTTAACAAAAACAGTAAAATCAAGTTGTTATGGTAACTGGATTTTGAAAGAATGTAGGTTAAAAAAAAAGAAAAAGGGAAGAAAAGATTTATGCTCCATCTGGTCTAATCACTATGTTAAAATACAATTGTTAAAGAAAAACACCTAATAAGGATAATTTCACATCTGGCATCAACCCTGTACGATATTTCACATCAACGAGACTCCCAGATGTGAATCAAATCTTTCTCAAATATCTGCCAGGTTATAGTAAGAGAGGTATATGACAGTAGATCATGCTGAATTACTAATTGAATTTAATAATTTTGAACTACATTACTGTGAAAATTAAATTCAAATGTTTGCATTTGATCATTTGTGCTACATGCATTGTGCTTATTGATTTTGATTAACTTCTATTAGTGAATGCTAATTATATGGTATCACTTAGTGTACATTGCTTCTGGTTTTGTTAGTGTGCAACACTGGGAAATGAGATACTTCATCTCACTTGACGCTACAGCCTCTTAAATAAAGCCTCCACTGGCAATCAGAATAGAGAATGTCTGAAAGGGCTTTGTCAGAGAAATGGAAATTTGTACAAAATGTTGTAGTCCATGTCATTCAACTCAAGTAAGAAGCACTTCAGCTGAAAAACACCAGCACTTCCCCCCTGAAAAATAGAGCCTTAGAAAGGCATGGTGAGGACCTGGGCTGTGGAGATCTCACATTATGCTTTTGTTGCTTCTTTATTCATTAATAAGTCTGCAGCCACACAAAATCACCAAAAGGAATCAAGCTTTTGATGGCATATTCTCAATGAGTTTCTAATAACTTCGTGTTGCCATTCATTTCTCTTCTTTCTCATCTCCATTTGCTAACTTTCCATGCTCCTGACACCAGTTACTTCTTCAGTTCCAGACATTCAAGCATTCAGGTGTGGGGTTTTGTTTGTTTGTTTTGTTTTGTTTGTTTGTTTTTGTTTGTTTGTTTCTGGAGAAACATATTCTTCTTTATTAATAACCATGTTTTCTGATAAGGCCATTATTCTGGTGATTTAAATTTATTGTGATTGTTTGTTTGACCACCTTTCATCTTTTCCAACTCCTTTTTTTTGTTTGTTTTTGCCTTCTATTGATAAGTCAAACTTCACAGCTTAAACATGCCTTTGTAACTTATAGAAATTTAACTAGGATGTTTGTTCTACATTCTGCCAGAGATCATTTCTCTCCTTTTTCACTTCACAGCCTACTGAACATTGTTCTTACAGTTGCCCTGTGGTGTTCCTCTCCTCCTGACAGACACCAAGGCAAATCTAAAGGGTCTAACATCTGCTTTCCTCCCAGCTACCAGAGATCTCCTAGGCTGTGTGAAACACTCTTACAGAGCTGGCTGATATGACACTGAGACTATATGAGATGGCATCCAGTGTGGCAGCTTGAGGGTGGCTGAAATATCCCTTAACAGCACTAGACCTGCAGGTGTCAATTATACAAACCCAAATCTGGTGAAGTGTAAACCCTAAAGAGGACACCTCTTAGTCAGAGGAATAGTAGTGACGGCTTCCATTGACTTTATTGACATGAGCCAGGGGTGCATCTTCAAAGTGATGGAGGCTGCTGCACAGTGGGCTGTGAGAATCTGGGCAGCAGATTTGGGGAAGTGATTGTTTGCCTCTGTTCAGCACTTGGCTTTTGAAGTCCTCACAATTTTGTTCCATCTTGCTGCTCTTCCCTTCAGAAAGCTGCTGCTGTATTGAATTTGCCACTGATCAAATGCCATTGCTCCCTTCTAATGCTTTTAAAGAAGCTCCCTCATGCTTTCTGTCGTGCTTCCTCAGAGGCTGGGAAGCCAGCTTTCCAGGAAGCATCTTCTCTCTCTTCTTCTGTTATTGTGAGGTTTGACAACAATTGGGTCCTAGTTGCACAAATACTACTGTAAATCAGAGAGACCAGCATTGCCCTTGTGGTTCCCTTTTGCTCCCCCCAAATATTTGCCCATGCTCACCTGTGACCTCTGTTTTGACTCATGCACTGTAAGAGTTTGTCTTTCTGTGGCTGGGCAGGGAGTACCACGGGCAGTCCCTCACCACGACAGGAACACGTAGGAGCAGGGGGTGCTGTCACTTCCCATAGCATCTCTGCCCACTACCAACTACTGCCTCCTGAGCATGTGGGTGTCACATATACATGCGTACATGTGCACATGGTGTCTGCTGTATTCCTCTTGGAGAGAACATTCATGTTCAAGACCTTCTCGGTCTGCTGGAACAGCAGTTCAGAACTGTCATCCTATCTCATTTCATTATTTCATGGGAAAATATGGGGGAATATATTTCATGGGGGAATTATTTCATTTTAAAGAGCTAAAGGGTGTCCATGTGCTTCAGCCGATTTTTCTTCAGCCTCAAAATACTTAAAATCATACCTCTCCTGAAAAGCACAGAAATAGTGTATGTTTCTTAACCAGGCTGCATAATAACTGGTGGTATTAATAACACTGGTAGGAAATCTATGTTTTGAATGTCACTTGCCCAGCAGGAATCACACCTGAGTCACATACCACTCTATGAACAACTTTATTGGTTTATTTAATTGAAGGGAAGACAGCATTTATTCATGAGTTCAGGGTGAAAGAGGGACTTTGGAGTGAAAATTTATCTCACCGCAAATCCTTTAATACTCTCCATAACTTCATATTCCAAAAATCTGAAGTGAGGAAAACGAGACATTTTCAAAGCTTTCACATTCTTTCAGCGTCGGCATGACCGTCAAGTCTCCCACCCAGCTGCCTTAGACACTTTTCTCCTTAAGCTTTCTTTGGTTTAGGTAACACTGTGCCTTGTTTGCCTCCAGTCCCTACACCGCCACCGATTCCTCCATGTACTGCTAGGTTTTATGTGGCCGCAGTTGATTTTTTTCCTCTGCAGTAAAGTTCACTTTAGGCAGGTGAACTGCATTTACAGAACAGCAAGGTACGGCCTTGCTGCAAAGAATCTATCACTCTAACCTCCAGTAAAACCAAGGGCAGAACACAATTACAGGGTTCAAGTGTTTGGTAAGTTATTTGCTTGCACAAACTGCTGATTGATTGTTCTAAAATTGTTATTAGGTAACTGCTAGCACCAGTGAGTAAAGGAAAAGTAAAATGAAACGGGAAGCAGTAAGCAAGGAAAGCTGCTACAGGCTAGGACTTGCCTCTAAATAAAGGTAACGCCAAGGAAAAAAAGAAAACACTAGAAAGGTGACGACTTCAATCGAGACAACCTAGGTGGTGGCAGATAAGCCTAAAATCCAGTATTCTGCATAACTCTATTTCTGTGCCGAATAAGAGGTTTTCTGAAAGCCTTGCCTCTGTTTGATTTAAAAAAAAAAAGAAAAACAAAAGCGGGTGTTCAAGACATTTAAGAGAAATTATTCTTGAACTGTGCAAAACCTCATGTAATTCGATTTACCTATATAACAGGTTGCACAGGATTGAATTGAGGCTTTAGGAAGGAACACAGAGAACCGTTCCTTTGACGGCATTTCATCTGAGCCTCTCCAGCAAGGGCAGAAGGAAAAAAGGTGAGTCCCAGGCTCTATAGGCTGCTTGTGGCCCCCGCTGGTCTTGTTCTGTCCGTGGTCAAGGACTGTGTACCCAAAGCCCATGCCCATGTCCACCCTCTCATATATGCTTGTATCAATTCAGAGTCAAGGCTAATCAGCCCCAGATTCTTTAACCTGTGTAATCCTCAGAAATCCTTCAGAGTAATTTTGATCAGTGTAGCAGATCTTACACATGTTCTGGCTGTTATTGTCTGTGAATCTTTATAGGCTGCTACAAATGGAATATGTAGCCTTTTTATCATTGCATCCTGGTGTGGATCTAGCCCTGGCAAGTAAGCTTAATGATGATGGTAACAGCTCAGGAAACAGTTTACTTTCCTTTTGCATAGGCTTGATCACAGTCTGGTTTATGCTACATTGCAGCTGACTGATTTTTAAAATTATTATTATTATTGTTTTTAATGCAGTACATCACTCTGTTTTAGCTATATGGAGAATTTCTTGTAACATGTTAACTTGATCATTTGCAACATCTGAACATACCAACAGAGACTGACCAAAAGCAGCATTGTTTTAAAGTAGATCAGATTCGAACTTTTTCAAAGGTCAGATGTACTAGGCTTTGGGGACTTGGATTTATGCCTAATAATAGGAAGAATTTACAGAACTTGTAACTTAGCCTCCAGCAAATGTACACTACTCAGCAGTGTACAAAATGTTTGTAAGCGTCAAAAACGTTTGTAAGGAAAAATAAAGAAGTTTAAGGGTCTGTTCAACCTGAAGGCGATCTTGTAAGAGAAAAAATATGTCTTATCTGAGAACTGAGACTGGAAAATGATTTTTGATATAAACCATTACCTCTCTATCAACACCTATATAGACTTACATTTTATTTTGTCAGTAAATCATGTAATAGGGCATATCTACTGTATCTCCTTGAGTATGGGAGACTGCAGAATTATGATTTTGATGTGGATAATTTCTTTTCTTCCTGCTGCCCAGGAACAGGGAGAGGGGGGTGGATCTTTAATTTGTTACTGTCAAGAGGCCGCTTATAACCGTATGACATTCTGGATCAGAAGATATCATGGGGTAGTGCCTAGCTAAAAGCGTCTCTCAGGTAGGCAAGGCCTTGACTACATCTGCCCAGCTTTGACTAGATTATTTCAGGATGAGCTGAAAAAAACCCAAGGAGGCAATAGGTGAAATTTGTTTTGCAATTGTGTTCAATTTCACACTTTTGTGATGCATTTGAGGCAGAACATCAGAGGGTGACAGAAACCCTGGTGACAACTGCTAAGTGGCCAGAGATAGAAGAGAAATGAAGTGATCTGGGGGTGTGCGACTAGCAAGGCCCTTGGTGGCTTTTGGCAACCGTCTGATGCAGAAAGTGTCAAATAAGAAAATCTCTATCCCGTTGGGAGGGAGGGGGACACAATGAAGTATGGCTGGCACCACACAGAGAGCTGAACTGGAGGCTGGGCTGCTGCCCATGACACAGGCTGGTGTCAATTGACCCAGGGGCTGGGGCCTCGATGTGAGCCCCAGAATGGAATACTTGAAACAGAAACCAGTACTCACCCTGACTGGGGGAGGTGCAAACCCAAAGGCTCTGTGGAGTGTTTAGGATCAACTAAGGTCTTTACTGGACTCCCAGTCCTCTACAGCAGCAGCATCCTCCAGTAAGGCTCCTCAGTACACCCAACCTATTCTGTTTCCACCAAGTCTTTGACTTCTAAATAACTCCTCTGGTGCATACAAAAGCTGTTAACATGTACTGAGGAAATATTTTGAAAATACTTTCAAGAAAGCAAACCCAAAATTTAGTAAACTACTGCATTTTCTTACATCATTCATTTTCAACAGTAATTTAAGTGTCCAAGTTAAAACTTTAAGCTTCCTTTATCATTTATCTTTTGAAAAAAGGCAGGTTTCAGAAAAGAAATCTCATCTAGATGCTTAAGGAATACGTGTTTGAATTCTAGGGATGGGTGAATACATGATGGAGTCAATTTTCTCTGTTTTTGTTGGCAGGTATCCAGCATAGCCAGAAGGAGGGGCCAATGTAGGAGAAGGAAGAGACTAGAGTCTCCCTAGAGAAACTGAGTATGAAGTACGACTTAATTTTGCCTGCTATAGTGTGTGGAGTCAAGGGCATCTGATACTTATGGAAAACAGAAGATCTAGTTGATAAAATCCAGATGTTCCAGAGTTATGTCTTTCCTGAAGGCTTGTAAGACCCAGCCCAACATTGGGATTCTGAACTCATTTGTTTCTTCAGAATTATTTGATCAGCTCATGTGCTGGGCAGAATGTAAGCCTTTACCTAAGGAGATATATGCATATGGCTGAATATAGGCATCTACAGAACAGTCATCAGATAATCCAAAATGGTCACTGTAAAGTGCTTTTAATCACTGGAAAGAAATCAACATTTCAAAGACAAGACTGAAAACAGTTTTTGACATAAGACAAAATAAACCACAGCTTAAAACTACTGTTTTTCTCTTCACTGGCGGTAAAGAGAACTTAGAGTAGCCAGGCCAGCCATAGATAATTTAATGGTAAATGTCTAGTTAGGCAACATAAACCTTCTTGAACACATAACGTGAAGATTGGATCAGCCAATCTAAGGGAAAAGCTGGTTTTCACATTCTTATAATATTTGCATGACTAAATAACTAAATCCTATCAGCAGCTATCCTGAGCAGAACCACAGCAAGACAAGCTACTTTGCTTGTATTGAGAAAAAAGATAACAAGGACAGGTCAGGATATCAGCATGTAGCTGCCTGGTGGCAAAGCAGCAGAATACTATCTCCAGTAGCATTGTACTTTAAGCATCTTAGTTATCTGAGATTACAGCACATTTTCCCTCCTTTCCCTTTCCCTTTCCCTTTCCCTTTCCCTTTCCCTTTCCCTTTCATTCTCCCTCTCCCTCTCCCTCTCCCTTTTCCTT
>VZTM01027511.1:60699-71336 GCA_013400555.1 Jacana jacana
CTCTCCCTTTTCCTTTTCCTTTTTCTCTCCCTCTCCCTCTCCCTCTCCCTTTTCCTTTCCCTTTCCCTCTCCTTCTCCCTCTCCCTCTCCCTCTCCCTCTCCCTTTCTCTTTCCCTTTCCCTTTGCCTTTCCTTTTCCCTTTCCCCTTCTCCATCTCTCTTCCTTTTCTATGCAGTGGTAGACTACTAATTTCCAGAATAAATATAAGGCAGCAGTTGCAGAGATCAGACTATGGTAAAAATCTTTAGCACCTCACCACACACATAGTGAGTGCTAGCACAATATATGCTGCTGCCAGTACAAACTTTTTTTTTTGTGAGAGCAGGGAAATGAAACAGCATCCTATTTGTTAGAACTCTATGACGTTCTAATACCATGTGGAAAATTAGCAGTTTGCCACCCACAGCATGTTAGCATTTTCTAAGGGTTGCTTTCAGCAGAGGTTGTCACAATTAGAGAAGACTATAAGAAGAAAACATACTAAGATACCTCGATTCCTAGGACTGTGGAGATGTTTCCAGTTTATGCTGAAGTTCTGCCACGCGAAATGAAGAAAGGAGCAGGAAATAAGAAACTTTTTAAAAGCCTCAGCAACTTTCAATGTAATTTGGAAAACTGAATGAAAAAATGAGATGCTACTGCCTACACCTTGTAAATAGGTAAACAGCGTTCCTTTTCAATCATTAGCATTTAAGCCTATTACTTTTACAAAGGGTGGTTCCTGGAGACTGAGTGACCAGTGTAGCCTAATGGCTTTTGGCTGTGCCTCATCCCATCAACACTCCCTTCTGACCATTAATCCCCAGGAAATGCCCTGTGCTTTGCTGGTTTCTATTTTAAAGAAAGAAGGGATAGATTAAGGTTATGTGAACTGCATCCCTTTATTGCAGGTCTCCTACTCTGCTCTTCTGTCATTTTTCATGTTGACATTTCTTATGGGATGTGGTGTCTTGTGAAATGGGAGATTGAAACTCAGCAAAAAGTGATGTAATTTAATACACTGGATATAAGCCCATCAAGACTTTTTTTTCAGACCCCTTGACAGAGGGCAACTGTTGATCCAAATTTAACAGTGAGTAATGGACTTAAACCTTCACATAGTTGTAAACTCCCTACCTGTGAGTCTGTTCTATCTGGAATAAGAGACTTGATGTCTGACCACAACTTTATTTTTCTGAGGGTTCTTGAAAACTCTGCTACTACCTGCATTCAAAATTACTACCTGTTTTATTGTAGCGTAAACCAAAGGATTTCCCACTGCCTTTTCCTGCATAAGGCATGCTCAGAAAAATTGGATGACTTCAGAGATCATGCTTTTCATAAGTTTCTTCAAAGCATATCATAGCTGAATAAACAAATAATGCTTATAAACACTGAAATCTAAATTGGAAAAAAAGAAAATCACTTGATTATCATAGATCTATCTCCTACGATTTTTCGATTGCCACAGAAATCTAAACATTGTTTGCTTAAATTCACCATGTAAATAGCAAATATTCACCGAAAACAACACCCTTCAAGGCTCACATAAACATGGAAAATAAAATTATTCTGACAGAAATTAAATGAATTCAGCTTTAAAGAACTATATGTAAGAACCGCGTGTCAATCAGTACCATGTGCGTTCACCCTGCTCATTATAGGAGCGGCACAGCACACAAACCACAAGAGGGCTAATCAAGAACATCTTCCATAGTACAATGAGAAAACATTGTATAGTTTATAAGACCTTCAACCCGCTAGTTGGCCTCAGTAATTGCTGAAACATACTCTCCTTATTAAGCAAGCCTTTAAATAATTGATCTTTTATTTGCCCCTGCTCACTAAGGAAATACCATACATAAACAGAATTTTTTATGTGTGTGGTATCTTATTTGCAAATTTTGCTATTGAGAAATGCATGATCGGGATGTGTATCAAGAGACCAGGGTTCTGCTCCCAGCTCTGCAGCTGATACACTCTATGACCTTGGGAAAGTCATTCCCTGCTGTGCCTTCGTTTTGTCCAAGATCTGTTTTCTGTCTTGCATTTAATCTGGTTCAAATTATCTTAATATCTTTGACTTTCCTGTAAACACCTCCTGCAAAATTACTACATTTTCCAATACATCTGAGATTAGAGTGCCCCCAATTTTCAATTCAAATAATAATAGAAACCTTTGAGATTAGTTAGAAAAATAGCTTACTGTACTATTTTAGTAAGCTGATTTAGATGTCATTACTTCACCAGGTTCTGCAGTTGGCATGGGCACGGCTCAATCTGGGAAACTTTCTGGAAGAGGCTTCTTGAGAAAAAGGCTGCGTCTCAGGGTGTGTTTCTCCTCGTGCTGCTGCTGAGGGCATGTTGCTATGATGCACTTTTCTCTTATCTCATAAGGAGTGGATAAAAGTTAATACAGCTTCCCTCCATCCAGCATTGGTACCTAGTTTTTATCACCTCATTCGCTGAGCGCTGGAAGGGTGGTGTGCCAGCAAGGAGGCAACTGTCCACCATGATAAAGCTTAAGCACATCACTCTGGGGGACAGATGGGACATTGGCTGTGCTAGAGGGAAGGCAGAAGACTTTGAATGCTCTCTCATCTCTCATCCAGTTCAGATGTACAAGGATAATGTATATGGTTTCACAAAGGAAAATTCAAATCGAGAGGAAAGCTTTGTGCTTTTGCTTTTAGAGATTTTAAGTAATGTTCAAAACCCTTCAGAAATTGCTTTGAGCAAATAAACATACATCGTAAACATATTTCGGTCTATGAATCCCACAGACAAATGCTGCTTTGAAACTACTTCTCATACTGTGCTCCTAATGGTAACGTGGATTGAGTAAAAATTATATTATAATGAAGAGACCTGAGGATGTAATACATTTTTAATCTGAAGTATTACAAACAGTGTAATAATCCTTAAGAGGAATGGTTCTTGGGATGTGTCTGCTATCTTAGCAGAAAGCTGAATAGAAAGAAAAAACATTTTACATGAATATATTTTAATTAATTAAATATTAGCCATGCATACTGTTAGCATATTTACTGAGGAAAAGACCTATATTTTCTATACAATATGATTTATAGTATCCAGAAGCCTTTGAAATTCTCCACGTACGACATTTATATTTCAGCACATGATAGATATTTAAAGGATACAATAAATAATATGTCTTAATACTAGATTGTGGAACTGGAGTCAAAGCACATTGCAGATATAAATTCATGTTCTGTTCTTGTCCTGGTTTGAGGTAAAAAGAACCAATTTTCTGTTCAGTAATTTTACTTTTTTAGCTCTTCTAACTAACAAAACTCTGAAATTAACAGCATATTGTTCAGAAAACTGTTCACTCTCACAGTGATAAGACCGTATTATACCAAGGAATGGTCTTCAGAGAGGCCTTGTTTATACTTATTGCTCTAACAACCAAGGTCAGGTAATTTCGTTATTTGCCCTGTTGGAGGGTCAGAAATGGAAAAGCGTCAAGGGGTCACAGTTGTAGGGAGGAGCGGACAGGACAGGTGACCCAAAACTGACTGGAGTATTCCATCCCATCCACATCATGCTCAGTATAAAAGCTGAGGGTTCAAAAGGTCAACTCCCTTTCTTCGATGGCTGACGTCCAGGGAGGACCCTGTCTGTTTGTCTGCCTTTGATCCTGATCTGAGGACTTCTGACTCCATCTCCAGAATCCGGCTCCTGTCGGTCACCAAGTCCAGTCTGGGACTTTTCCTGATGCCTGACGGTGATGCGATCATCATTCCAGGAGCTTGATACGGTTTTGTATTTAATATATCTTCTATTTAATTATTTTTTTTTTCATTTTAGGATTAATACTTTATTAAAGTAGTTTATTTCATTCTAAATTCATAAATCTCCTTATTTCTTCCTCTCCTTTCTTTTTAAAGGGAGGAAGGGGCATCTGTCAGTCTTGTTTTGGTAATTTTGGCTGAAACCCTGACAGTTCTGGACTCATGGTCGAGGCTTCTCTCGTGTCTGGAATACACAGGCAGTCAAACTGGAGAACGAAGGGTTGGTTATCATCCTTCCCAATGCAGGTTAATGCTGAGAGGTATGCTGAATGAAATGGAAAGTCAAAGACCTGCAATCCAACAGCTGCACCCAGTCTTTAGGGCTTTGATCGCATAAGATAAGCAAGTTGTTAGAGAGGCAGCATTTGATGTTTTCAAGATATTATAAATCATATCTTGGGAATCTGTGAACTGAGGCACTGCTGAATGTGACTGTGGTGAATCACTACACACTGCTTCTCAACTCTTGAGCTATTTTACTCACTTAAGTGATAGGGAACACTGCTGTGCTTGAGGATGGTGGGTTTGTTGTCCTTGATGGTTTCTAATTGTTATGACTGTTTTCAGCCCACTTACAGAATTTTCCTCCTGCAGTTTCAAAGAGGTTCTTTATACCTCATTGTAAATAGCTGCATAGTGATATAATGTACAAGTTTCAATCCAAGGCCATGTACACTGATATACAGGTGGCAGCGAACCCTGGAAATAGTACATACTGAAGAGTGAAAAGAGAAAGGAATATTGTCAGTCAAAATGGTGATTACCTGCCAAGTATTAAAATAAACTGCTGATGATGCTCTGTGCATTAACTAATATTAAGTCCAACACGATGAATACAATGCAGAAACTCTGCAGTATGAAGAATCTATATTATTACAATTTCTTGAGAATCCTCTCTGTTGCCTAAATAATAATATTTAGTCCACAAAATCTGCAGTATCGAATACTGAAATAATAAGAGAATTAATTTGTTAATGTCTTTTACATCAGTGTTTCAAAGCACTTTACAGCAACACAAGAATGTTAAAAGGCATTCATTACCTTGGATATATCTAAGTAAATATACAAAAGAAAAAGTGGGCTGAACACTGTCTCCAAACCATACCGACCTACTGCAAAATGGCCCATTGGGATAATGCATCACAAACACAATAAAAAAACCCCAAACCCCTCATCATATGTATGCCAGGTCCCTTCACCTGCCTGAATATCGGAGAACTTTGTAGAGTTGGACTCGATGATCCCAAGAGTCTCTTCCAACCAAAATGATTCTATGATTCGATGATTCTATGAATATTAGAAGCAAATTATGAATGCCTTGTCTCTTTTCTTAACAATGGTATAAATGAGTGAAGAAAATCATTTGCCAAAGACATGACTTGTCCTGGAATAGCTCAGAAATTATTGATGGACAATCTCAGTAGCAATTCCATTTTAATTCTGTCTGCTTGAATACCTGATATCTATTCTTAAGCCCAAGTACAAATGATATGATTCACAAAGAGCAATTCTGAAGATCCTGTGGGACTGATGCATGACTTTCCAACATGCCAGTGGTGTCTTCTCAACAGTTACCAAAGAGACAGACTCCCTTTTTATGAGAATTTTTCTTCACACTGAGAATATTTTCCTGCACTTCTGTTTGGTAAAGAAGAAAACCTCAGCAGAATGACTGATACTTTTCTTACTCAGAGGCAAGTTCAGTGCTGTCTGTCTATCCAAGACTTCTTATACTGCTTCCCCAGGGAACGTTGCATTTGCTTTAAGACAGTGATCTTCTGGCACTTGAGCAAGATTTCTAAAAATTCAGTTCTTGTCAGGAGATCATAACATCCCTCCAAAGCTAAGTTCTGCAGGCGTGATGAGACTGTCAGCTGCAAGGGTCAACTCGCTAAAGCAAGGAACAGAAAAAACAAGGCTATGACATTGCATCCCAGAGAACCACGATTTCATCTTTTATTTCCCCACAAAAATGCAAACGCCAAGAAAAAAGTAGATGTCTCTCCTCTGTTTCATGCCCACTCTCATTACTCACCCCAAATTTGGGAGAATCAATTGGGAGGTTACCCAATTCAGTCTGTTATGGATTAAGTCATAGATGGAGTAGGCAAAGCATTCCCAAATTGATACACCAGGCCTTTACATAGCTAGACCCTCATTCTTAAATCAAGGAATTCCAGTGTTTTATTTTCTATAGTAGTGTGATCTGCCAAGAGATTCATTCTTTCAGATAGGTATGTCCTTACTTATGCCTTAAGAAGCTCCTTAAACAGATCATCTAACTTGAATAATTAAAGAAAAATAAACTTAATCTGGGAAATTATTAAGAACTGCGTGTATTGAGTGATAGAAAATTTGGATCATCTGGAGAAACAGGTGTGTTTCTTAATCTTGATTCAAAATATGAACTGGATGGAATTATACATTGGGAGGGGGCTGAAGAAAGGGAAGATTGATGCTATTTTCTCAATATTGCAATAAATAGGAAAGAACTGCCTACTTCACAAAGGGAAAAGAATGGATATATTTGTAGATTATTAGTTTCAAATGGGCTGCATCTATTTCTGTTGGAGATCATTGCCCCCAGTGATGCTCACTCTGGCATGGATGCCTGTAGATGCAGTGGGAGCTCTATGTCAGCGAATGTCAATGAAGCTGCTGTCAGAATGCTCCGTCTTGGCAATGTCCTGACTTTGTGCATGGAACCACTTTTTCCCACCTAAAAGTGACCCACTTTTACCACCTCAGGCTTTTTCTGGGTTTTGCCAGTTGAATTTCCCGAGGCATTTTCAGGCAGTCTCATTTCCCAGCACTATTCTGCCTGTAATTTTGTGATTCATCTTTGCTGTTTATCTGATTATCATTATGTTGCTGGCCAGTTTAACGTAGAAACAACTTGACCATATTCACTCCTTTATTAAATAATTAATTAATAAACTCAGGAGACTGCTCAGATGACTCAAATGAACTTTATTAGCATAGTGTGAATAATTCAGCACTTTCTACAAAAAGAAAAGGCCTTAGGAAATACAAAATAAGGATGCTATCTTGTCAACTTTCCCAGCTAGGCTTTTCCTGGAGTCGCAGTACACTGGTCTGCTGCCAAAATCTGTCCCCATGAGGAGGCTTTCAGGCTTACTTTTCATAGGAGGGCATATTTTCAGACACAAACTCTAAAAGTTTTTAAAAATTATTAGGAAATCCAATAATATTGATTTCTTGGAGAAGTTTCTTCCATACAGGTAATAACTAGTTGAGACTACCCATCTTTAGAAGTTTCTAAAATACCAATCAAGTCAATATAATAATTAATTTCCCAGTCTGAACAGTAAATTAACTCAACTCTATGTATGTATGACTGAAACTTAATTAAAGTTTTGACTCTGAACTCAGAATGGTGGGTGTGTTGAGGAGAAGAATCTTGGTTATATATTGAAACGATTATCATCTTGATAAGATTATACAATTATAACTCAAGAATGCTGTATATACATTGTGATTTTGCACAAAGGACTTCTATGGGATGATATGCTTTCATACATTTCATACATACACAACAAATAAAGGAAGCAAATGAGATCTTTCAGGGATCTCTCCAGCATAAGAGAAATTCTTCTTTAATGGGGATACCTACTGTTCTTGGGGATGTTATCCTCTGCCTGTCACTTCCAGATGGAGTATGCTTGCTATCAGCAGGAGGTACTACACATATGTTCTCACAGGAGAGAAAAGATTACATAGAGGAGGAAAATTGTGTATTATTATGCTTAAATTTGTGGATGTCCTAAGATGCCGCAGTGCTTTGCAACCTCTGACTGTGATCTTTTTGAAGTCAATGGCACAGAACTCTCCTAGGCTCCAATGGATATCAGGGAGTTCATTAACAGGTGCCTCCATTCTGCCTGTGGAAAACAAACCTGGTTCAAACCTTCTGGAGTTCAGATTCTCCCTGCTTTCATTGTACTATCCCACACAAACAGGCACACCAGGCTGGAGGAATAAGTACATTTTGGCAAAAGGGCAAAGAAAAAGGGGGTCTGGTCATCCAAGACAGGAATCTGTCACCTTTTAGATTGCTTCCATGCTGAGTCGCTTCCTTTTCTGCCTCAGCTCTTCCCTCTTGAAACTGAGAATAAAAATTTTATACCTGCTCCCAGTTACCTCTCAAGAGTAGTAAGGATTAATTAGCTCATGTGTGTACTCTGCTTTGAATGTGTAATGAGCACAGTTGTATATTCTTACAATTTAAGACTTCTGGACGTGAAGATTAGGACCCTGTATATACTAATTTCTGTGACTTCAATTTTTACAGTTGTAAGTTGCTATTAAAAATATGCATATCTTATTGAAATGTCACCATTTCTTTCACCAAGAAAATGGTGACTAGCTGTTGTACAGGTAATAAGGCAACATACACTTCTGTTTTGCTAGTCACTCGTCTCCCTTTTCTTTGCTCCCTTGCCAAAGGCTTTTATTTTTTTGCCATGTCTGGGAAAAGGCGGGCACCACTGGTCGGATTCCTTTTGTCTCATTCTTTCTCTGCTAGAAGGGCCACAAGTTCATATTTTAAGAGAAATCCTCTGAGATTCATGTGTGTGGTGATTTCTATAAAGCGGCTGGAAGTACATTTTTTATGACAATATCTGATTTTGTTTACAAAGGGCAAGCCCAAGTCTATTGTAAATCTCTAGGGGAAATGCTTTTAACTTTTATTCAATTAATTCAAAATACCATGGCAGTAAAAACAGCTTGTTTAGATGTCCGTTGTAAAAGCAGTGATTTATAGTGGCAGTTACTTTAATGATAGTCTTATAGGATTAAATTATTTATTGCTAGGAATTCAAGAAAACTAAAACTAAATGCAAAACCAATAATGCTGCTATTTATGTTTCTTTGGAAAAGAGGATCACTACTTTTTCTTGTCTCTTCTTCATTGTTTCATACTGTATAACTAACTTTTGGTAATTGGAATATGTGTCAGAGATGGAAAATTGTAAGTTGCAACCCATCTCCTTCTGAAAGAGTGTACAAATAAACCAACTCTCTCCTATTTATTATTATCTTGTTTCTTCAGAGCTTGCAAAAACAGTCTTGTAAAGGTCTTCTTTCATCCTCCTCAAGATTATCTAAGCTGAAGATTTCACCTTGCCCCTTCTTAAATCAGTGACAAAAGTCCAACACCTAGCACATAGAGGTCCAAACCTTGATCATTGGCCACTTCTGCTGAAAACCCAGTATTTTCAAATCACAGTTTTATGTGTTGAACACACATATTTTTAGGACAAAATCAGCTTGGGAATGTCTCGCATTCTGGGTTTACCTGGGGCATTATCCTCACTGTAAATAGAAATACAATTTTGTTCTGTGAGAAATTCCTGTAATCTGCACTACAAGTGTTACCCTGCATTAGACATTGACGGGAGATGGGAAAATCAGGGGAAACATCTCACTCCATCAAGGTCCATGTCAGTGTCTTTGCTATAAAGAGAAACTAACTGGTCTCAGGGAAGCTACTGTATGAGCTGGCAAAGACAAGAATGGATGGAGGAAAGAAGATCCAGGGGTGCCTGATGTTTCAAGAAGTCACAGGAACAACCAAGCAACAAAAGCTAGATCTCTTGACTCTCACTACAAAGCTCTGCAGATGCTGGAAGAGGTTGTCTCAAGAGTGCATACAGCATACAAAACAAGACACAGAAATGACAAAAAAACATGCCCTTGAAGGAAAAGGTGCAATCCACATCACAGAAATATTGAAGGTAGATTCTTGTTTTTTATACTGAGGCATGAATAAGTACGTTAAATGAAATTGTGCATAGAGGGCATGAGACTAATTGACTATTAGCAATTTTGGGGATCACAAGTCAGACATTCATAGTCTGCCACAGCATCTGTTTGCATATTCTGTAACTTTGGTTCACTTTAGCAGGTTGTTATTATTTGCTCAGAATGTCACATCAGAAATTAATTACCATTATCAGCTAGTTTAAAAATTCAGCCATTCAGATAAGCATATCATATGACTGAAAACTACTCACATACCAGGAATATTGAGAAAGGAGAAAAGACAAATTGCTGTCAAAAAAGCCTTTTCAGAAACTGTTGATTGAGCAGTTATATATAATGAAGCTATTCCTTAAAACATGGTGTTGCTTGAGGGCAATTAGGTAAACAAAAAAAGAAGGAGTTATAAAATGGATACTATTTGTAATAGAAGACCTGGCTAGTTCTGATAACAGCTTAAATGTTAGTTTCAATTACAAACATGCTACCACAAAACTGTCGATTGATGTGTTACTTCCCATATACTCTACATGTGAGACTTGGATGACACTCTCAGAGGAAGGCTGTCAAAAAGCAAACAGGCAAACATTTAAAAATACAGCTTTAAGATACTGACCCCTTCCTGTGAAAAGCTCTTCATGCATGAAAAGGCTAGAGAGTTTTGGAAGCACGTGTTATCAGCTCATCTGATAATCCTCCACTTCCTAAGAATTCTGTGATGAATTAGACATTAAATAACCCTATCCAGATGAAATTAAATGGGTCAAATAGACAGAATTTGCAAAGCTTCCAGTTTGCTATTCATGGAAAGTTCCAAAAGAGCTTGGCAAAGGAGGCCAGAAAGACATTTTCTGCAGAAATGGAGGAAAAGAGACAATGCAGTCCCAGCTTGAAAGGATATGGCATCTATGCTCCGATTTTACCTGACCCAAAATTAGAAGGTAAATCAGCTGTGGCACTACAGCTGAAAGGCACGTTCACTATTGAAAATTCTTAGCATTTGAAAACAATGGTGCTTGAAAATGATTATTTTTGTTTATTTAACTGTACCTAGTATAA
>VZTM01027511.1:71374-81887 GCA_013400555.1 Jacana jacana
AAAAAATACAATTAAACAAGCTTGGGCTGTGCAATGACTCCTCAATTGCTACTGGTGGGTCTTCGCAAAGACACCCCTCAGACACCTTTTTCCTGTAGTTAATTAAACTGGTGAACTCATCCTCAGGGTACAATGGATCTTTGTACAAGATGAAAAAGGCCAAGAGATAAGGCTGAGGAATGGAAAGTATTATGGTGCCATCAGTCATTGAGATAACACTTCTGGACCATGAAGGATCGATGTCAGTATACTTCTGGAGTCTGGGGCACCATATCAGAATCCTCGAATTGTCTAGGTTGGAAGGGACCTTTGAGATCATCTAGTCCAACATAGTTCTGATAAAAACCATCACTAAACCATGACTCTAAGCACTATGTCTGCCTGGTTTAGCCTCTGACTGGAGACAGAGTACGGGGTCAGAACAACCTTTTATTATGTCCATTCTTACGCTCTTCAGGAGATAATTATTTAGTACAGAACGAGCACCATAGTTGCAAACATGAACGATTTGTAAAGGGTCATTTGCTTGAATAAAGAGAAAAAGAGGAAACGCTATTTGAAATGTTTGACAGACTTGCTCTTCAGTAATGAAATAATGTTTGCCAGGCTGCTAAGCAAACAAGTAAAAGCAATTTCCAGGAACTGAGTGAGCATCAGAAATTAACTAGGTTGTCACACAGGAAACACAAAGTAAAAGAACTTTGGTTTTTCTTCCACGATGAAAAAAATGTGTGGGTTTTGTCAGAAAGGAATGAGAGATTGTTTGGCATATTCAGACTCTAGAATATAAAGTATTCTCTTAGCAAAAATCCATCTGTTACTAAAAAACATTGGATCTACAGAAAATGTACTGTTTATTTATGTAAACCTACATAGAAATAAAATACATAGAAGAGTTTGTATGTATTTCTGAAGACATAATTAAAGAATTCTTTTCATTCCCAATGTGTACAGTTGCATTTTTTCACAAAGAATGAGAATTATAATTTTAGGTAATTGTAGGGAGAACACCACATGTTTGAGGAGAGAAGGAAAAAATATATAATTTAAATAATCAAATTTAAATCAGTGGACATTGTACAAATCATTGCACACTTACTTACAATGTAAACCCTACATGCATCAGACTATTAGAGAAAGGATGGCTAACAAAAAGACTGAAATTAATCTCGAGCAAATTATTCAAAACAATGTTTCACAGAAAGCTAAAAAAATGTCAGTCAAATAGAACCCAATAAAATTTTCATTAAATTGGAGAGACAATCAAGTTCACCACGCTTGGAATTAATAGTAAGCAATACGAGGAGGTTTTATTGTAGTTAGTGATGGTTATGTAAAAAAAGAATGACACTGATAAAGAAGTAATTGAAGAAATTAGTTTCCTGACATCAATAAGAAAGAATTACTTCTAATAAAGTGAAATGAGCAATCAATCAACTCAAGCAAGGACATTCTCATGGGAAAGATGGAAAGACAACAGCACGAGTTACACTATAGTTAATGACCTAGAGCAAAGTGAAGTCACAGGGTAAATATTTAAACAAACTTTTCATGATCTCAGTATCTACTGGTGAAGGACCAACGGTTCAACAGAATAAAGTGCCTCTGGTTACGACATGCCATTTGGAGCTTGCAAATGGCATGATGGAACATAGATGGAGGAGCCATACTAGCCTAAATGTTTTCTTTTTTAAAAGAAAATCATGCCTGAGTTCATAAATGAAAGTCTTCAGTAGTGATGTTACAGTGAGATTTTATAGCAGTCGAAGATCAGGCTGAGTAGCTTCAAGTTCATTTTCTTTCAGCAGGGAGGGATACACAGACTCAGATAGTCTCTCTCTTTTTTATTTATTATTATTGTCTTGAAGTTGTTTTATCCCATCATAAAATAGGCTAAATTAAAATGAAATAAAGAATGCCTGTAGCTTGCCACAAAAAACTTTAATAGCCAAAACCCTTATGCAGTTTTGAAATTCTATATTAACCTCTAAATTCACTGCTCTTTTTTAAAGAAGGGAAGGTTTGGAGATTCTCCACTCAATGAAATGATATGGAGAGATAATGGGTTTGGCCATTTTTAAATTATGCAGACAATTATTTACAGATAAGATGGACAATAACGGTCCACGTTGCAGAGGTAGCAGTCACAATCTGCACCTTGACTGACATTTATACCAGGCAAGAGCCCCTGGTATAAACATCAGAAATAAGAGCCTCCAGAGACCCCATGGTGAGTGCAGAGTGTGCCTGGCCCCTCTAGAGCAGCCCTCTAGCACAGCACACCCTACTGCAACACCCTGCCTGAGCCCTTAGGATGATTAGGAAAGCACCAAGGTGATTAGGTAGCCAACACAACTGAGGCTATTCATGTCTTTTTATATGATGTGTAATCTTTCCACCTATAATTATTAGATACCATGGATATGTAAACTGGCAGTGTTTTCAGGCAGTCATTACTGAAAGAAGAACAATCAAAAATAGCAGTTTCGTCAGGGACTGTTACTTCAAAACTATTGATATCCATCAAAAATCCCTACTGCACCAAAACCTGTATCTTTTGCTTTCTCTCCTTGCAGCCCAGCTAAGAGCCCGTGTCACTAGACGATTAGCCCACTATCCTGTTCACATTGTGATTTTTTCCCCCTCTACCTCAAATGTCCTTCAAGATTCATCTTTTTTTTTTTTTTGCAATTAGCAGCATTAAGCAATTGCTGTTACACATCTTTCTACTTTCCAGTGAAGATTTTAGCACTAATAATTCCTACTATGTGAAATGTTTTGGAATCGTAAAGATGTGAGATGGTATTATGTAAGAGAGAGTGGTGATGGTAACAATGGTGGACTTGCTTTTCCAGATTCTGCATTCTAGCCGCCCTAGTCCTTTATTCCTTTCACGGTTCTTCCCAGAACATTTACACAAGAGGAGAAGCACAAAATATTATCACCACTGAGACAGAAACTAGTGAATCAGAGACTGACACAATGGCAGAAGCACTGCAAGATAGATAACATACTAAAGTGTTATATATTATTTTCCACTATGTTTATGTTTCCCATATATTTGGTATTAATATTATGTAAATCTGAATGCGTATATACACATATAGAATTACATTGTCATATATGCTGAAATCAGCATCAGAAAGCTCTCTACTTTAGGACATGAAGACATCCTAGTGCATACAGAGACCATGGCTATTCATAAAAAAGTCCTAGGATTAAAAAATATTTTATTGGATTGAGGTTTTGCTGTTACTGACTGGAGTATTTTATGGTTTCTACTAAGAGTGGGGATTTCAATTTAACCAGTTAGATATAAGCACGAAAGTTCATAAAATTAACCAAAGGCAGCTAGGACAATTCACTAAGTGTGCAACAATCAGGTACTTTGGTAAGACATATCAGAATAATAAGAAAATTATGACTAGGGACTCTTCTGTCTCTGCTTTCAAGTTTGTTACAAGCACAGCTTTGATTATACTTGTCCATCCTATCTTATCACATTATATTTTGCAGCAATATTAAGACATAACTTCACATGGAGTAATTTCTGCTTAAGCCATATCCATGAAACCGTATCCCTGCATGTCAGCTGAAGATCTTCATCTTCCACTCCTCCCCTCTCCCTTTGCAATGTCCATACTTTACTAGAGGTTTGTTCTTGATTAATATTTTAAGCATCTGACAAGATCAAACAGTTTTATTACCTTACATGTTTAAAGGCCCTCCAATTTGGCAAGAAGCTCATGATCTCAGTGGAAGCTTAATGCAAAGAGAATTAATTATCTTTGAAAGCAAAATTTTAAGAATGCCATTTTCTCATTAGTAGCCTTCGGACCTGCAAAATACATGCTATATCTTGAAATGAAGCACTCATCATTTGACATGAAAAGATATTCCTTGTAGCAGATGGTTTTTTGGTTGTTGGCCCAAGTAATCAATGTTCAAATCAATGCAACGTCGTTTTTCTGAAGAGGTGGTAGACTGCAATATCTAGTTAAAAATATGTAATAGCCAGAGGATTTTGCCCTTCAAATATATCTCCTGGCTGCATAAAATGACCATATGAGAGAAAGACATGCTTCAACAGTGCATGTGAGTAATTCTACCTCTTTATACCTGAGTAGTTCTTTGAAATGGTTGGTCTCCAGACAGAAGGAGAAGAAAAAGAGCTGAAGACAAATACATCAAGCAGTCTGAGCTAATCATCCACAGGTGAAAGCATTTACCTTCCTAAATACAAGCTGTATGATCCAAGTGAGGTAGAGGACTTAGGGAAGGCACAGCAGTGCATAATGTCATGACACACAGAATCACAACTACATCATGGGAGATGGCAAAAATTATTGAATATCAGTATCTTTTCCATTGGAAAGGATAATTTTACTTTTTGGTTGTCAAAAATGAGTACTATCATGGAAGATACTAATTAATACTCTGTTCTTGCTGTGTAGCCATTTTATTTGCGGGTTTTTTTTTGAATGCTTGGCGGTTTAAGGACCAGTGGTGGGCAGTATATGCAGGTTTCAGTGAGAATGAGTATTTGGATAAACAAGACTTGAGTCTTCTGACCAAAGGAAAAATATTGCTGACCATAAACCCCCATATTTTTAATGCCACAGAAAGTTTTAAGTGTACTCAATTGCTCACAGAGCAGCTGTGTTCTTATTTTATCTGCTTAGATGTCAGCTGGTAAAAAAATCTCATAAAGTCATCAATGCTACTTCAGTGTAAGATTGTTGTTGAGGAGACAAATCGGGTTCATAATTTAATCTAAATTGTTTTTATTTGTAATGGAACCATGTGACCCACAGTAAAATGTGCATTTATTGTGGATCATTTACCACAGCCATCTTTATATTTCCTAAGAATGAAACTTTCATCACAGTGTGACTTTTGTTCAGGATATCAATCTGGTTATTATGCCTCAGCTTAATTCACTCTCACAATAAAATTGTACTCGCACTTGGCAGATGAAATAAGGAATAATGAGGTACTTACAGAAATTAGATTTCTACATTATAATATAATCAGATTTTAATGAAACAAGTAATATATACCATTCATACCATTTTGGTTTGTGATAAACCTCACTGGATTAATACAAGATTTGTTTTGGTCTCCAGGAAGAACCGAAATGATTTATTCTTTGAAGTAAAATGTTGCTTTATCTGTATAAAATCTATTATGGCATTATATACGGCCTTTATTATTTCTCTCCTATTGGATAATTGGAGGTCTACAGTATTATTTAAAGTGATGAAGTAGCAGCCTTAGCTCATTTTACACTTTTCAATTTCATGCTTGTCTTCTGTAAAATCTTTTCCATAAATTAAAGTTCAACAGAAAATGGATGCAGCACAAAGTATAAAACTTAAATACATATTGATTAAAATTGTAACCAGAGTCAATGAAACTAGAATTTCTGGTGAATGTGTGTTACCAATCAGTGTAAACTTCACTTATAAAGCACATATTCTAACAGTGAACTTAATCAAGCCAAGTTAAAAACAGGAAAGCCAGCAATATCTAGGTAAGTAGTAGAATGTTTACAACAGTGACTGTGAGCTTAGTTGTCACGATTAAGTCTATGTTACCTTCAGAATGCCCTTGACCTACATCCTCTTTTCTTGCACAGAAATATAACAGAGAAAAGAAGTTAACATGAACACTCAAGTCTTAATATGAGTTTTTGCTGAAGAACTTCAGGAACTTAACTGGATCTTACATCTAAAGGTGAGCTATTGTAGCTACCCTGTAATTAAAGCTCTGAAACACATCTCCAGACAGAAGATCAGATTTTAGATGTGTCTCCTTGAGGTGCCATCTCCTGTTAATGATTTCATAAAATGAATAAGCCCATAACTTTGGTACTGCAGAAAAATGCATTATATTACCACAATGAAAATGATTCTAAGTGTCTTTAGTTCAAATATTTTCCCAGTAGAGATGTATACAATGAAGTAGAGATGTATACAATGAAGTATGGATTTGGAAGAGAAAAAAGCTTAGCAGGTCTGCGTAGAAGCAGTCACTTTTCTTACTAAGAGAGAGATTATAAACGGCATTATAAACGGACAAGCCAATTACTGGGCTTAGGAGCAAACGAATTTTTGGAAGCTGCAAAAATCCCTTAACCTTAACATCTGATGCTCCCTCCCAGATTTATAGTCTTCTACTCTCCTAGTCCATTTTTGTTATTATAGCCTGCTGATTTGAAAGATCCATGCCTAAGTGGATATTTTTGTCACGTTCTTTACAGGAACTGATATTGATTCTAAGTTGTGCAAATTGTTATTGCTGCTGATTTAAGCAGTAGTTCACATTCTGCCAAACTTCAGTTAAACTACTACAGCTGTCCTTTTAGTAACCTTCCCAGTGGAGCTGTTTATTTGCAGCTTGGATGGGACAAAAATATCATTTTAGAGAGATAACATGTTTTCTTTATATTTCTCATGTGCTCTGGGAGAGTTATGTGGGAAGATTGTCCTGAAACAAAGAATTTTGGCTTCTCTTGCCTTGTAAATATAACATTTTCTGAGTACTTCAGTGTTTTATTCACACTGAGGCCTAAGGGTCACTTGATTTAAGTCCACAAGAAGTGGCTTTGTCATCCTAACATCTGTAAGCTAGTACTTTTCTATAAATTCTAGGTGAAGGTTATCTACTGACCATAAAGTCACAGCTAGTAATGATGCATTTTAAAAATTAATTATATATGTTGGATAAGCATGCAGAAGGTTACACTGTCAAGTATTTGGAACAAAGACTTTTTAAAAGGACATGGAAAATTCCCAAACTGGAATAGTGGCTCACTAAATGCCCTGTCAGGGAAGACATGGCAAACTGAGTAGAGTATAACCAAAAAACCCCTTACGGGAGACTTGTTTATGGTGTGTAAGCACTGTCAGTAGTAGAACCCTTCCCCCCTCTACCAAAGCCCAGTTACTTTGCAAGCCATTAATCTCTCAGAGGCAAAAATAATGAGTCAAAGCCATACAAATCTATAATGGAAACAGATTTTACAGTAAAAATAATTAACCTGCTGAAATCTGAAGGGAAGAAATGGTTTCCACTGGTAATATCAGTGGTGATCAAGTGTGTAAATGTCCATTAATGCCACTTTGCTCTATACCACCTGTCTGTTCTTAGCTAAGCCCTCTAACTTTCGTATTTAAGAAAAACTAGTGAACACAGGAAGACAATAGCAAAGCAAATACACTATGAGATGCTTTTAAAATTATTTTACATTAGGCTTAGTTAAACTGTGATTTTTTTTTTAATTTGTGCAAATCAATTCTTCAATTACTAAGGGAAAAATATCTTATCTATCTTTCTTTCTTTTCTTTTCTTTTTTTTTTGTTTCCCTAGCAGCCCACACTGATGATTTTCTTCTTTTGTATAAAAGAAGACTTCACTCTCTTTTCAGTCTTACCACAAATAATACCCACATTAGCATTTTACTTTGAAACATTCTCTCCTGGTTTCTTTATTCTGTCTATTAAGCTATGTCTATTTGCATTGAACTTTGTCTGCCAATTATAAATCTAAATTGACAAACCTAAATTATGTGACTCTTTTGTAATAATGAGTCCATTTTTTAATATCAAGCTTTAATCTCTGCTTTACTTGAATTTAAATAAATCATCAAGTCAAGCCATTAAATAAGTAATTTCAGAAACAGTCATTATATGTTTCAATATTTATTGGCAGTGTTGTGATCACTTTTCTATTCAAAGGAATTTTTTTTAAGGTACACCTGTATATCATTAAAGGGGAAAAGGATAGAGAAAGGAAATGGAAGAATTAAAAAAAAAGTATAAGAAATTGCATTAAGATTTAATTTCTTCCTTTCTGTCCCATTTTCATATTGAGGGAACAAGAAAAGTAACTGAACATAAGGAACACTTTTTCACTGCAAGGGTGACAGGGCCCTGGCACAGGTTGCCTGGAGAGTCTGTGCAGTCTCCCTCCTTGGAGATAGTCCAAAGCCTTCTGGACATGGTTCTAGGCAGATAGCCCTAGGTGGCCCTGTTTGAGCAGGGGGCTTGGACAGTATGACCTCAAAGGTCCCCTCCAACTCCAACCATTCTGTGTATCTGAGTCTTTATGCTGCTGTTTTACAGCTCAACTGAAGAAACACTGGATTTTGTGGTTTGTCTAAGTGAGTACAATGGAGAATGTATGGCAAAAGGAAACATTTTGTGTTTTGGGCTGGGCTGGCCCCTAAAGGAATGACAGATGCTCTGTTTAACTTCTCCCCATTCAGAGAAGGGAGAGAGAATGAGAGAGAGACTTATGGGTTGAAAAAAAAAAGTAAAACTACTTTAATGAACTATATAATAATAAAAAGGAAATACAATAATAACCATAAAAAGTAATTAAATATATACAATAGATCTATCTCCCAGGATGATGATCGGGTAATCAGCAGGCACTGGGAAAGTTCCAAACTGGACTCAGCAACAAGAACTGGATTCCCGATCTGGATTCAGGAACACATGTCATCAAAGGCAGATGAACAGATAAGAGTCCTCCTTGAATTCTGATTTTTGAAAAAGCTGAGACCTTTGATCCCTCAGTTTCTATATTGAGCACGATGCAGGTGGGATGGAATACATTGTTGGTCACGTTTGGGTCACCTGCCTTGCCTGCAACTCCCACAAGGTGTGACCCTGTTAAGCTTCTCCACTTCTGACCCTCCAACTTTGTGCAGAACAAAGCCTGCTGCCTTTGGTTGTTCCAGCAAGAAGTATAAGCAGGAGCCTCTCTGAAGACCATTCCTTGATACTCACTAGAAACATCAGACCTTATCTGCTTTAGACTCTGTCTAAAAAATAAGCCTTTAACTTCAGACTGTTAGAAGAGGCAATGCTCTACAGTACAACTGCTGAAAAGAGAAAAGGTCCTGTCTTTCCTCAAACCAGGACAGACATCTATTCTGTTTCTGTCATGCCATCACCAGAGAAGTAATTTGAAGACCACAGGAACTAGATCAGGAGAAGTAGGTTACAAACAATAGTAATAGCTTTCATACTCTTCTTACACAGAGCGGCTGCTCGTGAAGACAATCAGGGGTAGTATTTAAAGAACTGCATGAGTCAGAGCAGACGAGAAAGGTGGCAAAGTATGTAGTCAAGTCAGCACAATCTGGTACTGCAGAAACTTCCTTAAGAGTGACAAAAGAGATCAGTAATGACCCCTGTAGCCTATGTGTCAAATGTAGCGTAAGCTAGTAGAGTACATTTTGCAGCTGTTTACATTGATTGGGGTTAGGGAGACAGGCTACGTATGCTGCTCATCCTGAGGCTTCCAGCAAAAGAGCATCTAAGAAGGTGAATAGCTTCATTCATCTTCCTTGTATTTAGCTTTTGCCAACAAGGACAACCCCTGCAGCTGTAAAACAAGCCCCGGTACTGGCTAAAATGTGAACAGGGTATGACAGCAACTATACAAATGCAAGGTATTACTGACATGCATGAATGAGAGATGGTAAGTTTGAAATCAAACAGCCAGCGTTAAAAATCAAAGTATGTAATGTAGCTACATTTTGACAAGTGGCACAAGGCTGCAGCTGAAGCAACACAGCAGTGTAAAGGTGATGATTTGGGTTGACACTACCAGAGATGAAAGTACCCAAGCGTACAGATTATCAGAAACTGCATTGCTTCAGTCTCCTTTAAAGACTGCCACAAAATCAGCTTTCTTAGCTCATAGTTGAGGCACAAATGTTAACTACTGGTGAGGGATCCAGCCAGGATTGAAAGACTGGGGTAGGAAATTCATGGGGGTTTGTTGCAAGTGTTGCAGTAGATAAAAACTGGTAATAAGGTTACCTATGAAAGACCTGGCCATGGAATTGAACCAGTCAACACAGCAGCTGGCCAGTACAGTGCTCCACAAAGTAAAGATTTAGCCTTTGACATAGTTTTACCAACATGCTACAGGGCAGTGGTATTGCATATTTTTGCTAAGCTAGTCCATGGGGGTACACCTCCATGAGATACAAGGGTGCCCTAAGCTTCCTCATGGTCAGTCTGCAGGGTATGTCTTCTAAATTGCAGGTTTCTTCGACAGTTAAATGGCACTCCAGCGGCTGGTCTTTAGAAGGCGTATCGCAACTTTAAACTGCTTCAGTGAATTAATTTTTTTTAGCAGAGCTCCTGAGAGCCTACTCTGAATTCCATGTGTTTCAGAACTGAGGTTCACAGAGTGTATTTTAAAAGTTAGTGTTATGTTAAGAATACTGGCCTGTGATTTGACACTGACGTTGGTTTTCATTAAACACCAAGTTACATTTTAGATAGGGTATGTACTAGAATGAAGAAATAACAAGACCCAACCCAACCAGAGTAGACCAGACCAATGAGCTATCTATATTCAATATACTATTCTACACTTTCTATGTCATGTGATTCGGAGTAAGGTACAACAAAAGAGATAGTTGTCAACTAGACAATTTCTTTCTATCCCCTATAATTAGAAGTTAATTTATGTCCTGAAGAATGGAAAT